>BMAV01013415.1:0-126054 GCA_019973955.1 Trichonephila inaurata madagascariensis | reverse complement strand
CAGCTGAAAACACGCAATTTCTGCGTAAAACTATTATTCGCCTTCCTCGCTAAAATACTCATCGCATAGAACCCGTCACCGCCATATCTTGAAAAGTGGATTTCAAAAGAGATATTTGCCACTGAGTACAGTCAGAATATTCGTAAAATGATTATATTCTATGTAATTTTTAAAAGTGAGTGGTACTTATAAGTACCGTCGGTAGATAAAAGGGTTAAACAGTTATTAATTTGCTGAAGTAAGCAAACAAAGTACATTCTGACATGATGAAAAATAAAAAACACATTTACACCTAAAAAATACGCTTATAAATTATTATCAGTACTGAACAATGTATTTCATATTTAATTTAACAGTACTTAAGTTAAGAACAGTTTTATTAATTACCACTGGGAAACTATGGGCGTGTCATAAGATACTATACAAATTTAATATTTATATTGATAACTTATACGGTTTAAGAGGTAGTCGTATTGTAGCTTCACGTCAAAGTATATTATTATTGAATTCATCATAGATGTAAAATGGAGGCAGATGCTGGTATTGTGTGCGGGTGTCATTCAGTAATTCATTCAAGTTGGTATTTTTTCAGGTTTATTGAAACATGCTATAAATTTCAATAAAGCAATAACCTTAATAATCTTAACCAAATTGGATTACCAAGTAAATTATTAGACTGAAAATATGCTATACAAAAATCGTAATATTCGGGAGAAAAATCCTAGAACAGCATACCAGTATTAGCAAGCCAAAGATCAAGATTTTAAAGTATCCTTGAAAAACCACAGCATCCGGTAACGTTGAGCTCAGTTCTTATTAACACAGCTTTTTAAAGAAAACGTTTTCTACACTCACATATTTACATTGTTGTTGCCAACTGATTTTGTTCTTTACAATAAATAAAGCTTGGATTTGGATTCACAAGATTATGTGAGGGCTAGCGGCAAGTTCGACACTTTAACTGGTATCATATTATTCTACAACACAATGCATTGCTATTCTATGGAGGGTGATGAAAATCATGATTGAAAATTGGGTAGCAAGTATAGAAAGTTTGGCTTACTAAGTGACACAATTTTAATGAAAAGTGCTTTCTATATAAAATTGAAAAAATTGTTTGCACAAGGGAGAAAGTACTTTGTTTTTAAGATACATTTCAAACTTGTCGTAGGGTTATAGTACTATAATGCTTGCATAAAATGGAAAAATAAATATTCTTTAGCCATAACGTTTCTCAATAAACAATTTCTCTTCTCAAATTAAACACTCTTTTGAAATTCTCTGTTGTGTTTTTTACAGTCAGAAGAAATTGGGAAAAATATGGAATTTTAACATTAAAATGGAATCCACACTTTCAAATAAATCCATACTGTAAAATATTTAGAAAGAAACAATGCTTCACAAAAGAACAATTATTACGTAATATATAAAAAAAATTAATTAATTGTAACATGAAAAAAGCTCCATACATACATTTTGAAAAATTAAATACAATCATGTACAGTTTTCCATACTTGAAATGGTATAAATTGTTTCTCAACTACTTTCAGTTTCAAAAACCAGCCTTTGTGTATAGGTTTGTAAAACTAAAAGAATCAATGAACAATTAACTTATTTTGCAGCTTATAAGCATAGAAAGTATGCACTCGTCTTTTTTTTTTTTTTTTTTTTCTTCTAATAAAAATTCCAGATGTTCCACTTTGCATATTTTTCCTTCACTGGTAAAATATTAATAATAAATATACCTTTCCCACTTTGCTTCATAGGTCTAATCGATGCTACAATGTATCTATTCTTATAATCAAAACCTCACTTCCAGAAAAAAGTGTTAGAAAATATTTTATTAATGCTTTTTTAGTGTTAATACTCTCTCTTTAGTGTTGCAGCGTAACAATAGCTTTAATCGGTTTTGCAACATTACTTCTATATATATGCTGCATTTAAATAAGTCTTTCAAGAAAAACGTTGGATGATTTATTTTTATTTTTGGAAAGCATAAACTTGCCTCAAATCAGACTTATTGAGTATATTTACTATCTGCAGTGTTTTAATACAATTTGATTATTATTTTTATTTACAGATGTTGTTTTATTCAAAATAATGGCACATGATAGCACTTCGAATTCTTTAGGATCCAAATATTAAGAACGAAGAAGAGCAGTCAGTATATCAATGGTTTGAGTATGGAAATCAGATCGAAAAGTAGAAGATCGGAAATCAGATACAGCAGAAACGCGAATACATGTACATACACAGCACAGCGTACTGAAAGAGTTTCAGAAAGAATACACAATAAACTACCATTGTAAGATCTGTGAATGCCATTGCATGATCTATGTAAGTTTACAGACTTAAACATAAATTTTAATTCGAGTTAGTTTCTTAGAGTGTAATATCAACACAAAATCATAAATTATATTCATAATTCCTCAAAAGATAATTCTGTAAATGCCATTTTAAATATGAGAAACTCATTGGGTAGATAAAATAAGTTTGAATTATGGTTAGTATTGCTGCGATATTTTGATACCACAAAGTATATATATATATATATTGTTTCACACCCTTTGGAAAGGATTTCATACTACAGATACAACTGCCCAAGGTTCTTTATGTGCGACTACTATTGTGGATGGCATATATATTGTCCTTCGAAAGAGAGGAGATGGACAATTGGCAGTGGGACCAACTGCATTATATGCAACGGACTACCAGACGTTTAAAACACTGCACAGCTGTAGTTTAATTGTACGAAAACCCGAATTTGCATCCATTAATAACTGTTCATCAATATAGACGCCTGAAATACAATAACTGAATAAGTCTGCAAAGCGATTTTCTTACAGTTGAGAACAAATGCAGTCTGAATAACGAGTTAGAGAAGTGTTTCTCAAACTGTGGGGCACGCCCCCTAGGGTGTGTGATAACCCTATGAGGGGGGCGCAAGCATATTGAAAAGACGAAAACAAAGGATTATTTAAAGAAAATTATTAACTAAATGAAAGTAAACAAACAAATGCATTCTGACATAGTAAAAAATAAAATACTCATTTACACCATAATACACTTATAAATGTATCAGTAATGCACAATCTATTTTATAATTAATTTGAAAATACTAAGTTAAAGACAAGTTTAATAATTACCATGAGTTTGTCTTATGTAAAATTATATGCCAAAATTAACACTTATCTTGATAGTTTGTACGGTTTATAACTAATTCCTTAAATGCCGATTAAAAATTACGCGATTCATTCCCCAATGCCACCGTTTTGGCCGCAGTTAAGCGTATGTTGTGTATTGAGGATGGGGGCGAGGGTAGCAAAATAATTAATAATCAAATCCTCTGAAATAAGTAAATCCTTCGCAAACACTGTCAAGGTCATTTTATTGTTTTCCAAAGCTTTCGGAATTATTTTATGGATAGTAGTTCACAGAAAAGATTGTACTTCGAAAAGACGTATATATACGTCTGGGGCAATTAACACACTGGCTGAACGAAATGTTATATACGTCGGAATATTTAAAAGGTTTAAGTCGTATTTTAGGTTTAGCGTCAAAGTATAGTCATTTTGAATTTAGTACATCTTTATTGTATGTAGGGGGCGTGGCGCAAATTATGATTGAATATTGGACCGCAAATTTTGAAAGTTTGAGAAACACTGAGTTAGAGTCAGAACATCTCTTATTAGAGGTGCTAATAGATATTAGTTTCCCTTAAAGGGTGGCAAATTTGTATATAGCTTTGTGGGAAAAGGGAAAAAGGAAGATGAAGATATTCTATACATAGATTAACTGATAGAGTTCACATACCACTAAAACACCTGTAGGGGACTCTAGGTAGACGTTTGAAAGCCCATCACTAGTCACAAGAAATGATTATGGAGTTGCAATTGCTGCTATGAAAGAAAAAATAGCAATTCTTCAGTAACTCATTGAAACCGATGTACTTAGCATGAATGGTCGACTGACTGATTGAATGAATATTAACGTCGCACTGTTCAGCTACACAAGGGCTTTTGGCGACGGACCACGTAATTTTGAGCCATGGTCAAGTGACGTGGATGGCACCTGAGCTGGATCGATTTGATTGTATATCTTACCTAAATAGAAGGCATTTTAACGCAAAAAGTATGTATCAAAAATTATAAATTAAAGTAGATTGCTTAAAAATATATTGTTGACATAATTCATTGTTAGCAAATTGTAATTTATTTTTAATAATCGAAAAAAATACAACACTGGTTATATTTTATTCGTTAGAAGTGAGTGATGATCAATACAATTTTATGAATACAATTATTAAACATTACACAAAAATTATATTTTTTTATGGGAGCTTTTTCAATTTCTTTATAAAAGAGGCCCGTATTTTCTATTTTTAAGTCAACCATTCCCGCATTCAATAACATTGTTCTCATTTCTTACAAAAGAAAAGGATAAACATTGATATAATTTATTTCGAACAAAAAAAAAACTATATAAATTTCAAAAAACACCCGTTATTTTTTAACTATCCATTACCTTTTTATATCATAACCCCCAAAAAAATATTTGTTTTCAGTTATTAGTAGTCGGGGAATAAAAAAAAAAAAAACTACTCAGGAAAATTAATTTTTGGGGTAGACATATTACACTGGTCAACATGATTTTTTGTCTCATGAGTACCAAAAAGTTGTACTTAATGCATTTTTTTATCTTGTTTTCAAATATGTATCCGGAATTTCCCATCACCCACAGTTTTTATTTTAACTTGAATTAATGTATTTAAATATTTTTTAAAAAAAACGACCATTTGTCCATTGTAAAAAAAAAAACCCCTAGTGCATTGTAAATGTCATTGAACCAAAAAAAAGGCTAACTCAAATGGTATCTTTGGGGTTACTGTTGTGCAAGTTCAGACATGTACGACATTTTGGGGAACCAGACAAAACAGACGGCACAGACTTTGGTCTAGACTAGTATGCATTAAATTAGAACGATGTCTGTTTTTGGAGATAGGGGTGAACCAGTAAACACGTAATTGTGAGTGTTTAGTGTCTAGATTGTTGTATGTTGCGTATTTACAAATTTATTTTTTTTTAATTCGTTGTTAGTTACAAAATGAATAGAGTTTTTTCTTTAACAATTTTTGTTATATATGGTGAAAGTGACGCTCAAGCCCCAAAAGATGAAACCTTACTCCATTAGAAAAAATTTTTATGAATTTTTATTTTGGGGGTTTTTAAAGGGGGGGCCCAAAAAAGGACCTGGGCCCCATATATCTGTTGTTTATCATTTTAGCGGAAGTTAAGGCCCCCTTTCCTCAAACCCTCCTTTTGACTGTTATTTCCGCTTAACAAACATTAAAGGGATTACATCAAAATCAAAACGTACAGTGATGTCCCCCTGACTTGCAATCTGAAATGAGACCAGTTCCAAAAGCGAAGAATTGTCCATACCAAAGCCCCCAGAACATGTGACATTAGATGAAGGGGCCCCAGTTTCCCAATAGAAGAAAGGGAAAAAAGAAAAAACAGTTTGTGGTGATACAATTTTTAACCCAAGCTGTTCATCTAAAGCTTCTTTTTATTGACTCAAGATCTTAACGATCTCATACGAGTTTTAAAAGTTACCCAAAAAAACAGTCTGAAATGCTTGGTTCCCGGAAAAAGGTTTGGGAATATTCTTAAAAAGAATACAAATATATCGTAGTAAATTTTCTAAAGTAAAAAATTATTTTTCTGAAAAAAAATGGCTTAGTGTTTTGTAATGACATCTCTTCTCTTATGGAGACATTTTTGGGATTGAACATAAACCTGTAGAATGGCGCTTTTTTTCGTTGATTCCTTTCTAAGCAAGTTTAAAAAAATAGTGCTTCCCGCATAATGCTAGTATGAAAGAAACATGAAAACTTTTTAATTTATATTGGCAAAGTTTTAATATGCAGTGTATGAATGGAATATTTGTGGTGATTTGAAGGTAATTTCACTTATTCTTGGTCTGCAGCTTGGTTACACGAAGTGCCCTTTTTTTTTGTGTCTTTGGGATAAATAGGGGCAGAAAGGGAAATTTTTAAACGCGAATCATTCATTCCTTGGGCAGAAAAAAATGGCATGATGCAATGTGTAATCTTAAAAATGGTATCTACCTCCCTACATATCAAACTAGGATTAATGAAGAATTTCGTAAAAGCCATGGGCAATACCCTTTGGGTTTTATGTACTTAAAATATATGTTTCCTAAAAATTTGTGAAGCAAAAAATTTAAAAAGGGATATTTGTGGGTCCACAAATACGATCACTAAAGCATGATAGAAGTTTGAGGGGGAAATATTAAATGTACTGGACAAAGCAGCTTGGCAAGCATTCAAAAATGTAACTTACAGTTTTTGAGGTTTAAAAGGGGGAAAAAATTTCCGTGATATTGTTCATCATCTTAAAAACATCTTATAAAAATTTGGGCTGTAATATTTTTAAAAAAACACTTTCACTGCTCTTGATTTCTTCCCCGGGAAAAACTTAGTGCAGTGAGCGATGAGCACGGGGGGAAAGCCCTTTTATCAGGGGATTTCAACGATGGAAAAAAGATATCAAGGCAAATGGAATGCTAATACACTGGCCGATTTATTGTTGGGCCATCAAGAATACTCCCCAGGGGAAATTAAAAAAGAAAATCGCATTTCTTAATTTCTAGGTGAGGGCCCAAATTTGGGCGATTATTGTGTACTTAAGAATGTAAAAAAAATTAAAAATGTTTCAAATTATAAATGCCTGTCTCGAAAACTTTTTTTGTGATGAAGAAAATCGATGTCATATTTGAATTCAGGAGAAGAAATGCTATCAGAATCACATATTTTTCTTTCTGAGACAAAAAAATGTTTCTTTTTTGTTGACCAGTGTTATTGAATGCAATCACGGAAAATTAATCTATCGTTTTTATAAGCAATGCACAATTGCTGGCCTTATCTTTTCATGTAATATTATATTCAGTCGAATTTAATATAGATCAAGTACTTGTTTTTATAATAACCTTAACTCTATGCTTGGAGACTGAATGTAAAAGCAGTGATTAAATTTAGATAATGTCAAGCATAATATTACTTTTACTAAATACTAAACATACTCTTCAATTTATACTTTCAACAGAAAAATATTTTTGCATGATATACATAAGATTAAAAAATTCCCATCTTATGTCTTAATCAAGTTAATCAAGTTAGTCTCAATTCATTATGTATTCGAGAGAAAATTGTTAAGTCTTACTTATTATTCGCATAATATTTTTTTCCCAAATAAAATTAAAAAATTTCTTTTTTCTATTTTTTTCCAAAATAATAATTCGGATTTGGGTTTTTATTTTGGAGATATTTTTATAAATTATATTTTTTTGTTTTTTTTTTCATGTAAATAATGATGTTGTGTAAATTGGAAGTATTAATGCTGATTTGTTCGATTTCAGTAAGCTGTTTATTTAAGTATTCGGTAATATGAAAATCATAGACTCTCAGTGTGATTAAAATTCTCCATTTGAAATTTTATAGAGACCGGAAAGATTGTGAAGAGCATATGACTGCTTATGGAAATAATAAACTTTCATTCGTATTGTTGTGAGGTGGAAAGGAATTTTGAAATATGTCATGCTCCTCAAACTGTCACTCATTCACAGACGACCCAAGAAAGGAAGATGTTATTTAGGACTTTGTTGTCATGGGAAAAAAAGTGATGGATTTAACTATAACACCTAATACCCCCATTTCTGAATGAGACAAAGAAAGGCAGTATATAAAAAAATGTTGACTTAAGGCGCCACATGTCAATTATGTTAGCACGATTTCAGACTGCTTTCCAAAAGCACAATAGCGAACCATAAAGGAAATTAAGGTATGCCTACCTTGAAAATACTTTTTTTCTACATAAGGCATTTTTTTATTTCAAAAACTTATAGTTTGAACATTTTTTTTTTCCCCCGGCAGTTTTTTTTTTTCCCTTTCCGAAATAAAAAAAAGTTATAGTGATTTTAAAAAATAACTATATGCAAAAAGGGGAGTAAGATGAAACTTTAAATGACTTTTTCCAAAAAAATGTTTTTGAAAAAAATTCTTTACCAGATCGTGATATCTTTAACCGCGATCACTGCGCGGGGTGTTTTGTACACCCCCGCAACAAAAAAAACCTCCCCGGATTCTAAAAAGAATCGCAGAACCCCAATTTCTTCTGAGGCACATTTTAGGTCATTGAACCTTCAGGCCTGTGCAATCCGTCTTTTCCCGAACGATTGGGAAAGTAAAGACCTTCAAAAACTTTTTTGGGGGGTGAAACTCCCCCGGGAAATTGAGCATTGTATCATAATCTCATTAATTATAAAAATACATTTATTATACTGGTATATACGTTTTACTGGTTTATGAAAAAAAAATAAAAAATGGTTTTAAAATGAACATTTTGTATGTTTTTGTTTAAATTAATGTGTTAGTCTCATTTGTATGCAATAAATTTAATAACTTTATTTGTATAACACAAAGAATATCTTGTACTTTATAAATATGTATCATAATGACTAAATTTTATTTTCATAATTAAATACACGTGTTAAAAGTTTGGGGTGTTCTCTACAACCCGCGAGTAACGACGGTAGCAAAAACAGGCGCGAGTGACCGCGGGTTAAGAACCAAACCAGATAACGTTTTGAAATTTTGTGGGAATGTTTATCATACTATTTTTCATAAAGTGGACCATAAGTTTTGTTCTAGGTTAAGTTTTTTTTCAGTTAGGGTAGTTTTTATAAAGAATAAAAAATATCGAAATTTTCATATTATTATGTATAATTTTCTGTAATTTTTTTGTATTTTAATATTTCTCTTAGATTTTGGTACATTTTGAAGAGCACCATAATATGAATGTTGTGTATAAAGAAAATTATGATAATTGTATTAGAAATTTTTATAGAGTTCTTTTAGTAAAAATTTGGTAAAATTTCCTTGAAAACAACCAATTTTTCTAAACAAACAATATTTATTTTAAAAATTTTATGTATTTAAGTATTTTTTTTTATTTACTTCTTAAAAACTTTCAATTTATTTCAAAAGTTTGTTTTTATAAAAAAAATTGGTTTCGAAGGTAGGCAACCACCTTAATCTTTTGGAAAAATTCCAAGAGGATTTTCAGTAGTCTTCTGATAAACTATACATAAATCTTGCATTTATCGATAGTATCTAAAGACTAAAAAGATGTAGCGGTAACAAAATAACTGCATATCTAGCCTGCCTTCTCTTAAGGTGCAGGACTTGTCAAGGAAGAATATGTTTTTTTTTTCTTCTTTTTTTTTAAAGTTGAGGTGTCACCTAACCAATCAACCTAAAGAAAGGTCAGTACGTACTTTTTTCCTCAAATCAATCTCAATGTGATTGCCAAAATCGTCTTGTTTTCGAGGTGCGTTTGTGGAATATCAAAATATATGTGAACTTGAAATAAATTTACATCCAACTTGTTCACCTGTTCTTGCAACTAACATTTTTTTTTCTTATTTATCAGATATGAATATCCAATTGCGAAGTTATAAATACGATGATATTATTCAACATGTGGTAAAGTGTAATTTGATGCAATCTGCTGATTTCTTCTGTTTCGAACTTCGAATGGTACTGAGAGATAGAAGAAATACACATCATTGGATGTTGAGTAGGCAGTTGAGTCTAAGGAAAAACGCATACAGATATTTATCTGTATTGTTTTAAATACATTCAGACCTGAAAAATATGCTATATGTTTCATACATGATTCAAATAGTGTATCCCAACACTCGAAAAAAAAAAGCTGATTTAGATCATGTTGTTCTGTTGATTTTGCCGATATTATTTCCCTTTGAGTTGTGAGTTTCCTCAGAAAGAAAAAATTAAAGTAAATGTAAAATATGTATGGTAATAATACACTACTGGCTATATAAATTGTGACACCACGACACAAACGCCAAATTTATATGAAAATAAGATAAATATAGGCAAATGATTGGCATTTACGAGCAATCGAATGATGCACGGACAAGAAATATCATTTATAAATATTTATAAAAAAAAAATAAGTTATACAGAGGATTTCTCATTTGGAAATCACTTTTAAATGTTGGTTGTTTGAAAGAAGATCATGCCGTATCTTGTATAAGATGGTGAAAGGGTAACGAATGCGTATAGGGATTCGATATTGACAAGACTGTGACCTCTCGAGAGTGCAATTTATCCTTCATTGATACTACTGCTCATATGGGGTGTATTCCAAAGACTGCTATGCAAATATGAAGTCCAATAGCTTAGGAGTGTCGTACTGAACGATATGAGGCATTTCATTGACGTACTATCAACGCTCAAGAGGGCACGCATGATGTGTTCTTGGCTTTCCATGATTTCTCAGCCGATATTGTGGATTTTGTGCCAGAAATTGAGATTGTTTGCAGCGCATCGAATATCCATATGGACATAGCGCAATCTCACCGAGCAGTACTGACTGTTTGAACGGTGACCATTACTGCGACAGCATACTGCCCCGCAGTGAATTGTGCACCCACCCAATGACAAAAGTGGATACAGGAAAGGAAGTACTTTATGTTTTCAGAAGAGTCCCGGTTTTTTTGTTAATTCGTGATGGAATATCCGTGTCTGGAAGCACAAAGGATAAGACACGCGGCCCTCTTGCTTGTTAACATATTTTCCCTAGCTGCATCGACAAAAAGGTTGATCGACTGTGTTCCCCCGACAATTACATTCTCCATATTTCTCTAACATTTAATCCATCTGACTATGTGTTGCTGAAAGAAATCTTTCCAAACGCAATGATTCTGGACATATGGCATGGACTTCAAGCAGTAGGGAATGGCTTACTTATATCTATCACTTAAGCCCAATACCTTTCCCTTTTAGCTGCTAGAGGGGCAGCTGTTTGTACTACGTTTGAGCCCTGTATACCTCCAACTTGCCTGCAGATTTAATCATGCTTTCTTCCCACTACGTTGTATACGTACAATAAAAAAAGGTTAATTTTACTTTGTTTCCTGTTGTTGCCATTTCAATGGCCAGCAGTATAAATTTTTTTTCAAATAAAGCATCCCCTCCTCTAAACTTTAATGGTTCACTAATATACGCATACTAGTTTAGACTGGATCTTCCATTGAAACCCATTTCGTTCTAGAAACTGTTTATAATTTTAGAAAAATCACTCATCATTTTTCTAATATCCAATGATGCATAAAGGGGTTTCGAGATTATTTATAAATTCACCACTCTTAGTTTATTTTCATGGCGCCAAAATTTTCAATACTGCAAAAGGGTAATATAAAATGCACACATTTTAAACATTACATATTTAAGCAACAAAACAACTCTACTTTGAATTCATAATTGCTCATAAGGTCATTATCATTTGTATGAACACTTGGTCACCAAATTTTAAAACTAAAAAACATGAGATTCTTTTTATTTTTCACAAGGCCCAATCTTAGCTTGCAAAAAGATTTCTTTACCCACCACTTCTCTCGCAGGTTATGTTATACACACTGTCTAACTGTATTCAAGACGCTATCTAAAACTTTTTTGGATATAAAATATTTTCTCGTATAGATGACTTTAAGATATGCGACTACGTTCGGAACCATGATTTTACAAAAACGCATAAAAATGTATAATTTTCATGATATTTTATATCACTTAGATTAGAATACACGTATAAAATTGTTTTAAGGACATTATGACAAAAAAAATTATTTAAATACAATATTTTGGCAAAAAATTAACTTAGAGTAATTTTTTTTTCCAAATGTTCTCCTTTTGTCAAAAATGCTTCGATTGTATTAATATGTTGCCTGTATATAGCTCAGACCTCTGTACGGAGGCTCAACTATGATTTTTGAAAATTCACATTATTTTCAGAGTTAAAACTATTTGAAATAATTATCGGCGTATTTTCTTAAAATTCCTCCCTTCTGTTTTCGTAAAACATGGTGTGACGTCTCTCGCGTCTTTCCGCTAACATAACTCCTATGTTCTTTGACGGCCACGATTAATGGCAAAACTTTTCCAACCCAATACCAAGAAGATAAAAAGAACATAATATGTAAAATGAGATATACTATTGGGATAGAAGCTTTGATGATAAGATATAGCGCGCAAGCTTAGAGATAGTAGTGTGGAATTATTCTTTATCGATAGCGTCAAAGCTAGTGTGCAATCTTTGCAGATCAAGGTTAGCAGTCCGATAGTTTTGAAAAGAATAGAAGCCTAAAAGAAGTTGAACCATCTATATAAAGTTTTAGATATCATTCTCTAGGTAAGGAAGGAGAACTGAAAAAGGTAATATTAGATTAAGTAATTAGATGAATAGGTTATTAATGATAATTTAGATAAAAGGGTCTAGTTGCTGATCTGACTTGAATACGTGGTTTAATTTGGGCGTTGACTCTCACTTTAATTAAAATTGTCAAATTAAATTTAAATAATATAAGTTATTCTTTAAAAATTTTATTAAAATTTTATTCTATCATTTTGATAATCCCCCCCCAGCTTACCGGGGGAAACCCCAAAGACATGGTCATCACAGGATGGCTATGTCGCAATGGGGAAAAACCGACTTCCAGTTATTCATTTCAAAATTCTATTGAGCCTCTGTACAGAGGTCTGAGCTATATACAGGCAAAATATTAAAAAATAAAATTTTTTTACAAAAAGAACATTTTGAAAAAAAAATTTCTCTGTTAATTTTTCCAAAATATTTATTAAGTAAATTTTTTGTCAAAACGTCCTTAAAACAACTGTATACATGCATTCTAATCTAAGTGACACTAAATATCATGAAAATTATCCATTTATGCGCTTTTGCAAAATCATGGTTCCGAACATATTCGGATACCTTAAGGTCATATCCTTTGAGAGTCTTTAGCTGTGTGATAGGCCAATTCTAAATATATATTTTATGATACCGCCTCTTCTGGTATGTCATACATTTAGCGTGAATCACCGTTATAGTTCTGAATGCATGAGCACGCCTTAAAATCTTTCTTATGCTGCGACGCAATATTGTAGTTATGATAAAGTAATGTGATATTTAAGTAATTTAATGGATATAATATTTAATCGATATAAATTAATACAACAGTGTTTCCGGATGAAAAAAGTCTCTTTGCAGAGATGATGATGAAGAATTGAATGGTGAAGAGTATAATAGCATGTATATGATTTCTCTACTGAAATCTATCCAGATAATTTAACTGGGGGAGCGAGTATCGTCCTTGATAAAATAACCACATCATATTCAATGGCTAGAAAATGTAATCGTTAGTCTAAGACAATATTTTTTGTGTTGTTGCACATTGCGACAATAAATGCGCAAATTATTTTGTTAGGTTCTCAGAAACCACCTATTAAACATCGAACCAGACGCTGATTTCTAAAGTGTTTTGTATTTCGATTTACAGAAGAATGTAAACAATGTAGCATGCTTCTACGAAATTTAAAAAAAAACAACTAAAATCCAGTGAAAACATTGCACTCACTCTCTACGAAGACTAAAGGAGTGTATAAACAATGTACTGAATGCCCAAACAAAAAGTACAGAAAAACTAAGTTTAGTGTGAAAAGTGTAATAAACATATCGTATTTCCTACTTTTTTTTTCGTTTTTACTTTTTTTTGCAAGCTTACGATAAAAAAAAGAATGTAAAAAACATTTGTTATGAGATACCTTGCGCGTGAAATTCCATTCGTCCTTTTCGGGCGAGTAATGCCGGGTTAAGACCAATATAAATTAAAATTGCTTTAATCAGAAGAAAAAATATTTCTCAGGTATCTTTTCTCTCTTATATTCTGCTCCCATTTAATTTTTCTACGATAACTCTCATTTACATCTAAGAGGCATATTAAACAGAAATCTATTATAATTAAGACAATTTCCGACAATTTTTTTCTCAGCCATTCCAACTATACTTTTTCTCACCCCCTTTGGGGCGCGGTAGCCCCGGGTTGGATCGGACCATGGCAGGCATGTCATAGTTCGAGCCCAATACCACTAAAAATCCCCTTGGGGCGCGATGCACGTTAAATCTGTCGGGGAAACGTCCTCCCGTTGGTGTGGTGTGGTAGTTAGGGAGGGGTGCCCGCTCGGTGTCCCTCCACGTCATTGACCATGGGTTTAAAAGTGGTCCGTCGCCAAAGCCCTCGTGTAGCTGAACAGGGACGTTAATATTCACTCCTCACCCCCCTCACCCAGTATAATAAAATTGTGATGAAATAAAGCAAAAAAAAGAAACTTTCAGTACAATTTGGAGTTTATATTCTTGTTTGAATCCCAATTCTAGAAAAAAAAATTTAAAGCTCTACACGTCTTGACGACTTAAAAATCCCTCTTAAATTTTGAATAAAATGTACGCACCATATAGACTAACTATAAATAAAACATTTATTTTAATTTTAAGCTGTTCAGTAGTTGTAACAAAATATTGTCACTATGGTACCATACGGTTACATTTCCCTAATTTGGGGCCAACACTGTACAAATCAGTGGGGGTTTCAAGTTATGTTACCACAAAAAGGTCCACCATTTAGAGGATATGGAGTTAAAATCTACCCAGAATCACGGGAATGGTGCGGAAGTAGGGAAAAAGGGTATAATAGTTTAAGGATCCGACTACATTGGGAACCCTGAGCCAAAGCAAAATGGATAATATTTATGATATTTAGTGTCCTCAGATTAGAAAATGTATAAAAAATTTTTTTAAGAATAGTATTACAATAAAAATTATTTAAATACAATATTTTGAAAAAAAATTAACTTAGAATAATTTTTTTCAAAAAATTTCTCCTTTTGTGAAAAATGCCTTATTATAATAATGTTTTGCCTGTATATGCTCAGACCTCTCTATAGAGGCTCAACTGAATTTTGAAACATTCTTAGAAGTGGGCTTTTTCCATATTTAACGACAACAGGGGAGCAATTTTAAAAAAAAAAAGCCGATAATTATTTCAATTGGTTGTAACTCTGAAAATAATGTGAACTTTTCAAAAAATTTATAGTTTACCCCTTGAGGTCTGAGCTATATACAGGGAAAATATTAATACAATAGAATCATTTTTTTACAAAAAAAAGAGAATTTTGAAAAAAGGTTATTCTAAGTTAATTGTTTGCCAAAATATTACATTTAAATATATATATATATATTTTTGTCAAAATGTCCTTAAAACAGTTTTATATATGTATTTTAATCTAAGTGACACTAAATATCAAGATAATTATTCATTTATGTGCTTTTTTTAAAATCACGGTTCCGAACGTAGTCGGATACCTTAAGTGTTGTTCTTATTACTTCATCGTGTCTCAAAATTACCAGGTTTACAGTCAATATTTCTCCTATTTCTTCGCTGATCTATGCTAATAAATACTCCTTCAACGCATTCATTAGCTTTTTTTTAAATGTAAAAATAAAATTCCCTTTCACTGTTCCTCCATTTTCCTCAAAGAAAATTCTTGTATCCTAAAAGTTAATAAACATAAATATGTCATTCTCTTGCAAAAGCAGTTAATATACTTACAGAGGCAAAAAAAAAATGAAGTGATAGTTAAAGGTTTCTTTCGGAACTTTTTTTCGTCCATATATGTTATCAGTCTATGCAGAAGTAATATGAAGAGTGCTCATCCATCATTATTCAGCAATTTGGCACTAATAAATAACCTTATGTGTCAATGTCAGCCTCGAATAACGAGATACTTATCAGATTGGAAGACAGAGTGTTAATCCCATAGGGAATACACCGCATTGAAAAAAGATTTGCTTTATAAATGGGACATAATATGCTTAGAGGATGAAAAGAATGTTTCGATATTACTGTCATAAATATTCTGAGTTTTCGGGGGATCTGGGAGTTTTTTAAAACATCAGATTGCATTTATGGAATAAAAAATTAGAGTTCGACTGCATTCAAGCAACAATTGAACTATCAACCAACTTTCATGAAATGACTTTGTTGCAGGTGAAGTTTGGAACTCCGAATAAACATTGTTATAAGAATAAATATTTTATTTGGTTCTCAATTTACTGTCAAGGAAGATTATAAACTGAGAGAGCAGTCAAATTACCTGGATACTCTAAATTCCTAAGACAAATGATTTAGATCGTAACTGAGAGTGATCCGATGAAATTATTCAACTTGATATTCCGGTTAAAAGTTTCTTATCAAGTACACCAAGAGCTTCCAATAGTCGTTTCGCCAATCTCACTATAAAGCAGCCTAACGACTAACTCTAACACTCACTTGGATATGATTTAAACAGTACTCAAATTAGCATAAAATCAAGTTCTTTCTATGGAAGAAGGTTTTAAACTCATATAATAGTTAAAAAATTATTTTCCCCTAAGAGAATTAGAAGCAGGGCGCGAATAGAACCCGTCGCAACTTTTATGTCGAAGTGATAATCAATCTGTTTATAGTAGAGATTTGGACGGAAAGTAAACTATACGAAGGGAAATTATTTAGCTGTACAATATTTAATAACAATAATGTTTTTAGGCGAAATAATATATTTCTATCAAGCTTTCACCTGGAAATTTGTTAAATAAAATTTCACAAATTAGTAAAACAACTAAGAAAATAATGAAAATAAAATAGAATAATTGTGTGCGTAATGTAAAAAAATAATTACTTATTTTCACTAACTTTTCATTAGAAAACAATGAAATGTCTTGTCGATTTAGAATTATTTTTGACTACTTACTCCCAGTTACTCATTACTTATTTAGCAAATTTTAAATTCATTCAATTCTCGAGCAGTCGGATGTCTATTTTTTACTTTTTTGATGAGGTGAAATTGTAAATTTTAAAAATAATATAAAACTATAACAAGTTTATATAATCACCGTTTTTATGACGAGTAAATAACATCTGTATGTTACAATTATAAAAATTATTTTGTTCTATTTAAAAGTAAAATTTTTGTAAGGATTGTAATTAGTAAAATGTATACAAGATTGAGTGCTTGATTAGGTATTTCGTATTAATATGAGAATAAAAAGCAAGTAATACAAAAAAATATTAAGTTAAATCCTAAGTAGGTCAACAAAGAAAAAATTTATTTTAGTTACTTTTTATTAAATAATTACAATAAATATAAATATGTATATACTATAGTGTTCGAATTAATTGGGACAAACATCCTTTTCTTGTTTAAGTTGGTATGTGATTACCAGCAATGTCCCGAATCCCCTCGAATCGTTTATATCTGCCTAGAGGTAGTGTGATAGAATGTGACTTTGACTATAATTTACTCGTTTGACTGGTTTTAATGTATCAGTAGCTCAGTTATGAGCATTTCAGTGCTGTAGCTGGTAGTTATGAGACGGGGCTGTATGGAATCTTTCAACTAATCCTCTTAGGGAATCTTTTGAGTTATTTCACAGCCAAGCCTCTCAGAAAGAAACCTTGATATGCAGATCAGTTAGTAGATCTATAGTAGAGGTTTAGTAATCGTGAAGAAGAAGGAGAAAAAAAAGCTGAGTTGCTGAACACCGTGAACTTATGGTAAGGATCTGAACTTAGACGGGTAATTATAGAACGGGCTTTAGCGAGTCAAAGAAATTAAGGAAGTTGGGATTCATAGGATAACTTTACTGAAAGTTATGCGTTTAGGATTCCAGGTGCTTATTCACATAGGATTTAGGGTTACGATATATCACTCCTGATTTCCTTCCTATAGTAAGACTGTCTTTGTTTATTGGATTAGATAATAATAAATTGGTTTTATTATGGCTAACTTGGGTCATCAATCCTTACCTCCTACAAATCTAGGTCGAGTAGATGAAGCGATGACTTCCCGAGATAGGGGGCTATCACAGTTATAATTTTGCGTTCCGTGCAACTTGCTTATTCAAAGATAAATATTTCTCCGATGAAGCGTTCTAAAATAATCATTCTTATTAAACACACTGCGAGAGATATAACTATTGTAGTTGGTTTTGGAACAAATCAAGTGCTTCAAGAATTTTAAAAACATTTTAGGATTCCAGATCCTTACCTCCAAAAAGAAAAGTGAAAATGTGGGCACAAACGGAAAGCTACGCCAAGAACTATTAAAATTCTAATAAAAAAAATTGAAAAATCAATCAAAGAAAGATAGTCACAGAGGTTCGAAGAGATTTATTAGGTTATGGTGTTAAAATTAGTACCTCAACCGTAAGGAAAAGGCTTATGGATGTGGGCCATAAGGCAACAAAACCGAGGAACCGAGCTTAGTTCCTTTTTAATGCATGATAAATTCAGTCAAACACTTAAAAATATTATGGAATAGATTTCCCATTCTTGGAAATATTTGTCAGAACATTTCAAAATGACTTGGTCCCTTGTCACACTTCGAAATTATTCCAGACTTTTAGTAAATAAAATTAAAGTGCTTAATTGCCTGGTAATTCATCAGAATTAAATCTTATTGAGAACTTATGGCATATTTTCAATAATAAGTTTGGTAAGATGAATTGTACTAGAACAGTACACACAAATTAAATAACGTGTTATACGAGTGTGGTTCCACAATGATGAAATCATGAAGTGTGTGCTACACCGAAAAGGTAATTTCTATTAAAGGAGGACATTCTTCGTACTAATATGGAGATTTTTCAGTCCACTTAACCCGCGATCACTCGCGCGGGGTGTTCTGTACACCCCAGCAACAAGAAAAGCCTCCTAGGATACTAAACAGAATACGCAGAGCCACTATTTTTTCTGTAGCTGCACATTTTAGGTCATTGAACCTTCAGGCCTGATGTAATCAATCTCTCTAGGATAATTGGAATGCAACGGGCTTCAAAAGTTTATCTGGGGTGCTGAGATCACCCCGCGAGTGATTGAGTTATATTTTCGTACTCGAAGCATCTAAAATAGAGTACGTCTTACTCTTTCCGTTTACACTTTTTTTTCAAATATATTAATATGCATGCATATTTTATTTAAAATTTCAATAATTGTAGCATAAAAATAATATAGTTCTATAAAATAATTGTAAAATATAATTTTTAAAAAAATTTTCGCAGCATTTTCCAGAAATTATGACAAAAACTTCATGGGAAAGGGAGAAAGCGATTTCGTCGTCTATAAGATACTGTATCAACAGATTGTCAAGATGAACTATGTGAATTCGATGACTGCGTAATTTCAGAACCAAACTTGGAGATGAAACATGAAATTGTAAATTTTTATAATACAGGCGGTATTGATATCACTGATGAAATGTGCAGTATTTATGATGTATCGCGAATATGTTACCGTTGGCCATTGCGAATATTTTATCATCTACTTAATACTGCAAGAATTAATGTTTCCACTGTCAATCATTCGGTTCTTCCTGAAAAGAAAATGAGACGTTAAAGATTATTAGAGGAGATTAGAATGGATCGTGTGCAGCCACAGTGGAATATGAGATCGGAACTCCCAAACCTTAACAAAATACTCAAAAGAAGCTAAGATTATTAAGAAGCTCAGAAGATATTAAAAAAACATCAATCCACCAAAAAAGGGTTGTTGCACTGTTTGTCTACGGCTAAAAGATGTAAAAATTACTTTTCTTTGTCTTCAATGTCAGAAAAATATGTGCTTAAAGCATCTCCTCTGAATGTTTGGAAAATGATTAAAATTGTATTTTTCTACTTTTTACTATCCTTATCATTAATTATAAAGGTAAATTATTACTGGTATATACGCGTTTTACTTGTGGTTAATGTAAAAATATAAAATTGTGTACTTTGGAATGAAAATTTTGTAGGTTTACTTTAAATTAATGTTAGTCTCATTTGTAGGCAATAAATTTATAGTAATTTTATTTGTATAATACGAAAAACATCTTGTACTTGATATATATATATCATAATTGACTTTAAAAAATTTCATATTTAAATACACGTGTTAAAAGTTTGGGGTGTTCTCTACACCCCGCGAGTAACGACGGTAGCAAAAACAGGCGCGAGTGACCGTCGGTTAAGGAATGTAATGGTAAAAAGCTAAGGGTCTTGAAAAATCCTTTTTTCCCATTTGTCACAATTAATTTGAACAGTATAGTACATAAGACAGAATCACTATATTAAGTGGCAAAACACATTTTAAATTAACATTAAAAACTTTTTAACCACATTAAATTTGTAATTACATTTTTTTAATAAAAAAGGAAACTAATAGGTAACTATTTATCTTAAAACCAGTGTAAAAGTAGTGCTGACGTCCAATTAGCATATGATTTTACTCTGGTTAAGTTAGAACTTCATCACAAATATAAAAAAAAATGTTTTATCCAATGATTCTGCTATCCAGAGGAATAATATCGACTGAAATATATCTCTTAAACTAAAATAATTCATTAAATTTAATTAATAAATTAATATTTTTGAAAAACTATATTAACATCAAGTGTCATACACTGCAAGTTTAACAAAATGTATTTTAACTTGAATGGATGATTAAAAAGTATTTTATTAACAATTGAAAATTTGAACAAGATATATAAATATATGTATAGGGTGAGTGTGAACTAATAGTAGGAATTAGACTTAATAATTGGAATATAAAACCTGTTATCCATTTATGAAGTTTTTTTAAAACCTTAGTTTCCTTGTATTCGTCCACTAAAGTAAATGCGTAAAATATTACAATTTTCATGGAAACTAGCTCTCGTATCTAAAGGCCGTATCACACGTACACGTTTCAAGCAATTTTTCGTTCAATTCGTGCAATTTTTACTCAGTTGCCATAGCAACCGCTTTAGAACAATTTTTTGCTAGCGAGCTCAAAAAGTTGTTCCAAATAAAATTGCTTGAAATTCCAGCCAATGGGGTTCTTCGGCGCCCTACGTCATAAACAAAATGGCAGCTCCGGTTTCGTCTAACACTTCAGATATGCCGTATAATATTTTAATGTTGTATAATATTTTAACGGAGTATAATATTTTAAATAGAATGGTGCTCTATTTCTAGCTTACACCCATCAACAATTGCGCAAGCGAAATGAAAGAAATAATTTTGGATGTTCATTTTCCGAAGCAGAAAAATCGGCGAGTAATTTTTCAATGTGGAGATAGAGCGCGGCTGACGTCAGAGCTTGTCGTTTTGTTTACGGCAACCCTTCCCCTCAGTAAGATGAAAAATTGCTTGAAAAAATTGTACCAAAAATGTACGTGTGATACGACCTTCAGAAAATTGACCCTCGGCTGTACCGTTTAGAGTAGTGTAAGGAGCCCAATACTGGACATCGCATCAATGGAGTCCTGTCGCCTTTACGGATGAGAGTTGTTTCAGTGCCACAAAATATGGTATTTATTGATAAAAATAAACTATCAAAATCATTTCCATAAAGTGCGAATGACCTCCTGTAAACCAAAATTTATTACATTAATCATGATTTTAATAAATTCACTAATGAGAAACCGGGAATTCAAAATTAATAAAGCAAGTGAATAATGATATCAGTATAATCTGCTTCTATTTTTATATCCATGAACAATAAAATAAGTATATAATCGTTATGCTAAAAGTTCTTATCACGAATAATTTATTTTATTTATGGACTTGGTCATTTATCAAATTTTTTCTGGAGTTGAAAGCAATGATACGATGCTTTTAGGTGATAACAAATCACATCCCTATCCTTAACTTTTAATTATCTATAATCATCCATTAAACATCAACAGCTTCATCTCTTGAGAGCGATTTATTTTGAAGAGGAAAGTATGCATGAGTGTATGAAAAAGGACCTCAGATAAGCTTTTGAAAGCATTGATAAAAATCGAAAATAACAAGTTTACTTAAAAGGAGTCCGAAATCGCTATACCGACAATGTTAAATTGGCTGTTTTTGAGATGTACATTTCCTCAAACTCTGTTATATGTACATGCTTGAAATTTTGCATACAGTTAAAGTACACCATTCTCATTATATTGAATTAAGCTTTTATAGTTAATTTTGAATTTTTTAATAATTTATAAAATATTTTATCAAACATGGTGAAATTTGGCCCATTTTTCGCATAAAAAAATTTGTAAGAAATAAATTTTTGAGTTTTTTACAAAAGGTTCATTTTGGTATATATTAGCCATCAGTATAAATATGTCATAAAAATTTATACGCCTGTGAATATTATTTTCCCAGAAAAATACATCGAACATCAAAAATTTACATTTTGAGATAAATGAATTTTAATGTATTACTTTTTTATTAAAATATTCATCCCCATACTCTAAATGATCTACATTTTTTGAATCTCATCACCCTCTCTCTTCATTTTAAATCTTTTTTTCTTTCCTAATTTCCTTTGTTTTTTTGTAAACATGAGTATTTAGCCTTTAACAACCTCTGTTTGTCTAGGTGTCTCCATTGCCTGTACCGTGTAATCACCAGGCTCAACATTAAATTTTCCCAAAACTTCTGGTTTTGATTCATTTCCCATGTTAAATGATGAAATTGTATCATATGTACACCCAATGATAATACTTCTAATTGCACAAATATTTTCTTCGGTGCACGAGACCATATTATGTTGTTTACACTCTTGTGACGTCTTCGATTGGGGTGAACCCCACTCTGTCAATTCTTCTGAAGTCACTATATCTATTCATCCCCAAACAGCTGTTGGGTGACAAGTGCAGGTGGCCATGGGGTCATTGTTTGTTGTCTGGCCTCGGTCAAGCGCGGACATCTGGTCTGGAATTTACAATGGCTAGGGAATGCCGGTGACAATGGGCATTCCTGTATGAAGGTCTTGAATAGGCGAGGCCTGTGTGCACGTCGGTGCATAGAGAGTGGGGCTGTGAGGCCCAGGTGTGAGATGAATAGATGAGAATTATGGCGCCCTTGGATTCCAGACGGACGGGGAATGTGTTTGTGTTTGCCGCGCAAATGGGAGACGAAAGTGGCCCGGGGACGAGGGCAGACCTTTTCTTTGACCTGCCAATGAGGAAGACGAGGGCAGACCTTTTTCTTTTTTGACCTGCCAATGAGGAAAACGAGGGGCGTGTGGTGGACCCGCCCCTGGTGTTTAAAAGGAGAGAAACGGACGAGAAGGAGACGGGAGAAAGACTTGAACGAACGGAGAGGGAAGAAGCTTGGAGATAGAGCCCTAGAGTGAGACGGATGGAGCCCGGAATGGAAACAGAGAACCCTGGAGAAAACTAGAGAGGAGCTCGGAAAAGCAAGGGATTGTCGAGTGCCTTGCGGAATAAGGATTGACCTCGAGTGAAAAAGACTGTCCGCCCGGCTTTGGCCTATTTAATGAACTTTTTAATAACAAATGAAGATATTAAATACTATTTAAATATTAAAATATGGCTGTGACAAATTTTCTTGTGTACTAATGACTGACGACGTTACACTCTCATTCGGATTTTGTTCAACTCCATGTAAACACTTTTTTATCAATTCTGGAATTAAACGCTTTGATTGCCATCATTCATTCAACTTTAAAGAAATAAAAAATAGTTTGTTTACATTCTTCGCCATTTAAATGTGCGTGGCTCTGTTTCAATGATTACTAAAAAATGGATATTTTAAGGGCTTCTAATTACCTTAGAGGTTAAAGAAATGTATTTTTAGAAAGGTTAAAATTTACACAATTCGAAAATGTAAAAACACTCCAAATTGTCATATTAAGTAGATTTTAGGTTTCCAACCCCTCTTAACTTATAAGTATTTTAGCGTTTTTCCAGCAATATCACTTCAAAAAGCATATGAATTGTTGAAGTTTTAAACAGTTTTACAGATTAATTTTTAAAAAACATTTTTTAAAAATTTAGAAATGCAATTAAGAATCTTCTGTATGCTAAATATTGGATTTTCTATAAAGTGAATTCATACGCATATTCATTTTTAAAATATATCAAAGTTTTGATCAAACACTTTGTGTTTTGAAAGTGATCAGTATTTTTTTTTCTTTGTAAATATTTAAAAGTTACTTTCAATTCTAGACACACTTCATCTCCTTTTTACTTATTCAGTTCAAATTATAATTCATTGACACTGCTTCGGAACTTGTCTTCAGAGACATTTGGATTTTAACTGACAGTAGTGCATCTCTGCAGAACCTTTGTCCTTGAACAACTGCTAGGAATATGACAAGCCTAAATATTCTGGATCATGTGGTTCGGCTTTCTTTTAGAAATTCTACATACTTTCAATGGGTCCTCTCCCATATTGAAATGAGTAGGTGAGAGATAGTTTTGCCAAGTCTGCCACTGCTGACACCTTATGGGCTATATATAACACTTGTCTTACTTTTGCTGAACTCTTCTCCATTTAAAGGATAGAATCAAATGCACTTTGAAGAATTCCGCCTTGAAGAATTCCTCCACGTATTTTGGAAAAATACTTCGTTGATGTCACCAACTTAATATTCCTAGAAATCAGGAGACAGCTTCATCACGCTTTTTAGGGCCACATCAAATATCTTACTTTTCAACAGGGCCAGAAAGTCTTTCCAGAGTGTCATAGATGCGAATCTGTTATCAGGCTTCCCCCAGTCATATTCTTAATAGCTTCAATTTTACTATTACTACTCCTTAAGAAACAACAACAGTTCAAATTATATCATCTTCCTACATAATGTATCATTTCCTTTTATTCCCAAAAACTTTTTGAGGCATTCTAAAGTACACTAAATGAAAACCACAAACAAAAAATTTCAACATACAGTCATGAAATTGCTGAAAAAGTTTTTTTGTGACCATTTCAGTAAAAAGATAGCTCAGTAGGAAGCTGATATACATTAAAATATCAGTACTATGATATTAGAGCAAAAGTCACAGCACGAAAACCCATGGAACACGTGCGCTCAGTCGCAAAACGACTTAAAAAGATGGGAGGAGAAACTCATTTCCAGGAATTGGCTAAAAAAGAAGATGAAATCGGATTTTCATAATGGCTACCATCGGAAAGCTTTGCACGTGATAGAATAATCATAAGATTGAAAGGGGAGGGTCGAGTTATGTGATTGTTGCACAAGAATTTCGAATTGATAAAAGAGTAGATTTAAGAACTTAAAATCTGTTGTGAAAGAAGTATTTCTCATTTCTATATTCTTTATTTGTGGTGCTCGAAACACATAGTGTGTTTACATCTTGTCATCAGCCTGTCAGGGCAGATTCTCAAAACTATTCTAAGGGGTTGCCATATTTAATTCGGGACCCATGTGGTCGGGTTTACAACAAATCCTTGGAAATTCCAACTGACAGGTACTACTATAAGAAAGCTTGGCGATGTCTACTGAGAAAAAATAACTGCAAGTTATGACTAGTATAGCGTTTTGCATGCGAAAAGAGACCAGAACCATACATCGAGGAACATTGCTCAGCAACTGCATAGGGTAGTGGTGGTGAATCTTTATGTATCAACGTGTCATTTTTTTCTAAACAAATATTTAATGAGGTATAGACATGCTGTCAAATAATTTTGACTTGTGATTATTGGGAAAATAATAAAACTAATGCTAGCAACTAAAATTCTTTTATTTTCTACGAAAAAATACATTTTGTACTTTATGGTAGTAAATGTTTTAGTTATACATGTAATTCAAAGTATGTAAAGTAACATTAGCTTGATTTCTGCATTTGCAGATTGTGTGTGGATGACAAATAACTTATATTAGGATAAGATGTTACTTTTAGCAGATTGCATGCTGAATTAAAGTCATTTGCTAAACGGTTTCTAGATGAGAGTCTTAACTGTTTTTCATCTCTGAAAATAATGACTCACAGGCGTTGGTAGATGAAAATACGGTTAAAATATCATGGTCCATCATCTTGAAACAGTTAAATGATGTGAGGAATCGAATGCCATGTCTCCAAAATTTCAATACTTGCATTTTTACTTATATTGCTTATTTATCTCTTTCTGTTTCAATCAATTCCAACTTTCTCCTTTTTTCAACAAATTTTTGAATCCGCATTGAACTGGACAGGAACTCAATCAGAGTTGTGCATTTCAAATTTTTTAATTTCAACCAATCCAATTGTAACAAGTTCAGTTTTTTTAAATGAAGTCACATCAGAGTTCATAAAAAACTTCAGTGCTTCCGATAATTCATTGAGCTGAGAAAATCCGCTGAAAACTACAACCGATCAATCGCGTTTGTTCGCGAATTGGTACTTCATATTGTATTTTGTCATTTTGAATGAAAATGCAAACCGTTCTGATCGGTGGCGTGCCCAAATTATTGTGCCAGATGCCATCAATGGCACACAGGCCATTGGTTCACCATCCTTGGCATAAGGCATTAAAACGATAGATATTACGGCTTACTATTACCAGGCTTCTACATAAATGTGGCTTACTCAACTCTTACCTTGACCTCTGTTAGCATAAATAGCAGCCTATCAGTGACAACGTTTACAGTGGCGACACAAACGCAAAGGCTGTACATGTCATCAATGGAGTCCCATTCTGTGGTTGATGAGAGTCGTTTTAATCTGAGCAACAATCCAAAGCTCCAATGTTCATTCATTCCTTGCTTCATTCCACTACCATCACTCAAAGAGAAAGTTGAAACTTTCCAAAAGTTCTTATGCGGGGACGCATTATGTTGAATAAATGAATGGAGTATTTTTGACAGCTACTTATTTGCTTGACTTACTCCGATGAATTTTTTTCCCCACGCATTCGTCTGTTCATAGGTGCCATTCATCGATTCTTTTTATTTTTGTTGACGACAGTGCCAATCAACAGAGTACCTCTGCAGTTAAAGAATATAATGGACTTCAAGTTGCTCTAGAGTTCGACGTTAATACGCCCTCATTCACTGCGTCTGTTGATCAGCTTCTAGGAAACGAGGTTATCTGTCGAAAGCATTGGCCAGTGGTCTCCGCTGATTTAGATTCTGTAGAGTAAGCAAGTGAATATTAATGCAGCACTATTCAGCTACTCTAGGACATTTGGCGAAGGACCTCGTAATTTTTAACCATGGTCAAGTGTCAAAGATGACCCTTGAGCTAGCACTCCCTCTCCTAACTTCCGCACCACACCAACGGGAGGACGTTTGAGGCTCGACATATTTAACATACATCGGTCCCCTCATCACGGCAGATCTTCATTGATACTAGGCTCAAACTCCTCACATGTTGGCCACCAGTCCATTACCTTGATCAAGGTAACTTAAACGTGTGGGAAGAAATCCCCTTATCCTAGGGAGAACACCATACTACTGAAAACGAAGTTCCTCGAAAAGTAGTAGTTCTTGCCCCAAGAACCAAGTACCAACAACTTGCTAATATTTTCTTTTAACGATTTTTTAATAAGGCTTTTTTCTATCACGTTCCAAAATATGTATGAATAATTCGTTTTTTTTTTTTTTTACTACTGTGTTTTCATCATCCTATAAGTGTTACACTGGGCATATTTGCCCGTGTGAATTTCATCTCACGCCACCCCACCCAGAATAATGGTTATAACACTCGGCTTGTAATCGAGTGGGTTTGGTTTCGAATCTCGAGTAAGGCATGGATGTACCTTCGGGAAAAGAAATCGGACTTTTGCCTGAAATGGATTCCCATCTCGAAAGGAGATCAGCGTACCTCTTCTGTTTTTTGCTGGGAATATCGTTTGTAATAAAATATGTATTCTTCTGTGATTGAGTTATATGTTTCTGTTCTTCTATCTCACGTCTTTCGTATGTATCTCAGAAATAAACACACGATAACACAACATTTCATTTCACCCAGGTAATTGTTTCAGAATTGAGACATAAACTGATGTTGCTTAAGTTAAGCTCATTGGTGTATATATTTATCCATAAAGTCTACATTATAACGAAAATCTCAAGAATCAGCTCTAATATTACTTATTTTTATGAAAAACTGCACATAACTACTAATCGTAGCAAAAAAATTCGCAAACAAAAATTACAATTTTTTTAATTAAAAGAAAAGTGAAAAAAATTCTGCATGCATGGCCTTATACATGTGAAGCTAGTAATATTGAAACCAGGAATATGCATAAAATAATATCAAATGCATTTATATCTTTTGAAAGATATGTATGAACTTATACATTTGTCACTGATATTTTTGCAACGGATTTTAATAATATTTTATTTGTCGAATTCGATCCTTACAAACTCATTTAAATATAGATTTACAAGGCAATTTGTTTATTAGTTAAACACCCAATTAAATCGCTGTAGCAGAATATATAAATATCGAAACGGAAAAAAAAAAGATTGATCAAACAAAAAATCGTTCAACCTTTCTTTTTCTGATCTTTTATCTGACCCTTAAGAATATTATAATCAAGTCCATTCATCACGAATTCTTATCGAAAGAAAATAAACTATAATGTCATTGCTAGCTTTGAATATGTCGACATTTAATGGATTATACAGTTTCTTATAAACGCTGTGTTATAAGAGTTTCAAGAAGGATTGGCTTTGACAAATGAAGCTTAATGCACTAAGTAGATGAAAGGATGATATTCTGGCATACATTTGTTCTTGAAAGATTCATTACTTGCTACATAAGGAAAATACTACAAAAGCTTCATCGGATTTATTCAGTAAATAATGAGACTGTCATTAAATGTAAGTAATTGAATTGCCAAAACCAGTCCTGCGTAAGGATTCTTAAATTAAGAGCTATAAAATTTTAATTTGAATACATTATAACAGATGTAGAGAAAGTAAAAATTAAAAAAAACACACTTCGGAACGGATAAGAGATCATGAGGTGATCACCTTTTTTGAGTTAAGTGACACACACATATGCAGTTTTTTTTTTTTACTTTGCTAAATAGTATATTACTTTTTCTTTAATTAATAATGCGTTATTTTCAGACAGTTTCCCAAATTCTCAGTAAGATTTATTCGATGATAATCTAACTTATATAGAAGCTAGGAAAACTTTTCGTAAATTTCAGTTCGAATTCATTGCTCTTAAGTACTGCGTTATAGCAATATTACTGGATGCAGATAAAAGGAATAACAAGAAAATTGAAATAATTCTTTTTTGAAAAAATCGACTTTTGAGTTCTCAAACATTCATCAATCGTTAAAGTATGTATTCAAAAACTCAACTTTATAAATATATCCTGACACGCGTCAAGTACAGCCTAACTGATAAAAAAAATTTAATCACTGTGATAGCTAATTTTAAGAATAACTTAATTAGTGTAGTTTTTTAAACATTTTTTTTGGTTGGGGGGCTATTAAATGCCGTACTTTCAACGAAGTAATTATAGAATTTCTATGAAAATTACATTGCCATTTTATGGCACTTTACATGTTCTCTAACTTTTCCTATTATTTTATTTTTTTCGACACAGAACACCTACATAGCCACAATCCAGAGACTCTGTACCAGAATTATTATACATTTCTCTCAACGCTTGATGATTTTTTCAAACCCGTCAATATTAAACACCGCATACTGCGTCAGAAATCCTTGTTCTGCCTCTTAAAAGACATCATCTGTGTAGTGTGAGTGAGTGAGAGTAGGGTTTTATGGCGCAAGAGCCAATCTAGGCTATACTGCGCCAAACATTTGTTAAAAAAAAATTTATAAACATTTTAAATTTTAAAATATTTAAAAATAATGACAATACAGTTCTAAAAAGTTAAAATTTCTAATCACATAAAAACGTTTTCAAGTAATTAAAGAGAAAATTTGGTGGGAGTTCCCCACCAAGTCAGACCATATATTAAAATAAAAAAAATTTGAAAACGGGGAAAGAAACAATTTTGTTTAAAACAAAAATCGGCAATACATTTTATAAAATTAGTTTTACTTGTCCTAAATCGGGTTGGTTTTAAACGCGCGTTAAAATATGTGTGAGGCTTGTTTAAAACATTTTTTGACATGTTGAATTTATCCAGAGGATCTGGCTCAAGTTTTTCCTCCACGTCATATACAAGCATGTCTTCGTCATCAGTAGTATACTCTTGAGGTGCTGGCTTTCTGGGTTTATGTGGAGCCATTTTTATTTTTATTTCTGGTTTCTGTACTTTTGGGCGTTTTCTTCTATTTCTTGAATTTTGTTTTACACTTTTTGGGATTTCTGATGCATTTGAAGGTTCACTATTGGATGTAGTAGGGACAGACTCTGGTAAAGGAATTAATGGTTGAATTTCAGTTAAAAGTGCAGTAAATTTATTAGAGGTTGCAAGAGGGAGGGTTTCAGTTTCTAAAGGTGTATTTGTAGTGGAAAGTGCAGATAAACTATTAGATATGGTGGGAGTAGTATCTATTAAAGGAACAGATGGTTGAGATTCAGATGACGATGTAACTGTTACAGAAGATGTGGATGGTAAGAGGTTTGCTTGAGTTATGGTTGATGATTTGGAAACTGTAGGAATTTTGGAAGACATTGTTGCCTTTGGAACAGGTATCAATGGTTGTAATAACTTCAACGGCGGGCATACTATTTTTATAATGGTTTCATCAGTTTGTGTTGTTATGGTTACAGTTGAGGGTTTGAGAGCCTGTGCATAAGTCTGGGATAACTGTGGAACTATTAATTTTCGTGCTTCTAAATAAGGTATATTTTTATTGGTTTTGATTACTTGAATTTCTTTTTCAGTTTTCCACTTGGGGCAGAGTTTCGAATCGGCGGAATGAGCTTGTGAGCAGTTAATACATTTAAGCTCTAGAGTGCAATCTGTGGAAGCATGTCCAACAGACGCGACATCTAGAGCAAATAAGTCACCACGGCAGGGAAGTTTGTGAGTGTCCAGACCTCTGGCACTTGAAACAGCGAAGAGGATTCGGAATGTACGGGCGAATTTTACAATTAAGGTAGCCGGCTTTTATTGTTGTCGGTAGTTTGGAGCTGTTAAACGTTAAAATTATATGTTTGGTGGGAATTATTGATGTGTCTTTTTTAACTGTTATTCTTCTGACCTGAATAACACCCTGACTAGAAAATCCATCAAGGATTTCTGCATCAGTAGTGGTCAACAGGTCAGGTTCAAAATGACACCTCGACAAGAGTTAAGTGACTTGTGTGAACCACAGAAACAGGACAATTTAGAAAGGATTTTTGCAGAAGAAAAGACTTTGTTTGTAAAGCGGAATTCGTTTCAATTAGTAGACCCCCGGAACGCAGTCGTTTTACTGATTTCGGTTCACCACCTTTCAATGAGGGCTTTGTGTATACCCAAATGGCGATTTCTTTGACAATTCATTATTTAGAAAGGGAAAATTAGTAGAAATCTTGAATTCGTTGATATTTCATCGACGTTTTGAGTAGGTAACGGGCCCTTTTCCCCGGCACAGCAGCATTGGATCCATAACAACGCGTAATACCACTTCATCCGGGCGGCCTCCACCCACCACGGAGTCCAACAAGGGAGGCAGTGTGCCGGTCACTGGGCCAGAACCAGGCACGGCGCTTACCTGAAGTACACCAGAAGATATGATCAGCCCAGGGTGAGGATCCACAGGTAAACCCGACACCCTTATCTGCAGCACTAACCCTACGAGTTCTTCGGGATACCGAAGAGTACTACCAGCCGATTGACAGGAGCGGGCTCACTCCTGCCACCGTCTACAGTGAAGCGTGGGCCAGGAACGCAGAGGTATCCTAGGCACTAACCTCCTCCATACTGGAAAAGTGTGGGCAAAGGAACACAAAGGATCCCCAGAACACCTTTTCCCCTTGAGGACCGCACACGGCAAACATGCGGTTGAAAAAACAACGGTGTTAATCAAAAACAAGTAAAGCAACATAATCAAAATTTAAAAAATATACGAAAAGGAACTAAACTAAAAAATGCAAATGTAAACCAAAATTTATTTAGTAAAAAAAGAGTTTTCAATAAAAAAAACAAATTTTGAACAATAGTTTATTTTGTAATTTGGGTCTTGTTCTAGACGGGAAAGAAGAAAAGGGAAATTTGAATGGCAAGGAGAAGGGCCGAAAATAGAGAAGATCACTAGGGTACCTGGGTTTGAAGCCCATGTTTACCAAAGACAGTAAACCCCTTAGGAAGAGGAAAAGATCACTAGGGCACCTCGGGAGCGTGAAACCCGTACTCACCTAAAGAAGGTGAGCCCCCTGAGGGGACATCATCTGTGTAATATCGGGCATCAAATGTGTAAGAAAGTCGTTTGAGGCAAGTTCAGGGTAATAGGGTGATTGTTTCAATATTTTAAATCCATATCACTTTCATTCCACAATCGCATTTACATATGAGTAAGCAAGAATATGGATGCCTTTGGTAATTATACCGCGCTGTTTATGACCAGAGCATCAAGAAATTTGTTCAGTAGTGCGTTGTAAAAAGGCATCATTAGTAGACTGACTTTTCCCCAGGTAATCTGCTATGATCATAAGAATTTTAGCTGTCCTAAGGACATGCCAGCAAGACTTTTCACAGAGAGTTCTGAAACCTTAGCTTCTTGAAGGGTCATTAATTGCTACTCAGTTATTCCCTTATCATTTCTATAATTTCTAGATTGATAAATCCAAGGCTCATGCATATTTAACAGACGGCAAAAAAATCGCCTTCGTCTTTCTCTAGAATGTTTAGAACCAAGGCAATTTATCATTATAAAAAGATTTTTTTCAGGAAACGACATTTCACTAAGTAGATACTGATTAGTAAAACAGACTTCCGGAAGTAATATCGCACGTTTATTTGACTTTAAATGCAGTTATAAGGTTCACAGCGGAAATGAGTCTATTGTACAAAACTTTGTGCCAAATCTTTCGTTACATAGCATTTTTCTTGTCTGCTAATAAAAATTCATTCTATTTTGGAACGTTGTGCAAAGTAGACACCTTGAAACGATGGTGTAGAAAGGTATAAACACTGATGAAATTGCTAATTTTTGCAAGCGATTCCCGAAATAATCGGATGGTTGTGAGCTGACTTTTTTAATTTAGATACCGATGAATATAAGATTGCGTGAAAATTACTGCAGAAAAGTCTGAACAAAAAGCAGATAAAATTTATAGTAATATATACAGTAAATCCCGATATATACGATAATTACTAGAGATGGTACAGAAAGGATACCGCATAATGGTAATTTTTCCTGAGATTTGCATCGGGAAAACTTTTGTATAAAGCTACATAAGTGCAAGAAAATTTAAAAAAACGGTAAAATATTTCGAGGGTACTGCCATTATTCCAGCTAGCACCACTCCTTGACATTTAATAGCCCTAAACATCCGACCACAATAAAAAGCCAGTTGCATAATTGCAAAATACATCCATATATTATGAATCCTCTACTTGCTTTTTAAGTGCTGCCGGTACCAGATAAACTTCATACGGCGGTCAATTAACATGCTCTAGATGTGCAGCCATTGGGCATTCTTCTACGGATTGTACTCTAGAGCCAAAATGTGTCAATTGTTCATTACTACCTCAATCTACCCGATTCTAGAGGTATGTCAGAAGTGAGAAAAAAGAAATCCAAACAATTAAAACTAACAATATTATGTCTTACTTAGGCCAAAAAATACCCCCAGATATCACAAACATATACTTAGGCCTACTAAATCTACAAAACGAAAATCCACTACTACTTTCGGACAGATGAAATTATCCCAAAATAAATGTCCTCAGCTAGAATTTACTTCCAACCACTTTCATCCTAACTAAACCAAATATATGGGTATCTAAATTTCCTGCTGTTTCTGTTATCATGTCTTGAACCCAAGCACATCTCTTGCCATCCACCTCTTCAGTAGCAGCTACATTGTCAGAGCCTCAGCCACCTATTTCTATGTCTAATGTTGTACTCATACAAATAATTGTTCACCCCTATTAAATATTCAACAATCATATCTGTTTCCCCATCCAACTCTGGTATTGAACCCACCTCGGCATCTACTACATTACAGGATTTGAAACCAAATTCAAAAACTCGTGCAAGGAAAAAGAAATTGCTAAAAAGTGGAGCCAAAATTGAAATAAAATGAAACCATACAGACCACCAGGAAGAAGTACACCTCAACAGGATTCCTCAGACGAGGAAATGATTGAATACAATCCGTCTGTATGTCTCATTCCATACAATCCATCTAAAAGTGTGTTGGGGGAAGATCATTGGAAATATTCGCATGAGTTAACACCAACCCATTATAGAAATGGTAGGGATTAATTTTTTAAAAAAAACCCCCAGATTGTGATTTTAAATTCTTTAGACTTGCCTTTTTTCATTTATCTGACTTGGTGAGAGAAAATTCCCACCAAAATCTATTTGATTTTATTTATAAAATTGTATTTTTATACTTAATTTGACACTATTTTAAACTGGTTTAACTTGAACTTTTATGTGCAAGCAGGCATGCCCATATTTAAAAAGACATGCATATATTTTATATTTCGTGTGTACTTTAAAGAATATTTTAACAAATGTATGGCACAGTATAACCAAAATTGGCTCTTGCGCCAGAAAACAACACTCACTTTAATAATGAAAATTTTTTATTGTTTTGAAATGATTAAAATATGAGGTTAACAAGTTGCATGTAATGCTATAAATAATTTAAAAAAGAAAAAATGAAGGAAAAAATACCTATTATTGCTTGTAACTGTCTTATTATTTCTAAAAATATTTTACACTTTATATTTTGATATGTAACTAAGTGTTTTACAAATGTGCATAAACTTTAACAAAAATTAACGATTAATAAAATTAAATAAAATCAACATTCTACAGTTGGTTTATGGTATAATTTCAAAGTTTTTCTGAATTTCTTTCATTTTTTGCAAGTTCTTTATCTAAATTGAATGGTAAGGAACAAAATTTCAGTCTTAATATCGCTTTAAGAGTCCAAAATTTTTCTTGGAATATTCTTTTTAAATTCTTGTACTCGTTACACTTCCTTACAAACCTATATTTCTTGCTATATTGCATGTGTTGGGGAGGATGTATTAGCTTGATATCAACAATTGCAAATTCCATTCAAAAGACTCATGTAAAATAATAAATGCTTGTTGCATGTTAAAATTCTATCCCGAAAAGATTAATTATCTCAAATCTCATGTGTGTAATATTTTTCATATATAGAAAAGAAAAGGCTATCCACTAAACACATTGCGGTGTTCACAAAATTTTATAAGTAACACACAAAAATCAAATAAAACAGTTACCAAAACACATTATAAAAACATATTTTCTTTTTATGAATAATCTTTGAAATAAGTCAGGACCTCTATATAGCGAAATTTAGCACTCAATTCCGGGAAAAAGTTTGTTATATAGGAAAATTCATTATATAAGAGGTTCATGTTTTTGTATTACTTCTCTAATACCAAAAGCTCCAGTATTTTAAATTCATAAACACTATTTATTATTAAAAAAAAAAGTAATTATTCACACCTTTTTAAGAATTAATATGTTTATTTTATATATCTTACCCATCAAGAAGAAACTGCAAGGAAAAAGAATGGGAGAATTCACTTTCTCTTCAATATTAAGAAAATAAATTTATAATAAAAATAATTGTTCTGGACATTTTATATTTTAAAGCATACAAGTAATATTAAACATACATTATTTATATAATTAGAACGCATGGGACGAGGACAGCTCACTGAGGGTGAGAAAGAAGATAATAGAAGATGTTTCTACCAGTAGAAAACTAGGGGAATGGGGGTTAAGGGTTGTACTTCTTAGATACAAATATCCAGACTTCAATTACTCCTCGAGTGGGGTTAAAGGAGATTTAACCAACCATTTCAAAGCCATATAACCATCTATAAATATGTTAAAAAAGAAGAATAACTTGAAATTTTTTCAGAAATACTTTAAAAAAAAAGGGAGAACAAAAGTGGAATTCACCAAAAGAAAAGTTTGTTATATAGAAAATGCACTTCACTATAGAGGGTTATTTTATGAAGAAAATGGAATTGAAATGTTCAAGGTTCAGGAAAAAATTAGCTATGTGTAGAGGTTCGGCTGTATTTTTATAAGGAAACTTTTCACTATATATATATGTGGCATATGTAGCTATGTAAGTGTTAATTATACTTGCAGTTTACTATAAAATTTAATGTTCAACTAATAAAGAATTCCCATAATATCAAGTTCATATTTTAAACGATATATGTAACTTGTTCATAACCGTTTTGATCCCAATTTATTTACTTTTGCTCAAATTTGGTAGAATTATATTTTTCTAAAGTAAGTTAAACCTAAATATAACAAAATTTGAACAAATTATATATTTTATATAAGAAATCTGACCTGTCACTCTAAATAGGATACTGGGATAAAGGGGATAAAATTTGCACTTCGTGTTTTAGTGTTCTTTTCTATAATGAAAGCTATTCAGTACTATTTGAATTCAATTTTACTTTATTTGAATAATACTCTTGTTTAAAAAATATTTCATTTTGAGTTAGGAGAATTTCACTCTAATTTTGGTGCAGAAGGTCCAAAGCAAGCCCTGACAAAACTGCTTTACCGTCACATTTCGCGACAGTATGTTTTGGTTTCAGCCTTTTCTCTTTGTTAAACCATTGTTTGCTGCTTTGCTTTTGGCAAAAATGACCAATACTATCTCTGCGGATGTCTTCTTTACATGTAGCGAAAAGTACAGTATTCGAGAATCTAAGTATACCCTCTTGTTCTAACATCACACAGTTTTTGGCTAGATTGTTTCTCTCTCCCACTCTGGAACTCTAAGAGTTAGGCTTCATCTTTGTTGAGAGTTTTAAAAATTATCGAGCATTTTACTATGAACATATCCAATGAATGTATAAAATGTGATAGGCACTTTCATTTTCTCTAGTGTAATGGAATATGGCGGGTGCGTTTATATGCATCCAACCAGTCATGGTGATCCACACCACCCATTCGTTTATAAGAATTTATCAAATTCGGGATCTTAACACTAAATTTATTTTTAGTCCTCCCATACTAGCCTCCCAAATTACTAAAAGAACTATCACGGGATGTCGCAGTACTGACTTACAGTTCCATTGTCCTGCAAAGTATAAATGAGATTTCAACTTTTTTGGAAAAACATTTAGGACATGTCATTTTCCCATCAAGGTAAATACCAAAGTCTTCAGCATCAACTAGTATATCCAGTTCTGAGTATAGAAGGGATAACAAGTGACAAAATTCATATATAAGAACATGTATTTCGATTGCAGTGGTCAAGGAATGCGTGTTCATTTTTACATCTTTTGCATATAAGCATAGTTTCTTTTACAATGAGATCTTAAAACTTCACCGAAATAAAAAACTGCTCAAAAAGCTCACCGTTGGGATTTTATCACTATGCAGTTTCCATCTGCTTGAGAGCAAAAGTCACCACGGATTGATTCATCTGTGTTTTCCATTTTGTATAATCTTACGGTGATTTTATTCTTTATCCAAAATGACTGATGTCTTTCAGCTTCTTTTTCATATTTTGTTTTCAAACAACGCTAGAGCTTGTGGATAGTTCAGGATGGGAAACTATCTCAGTTCCTAACCTCCAAACATCCAGGAACATTGTTTACAATAATCTCACGGTACTTACTTCATTCTATAAATGCGCTAAATGGCACTGTCCCAGTTGGTTCACTGGCGTCACCGGGTGATAACACAGCTTCTACAATTTCAGCATAAAACCTCATCTGAATTTTATGCTGTGCCAGCCAATTACATAATCTTCCTCTAACTTCAGAAACCTTTTGCACTGACATAGCTAGCAGGGGTGAAACACTAGAGGTGAGATTATTTTTCCCTTAAGATTGTAAATAAGAGAAGAGTATAAGTCCAGCTTTGCATGCTTGAGGATAAGTCCACTGTCTATTTTAGAGGACAGTTAAAAAATAATTTACTAAAATTTACCTAAAAACAATATCACTCTAATTAACCACCAGGATCATAACAAAAGAGTACTATCACATAAAAAATGCCCAGCCAAGTGTCCAAAGTAAAATGAAGTTGAAAATGATTTCTGCAACCCCAAAGAGATAATACAAACTGCGCCCACGAATGCAATGAATGAGCAAGATATTCAGGAAAGGAAATTAGAGACACATAACTCAATGGCACCGGAAGAAGTATCACACATCCTACATGTTCCAGTGTCAAAAATATTGGATTACATGCAAAATGATGATTTCTCCATGATATTTTCCAGCTGTCCTCTAAATAGGATAGTGGAATAAAATGGGTTAATAAAATAACGTAATCAATATTTAAAACGTAATATAACTATTATTCTAAAAAATTAATAATGAAAAAACTACTAAAAAAATTATGCCACAAAAGTCTTTGTACACTTAAAAATCTCAACATAGCTTTAAATATTGTATTTTTTTCTTAATTTAATACTTAGTAGGATATATTTTAGCATCCACGATAAAATCTATACCAAATTGTTTGAAAGTTATCAGTTTTTTGTAATTTTTGCATCGATGTTTTCTCCATTCTTCTGTGATTATTGTTTTTACTTCACATTTTGTTTTTTATGTCATGTTTTCTTCTTTTAAAATCAAATTTTCACGAAATATGTCCCACTAGGCTTAAATCAGGTGATTTAGGAGGTTTTATCAGAATTTGGGATAGTTATAAAGACACCAGTGGCATCATTGAGCGCAGTGTGCTTGGTGTCATTGTCTAGTTAAAAAATGAAGTCATCTACAATATCCAAATTTTGGTCGGAAGTAGAGCTCATGATTCACAATACCATAAAAAAATATCAAATTACTTTGCTTTGAAGCTGATTTATACCCCCACACAAGAATGCCTCCATCTCCATATTTCCCTGTTCCAACTAGATTTTAGGAATTAAGTTTCAGAAAATTCAGCATTGAAAGCAAATTGGTTGGGATGAGAGAAAATTCAACATTTTTGGTTCTGATGGCCTATAATAGTATATAGAAGGAAAAAAATGAGGAACTTAATCCCAAGAATTTAGTTGGAACAAGAGTTTCTACCATTCCCCGCGCTAAAAAACCGAAGGTGGAGGTCAAAACATGGGGTGCAAATTGACTTACTCAAGGTTAGGCCAATTTTGGTTGCTACGTAATCATGAGGTTCTATTGAAAACTATTTAAGCAGAACAATTAGAAATTACCCAACTAAAATTTGGATAATGTAGCAAGGCGACTTCATTTTAACAAAAACTAATATTTATCAACCACAGTAACTATATTAACCACACCACTAATGATACTCCTGTTGATACACGGAAATTCTGATAAGCGTCCGTCACCTGGTCAAAGCCCTAGTAGGACATGACTTTCATGGAGGCTGATTTTAAAGGAAGAAACATGACATATAAAGAAAACAAGATATTGAGTAAACCACAACTGTCACAGAAAGAAAATACATCAATAGCCAAGAAATTACAAAAATTGATATCTATACCAAAATGTTTTGTGAAAGTTGCTGTGGATGCTTCAAAATACTCTCCACTAGAGTATTAAATCCAGAAATACTAATGATATATTAAAATATGTTAATTTTAGTACAAAAGACTTCTGTTCAGTATAACTCAGGCCACAGTAGTCTGAAGTAATAATTTTTAAAACTAACGTATAATTTTAAAAAAATGGGGGGGTATTCCATTAAAAACAGTTGCGATGTTCTCCATAATAGTTCTGAGTATAATTAAATTTTTATTAGTTGAAAACATTAAATTTTATAGAAAATTGCAAGTGTATGAACACTTTTGTAGCCTACTGTATAATACAATTGTTATAATAATAATTATTTTTATAGACAGATTAAAATAGTGTTAAATTAGTTTGTGAATTTAGCAGTTAGTTCAAGTAAATAATGCTAAATTTTTTAATAACAGTTTTGCATTATACTCAAGAATTGCTAATAAAAATTATATCTGAATCCATAAAATTTACTTTTGATTTAGGAGGGAATCTTTTTTTTTTGTAATCTTCTAGATAACAGGGTAAATGTTAATGCTGGTATAATGTGTCTATGTATTAATTGCAATACTGTCTACCATGGCTAATATTAATTTTTAAGTTATATTCACTACTATTAATTGTATAAATTTTTCTAATATATTGCATTGACTATTTCTTATATTTTGAACTAAAACTGATAAATTCATTGTATTGCATGATAGCAACATTTTCTTTGTTTCATTGCAGGAACTGACTGAGAGATTTACTTCACCATACAGCGTTGCCTCATTTTCTAATCATATCAATTCTGTAAAAACCTTTTGTATCAAATTAGTATTTTTTTCTGTTAATTTAAAATTTCATTTTAAACATTAGGAAAATATTGTCATCATTATTTCTGTCAGAATTTAAGCATCAGTTTTGTGCTGTGATTAACATTGTCCTTTTCAAATAAAATACTTGTGTATAAAAGTTTTTTCAAATATGTATGTTTCATCTTTTTACTCAATGGCTATCAGACATTTTATTTCATTTTTTGTTGTATGTTATGCTTAGAAATTTACTTACAATTTAAATGATAGATGATTTATCAAAATAATACGTGTTTAATTTTTCATGTTCAAAAAAACTTAAGGTTAAGCAAGTAATGTTACTTATTTATAACATATTTACTTTGTAATATATTTTCATAATTTATTAATATTTGAGGTAATTAAGACAAGAATATGAAATAAAACCTGCACAGAAAATCTTAAAATTTAGCAGAAAAATTTCTGTATTTATATATTTTGTTTTTGTTATTGAGAATTATCATACTTAATGAAAAACTTTAAAGACTGAATGTTTTTCCCTCTTAAACTACAAAAATTAATTTATGTGAAAGTTTAATAAGTATTTGAATTTTTTATGAAAGCTTTAACTATTCTTGAAAAGCCCTAGCTATAACTCAAGATAATAAATCTTTATTAATTTTTAGTATTGAAATTCACGTAGAATCAGATAAGATTTATAATTTTGCATATACAATTTGATTTTCCAAACAAGAGATGCAAATTAACAATATACAAGAGGAAAGTGGTTTATTAAGAATCACAATTTGAGAGTTCAACTTCTATTGTGTTTAATAGTACATGGTATACATAATGAGTCCTTAAAGACTGCATGTTGTAAAAATTTCAAAACTGTGATAACTGCCTTTACACAGGTGAGGTATAAAATATTATTTCAGTTTGGTAACCCATTGTGTATGATGCTGCAATACAATGTTAAATGACCTGGCTTGTCACATTAGCTAATTAAGCATAAATCAGGCTCCTTAAATAGGCTTCTGTGGAGATTTTAATTGATCCCTGTGCTTACATTTTTTTAAAGAAGTAATGTTCTTTATTTTCAATAACAGACGCATTTCTATTTCATACAAATGTGTCAGAAATTACAATAGTATTAGTTACATTTGTAATCAAGAATACCTCATTAGTTTCCTGGGGTTTATTTTCATAAGAATATATATTATATTACTTACTCCTTATGTTGACTTGCCATTAAGAAGTAAAATTTTCCTTAAATATTTCATGAACTTAGAAAATGTTCATTATATTATAAAAATAGAGGCTGCGGTAGCCCAGTGGTTAAGGTATCGGATCATGGCAGGTATGCTCGCGAGTTTGTTTCCAGTATCACTAAAGACCTGCCGTAGGGGAGCCGGCGCACGCTAAATTTGCTGAGAGAGCTCAAACATTAACCTGTTGGGTGTGGTGTGTGTGGTAGTTAGAGAGGGGGTGCCAGCTCAGGTGTTGTCCCTCGCCACTTAACCATGGTTCAAAATTACGCAGGTTCGTCACCAAAAAAGCCCCTCATGTAGCTTCGAACAGTGCTTAATGCTATTATTCACTCACTCATATAAAAATAATAATTTATGTTAACCACAACAATTTCGTTGAAATTTTATACATATACATAAAGAAAGAGCTATGTAACCTTTATTTTACTGACAGATATTGATGGAACAGAAAAGTTGTAAGATTCCTTGGTATAAATACCATATTTTCCTGTATATAATCCGCGTATTATGTGTTAAAAAAGTTTCAAATTTCGTTGTGCGTATTCTCTGTAGTTAATTCCTCCAGCATTTAATGTGAAAGGCCATGGTTTCGAACACCTAGACAGCGTTGTTTCTGTCGAGTTGTGGGTTCCCATTTTTTTACCACTAGAAACCTACAGTGTAGAGCAGGGTTCGGCAAGCTTTTTTAGATGTGGCGTGCCAAACCAATCTACCAATATGGTTCAGTGTACCACACAGTAGGACATTTTTGAAACAATTCGATTTCCTCGATAATGCATATAAAGTTAGAGAATAGAGGTCAATAACATAGATATGTAAAGTTTTTATACATTAATTTTTTATCATTAGAAAATATTTCTTAACATAAAAAAAACATAAAATATAACTATATCTTCAACAAAAGAAAAAATTAAAATTGTACATGTATTATGTATTTTTAAAAATATTTGTAAAAATAAGAAATAACACAAATAGTTTTTCCCCTTTATTATAGTTAAATAAAAAGATATATAAAAGATTTAATGCGAACCTAGTGCTTGTACAGTTCTACTTTTATATTACAAAATCAGGGATATAATTTGGGACTTTCAATTTGACACGATTCTGAGCATTCAGTTGTTAAACAATTTTTTCGTGGAATCAAATTACGCACCAAAAAGGAGTTGTCCGATAGAGACAAAAATGGGTGGGTCGCGAAAGATTTCGTATGGAATAACAATGATTAAAATTTCAGATAAATTGAATCATTTTTTTCAGAGTTACAAAGTAACGAGCTCAATAAGTTGATCCGCCTCTAGCCTGGATACAAGCTGCCAAACGACGTGACATAGGGTGATAAAGCACCCTAATGGTCTCCTGCGGTATTTCTTGCCCGATTTGCTCTAAGTGTCGGGCCAGGTCATCAACATTCCCTGGTAGATGCAATCGCCTTCTCATCATATCCCAGACATGCTCGATTGGAGAGGGATCTGGCTGGCCAAGAAAGCGTTTTATAAGCTGTAAGACAGTTCATAGCAACACGTGTGGTATGTGGTTTGGCATTATCTTGCTGAAAAATAAGGCCAGTATACTGCAAAAGTAACGGTACCAAAACAGTTCTCAGAAGGCCGTCGACGTACCGATGTGCTGTAAGTGAGCCTCTAATGACGACCAAAGGGGTCCGGCTTCAAAAGAAATGGCACCCCAGACCACATAACTCCTTATTAAGGGCCTGTGACGTGCAATAGTAAGAGCAGGATCGGTACGCTGCCCTGGCTGTCCAGACGTCTTCGATGATCGTCAGGACACAGATGGAAGCGGGATTCTTCGCTAAACACTATACATCCCCAGTCAGCATGATTCCAACCTGATCGATTCAAGCACCACTGTAATCTAGCTCAACAGTCTGCAGGCGTGAATAGCAGGTGGCGTTGCGGTCGGTACGATCGTAAATTTCACTCTGCCGTCTGTGAATGTTCATGGTGGGCACTCGTGTGCGGGTCGTACGTCTGACGATTGATAACGATGATTCAAGCACTGTGACAGCTGATATGATAATCAATCTGGCCTGCCGATCTGCTGGGGCACTAGGTCGACCGCTACCATCATGACACTGAAATCTGCCACTGTCCACCCATTCTTGCCTGCAACTTCTAATAGCCGCATCACTTCGATCCATACAACGAACGATTCTCCGATTTGCCCAACCTCCCTCTTTCAGTCCAATGATACATCTTTCAAATTCTTACAGTTGCTCGTAATGAGCTCGAATCCCTCAGTGAGGCATTTTTTCAGTTATTGAAAGGTATCCTAAATTGTGCAATGCACACAACCGAAATTTTGACCATCAGACTGAGAATCTCTTCTTATGGACACCTGCTGAGCGCACAGTTCCGATGCGCTGTAGCTCCCTCTATTCTTTCGTTGGACAAAAATGTTTAGTCATTTGAATGTTCAGTTGAAATGTCTTTGCATACGAAATTTCATTACAATCGGGCAACTCCTTCTTGGCGTGCCTTTTTTTTTGTTTTTGTTTGTTATAGTGTATTTTTCACATACAGTAGAACGCGTCGTTTATCCGAATCAACTGGACCGGACACCGTTCGAATATGCGCTTATTCGGATAACCGAAAACCGGATGCGATCCATGCAGTATATAAAACCGGATACTAAACGAATATTGAAAATCACGTGCTTGAAGAAAAAGCAAAATAGGTGCAGAACGTCGCAATTTTACCTTCATTCTAGAAAATCACTTATTTTTCTCTGTACCATTGTACATCTTCGTTTTTTCGCTGCAAGATCTGATTCTCTTGAGCAGCAGTAGTTGAGTAGGACAGCACTCTGATTGTTGTTCGTAACACTCCATAGCTGTCTCCAACGCAGAAAATGACGTAACATTTGATGGACCTTTGCTACTTTCGTCGTTGTTGTGTCCTCGTCTTCATCCGTTTCATCGTCGACACGGTCGGATTCTTGCACGGAAGTCACAATCTCGTTATCATTTAACATTTGAAATCCACAGTCATCTGCATCGCATGTCATCCAGATTTCTACATCTGCTTCAACACATTCTTGAAATCCTTAATTTAAAATGATTTCGCGGCTTTTTTTATGTCAGAAATTGTTGGCTTTCCAACATTATAAAACTGTGCTAGAGACGCTCCACTCTTTCTCCCTTCTCTTGATAATTCAAAAAAACATCTCTTTTGATAAAAAAAACTTAGCTTTACATACCTTCGTGTGGACGCCGAGTGGTCATGGGTGTGCACTCGTAGCTGGTGTTGTCGAAGTTTGGACTCAAATCTTACTGCTGCTGAAGATCCACAGTATAGAGGGAGTAATTGCACGCTAAATCTATCGAGGCTATTTCCGAGTGGAATAACGTATCAAATTTCAAACAATGCGCATCTCACCAAGGAATTTATTCCTTCTATTCAGAGCCGTTTAAAGGCTAAGCACTTTCAACCTAATTTTAAACTTACCCAGTTTCTAACTGGGCATGGGAACTTTAAAGCCTATTTGAAACTCTTCAATTTGTGGCCTACTGACCAGTGTTCTTGCTCCAGTGACACAGTCCAGAATGCCAAGCATCTGATACTTGCTTGTACTAAATTCTCTTCCGAAAGACGTACATTTATGAATTGCCTACAAAAGAACAAAATAGCGTGGCCTCCTCCTTTGTCTGCCTTTGTTCAAAGCAAATCATCTTTTACATCGTTTTGTGCATATGTTACCGGCAAAGTATGAAATCCGGCATTCTATAGAATGCCTAAAACTAGCCGGCAAAGTATGAAATGATTCTTATTTCACACATCGCCTTGGCATTCTATAGAATGCATAATGAGAAACCGGCGAAGTATGAAATACATCTCCGATTCGTTTCGAATATTGTATGGCAAGGCAAGAGACCTTTGCGTACTTCAGGCTCAGAATTTGTCAGTTGCACATTGTAGCTTGTTCGGGAGTGTCAAAATACTCAATTTTGCTTAAACTTATTCAGCAAAAAATTGGTTTTTTCCTATGCTGCATGAAAACGGAAAAGTATCTCGTAGTGTTGGAGAAGGAGTCATGGTCTAAAGTAGGGGTTGGCAACCTATGGCCCACGGTACAATTATCAGTGGCATTCAGCTTTATTCAACAAATTTGTCAATTTTTGCATGAACTTTATAAATTTGTAATAGATCTTATTTGACAAAAATCTCCAGAATTTGGTCAATTAAGGAATTATGAAAAAATTTGAACGATAACTCTAAAGGTAAATTTACAGATTTTTTTGTAAATTATTGAATGCCATAGCTGGAGATATTTAATTGTTGGAAGAAAAAAAATTGCACATGTATTTTGCTTTTCCGCTTTTAATTCTACATATTTAACAAGGGGAGGCCACGACTAAGGAAATTCATTTTGGATAGAGACTTGGTGTAATAATAGTACTCCTTTAGGGTGTTCACCCCTCAATGTAGTTCCGCCGAATAGCCAGTCAATGCGGAGAAAATAGCTTTCGAAATTCGTGCTTAGCTTTTATACAATTAAGTTTTACTTTCCTCCAACGAGTTCGTAGCTTGATTGAGGAATCGTCTACTTATTATGCTAGTGGTTAGGGTGCGATTCCATGCGCGAGCGATAAGCTTTTTTTCTTCAATTTATTTAATTATTTTTTAAAATTAAATAAATTTATTTATGAAAGGTTTATTAAATGATATTTTATGTAATTATTTTGTATTTTATAAAGTAAAAAAATGAAATAAATTTATTACTTAAATTATTTATTTGTAAAATTATTATTAATTAAAAATATTTAAAATTATTAAAATTAATTAATTACTATGTATTATGATTAATAAATTTATTAATAGTAACAATTATTATAAATTAAAAATAGTCAAAATTATTTTTAATTATAATTATTAATAATTAAAATTATAAATAATTAGAATTAATTAATTACTATTTATTACAATTAATAAATTTATTAATATTAAGAATTATTAATTAAAAATATTTAAAATAATTATTAAAATTATGAATAATTAAAATGAATTAATTACTATTTATTATAATTAATACATTTATTATTATTATTAGGAATTATTATTAATAAGAAATTTTATTAATTTGTTATTAAAATTACTATTAATTTATTAAAATTTTATCAATGTATTATTAAAATTATTATTAATGTATTATTAAAATTATTATTAAAAATATTATTTACTTTTGAAATTATTATTAATATTTATTAAAATTAATTAAATAAATGTATTATAAAATTATTTAAATAAACTTAGTAAATTTAAATAAATTTATTTGAAAAGGACTTATTAAATATTTTATAAAATAATTATATTAATTATAAAATAATTAGTTTAATAATAATAATAATATATCTTATTAATTTTTTATATTATATATAATATTTTATTTATAGTATATTGTATTTCACATTATAAAACTATTTGTTACTAATTTTTATGTAAAATATCATTTAATATTAAATATTTTATTATAAATAATGTTTAATATAAAATAAATTTATGAAACTTAATATAAATATTTATAGATAATTACAGTAATTTTTTTTTACTTTATAAAATACAAAATAATTACATAAAATATCATTTAATATTTAATAAACCTTTCATAAATAAATTTATTTAATGTTAGAAAATAATTATTTATTTAGAAATGTACATCACTAATATATTAATCTTATCGTGACCTTATTTCATACTTTGCCTAAACAGCTTTAGTCATTCTATACAAAGCCTAGGCAAAGTATGAAATAATTCTCTTATTTCATACTTTGCCTAAAAACGTCCGGCATTCTATAGAATGCCGGCATTTCATACTTTGCCGGTAACACATACATTAATAGCATTTTTTCCTGTATTATTTAGATTGTAAACTTTGTGTTTGCTAACATTTACTATACGTGAATATACATATGCATAATGTATATGTGTATGTATGTGTGTGTATATATATATGCTTCTATATTTGTGCCTAAGTGTGTATGTATGCTTTATGTATTTGTATTTTGAAAATTTTATTATGATCATGTTTTCTAATCTTCCTCATTGTATAATTTTAATTATTATCTCCGTTTGCATGTGAGCAATCTTGTATTTTATTCTGTATTTATTGTATTTGCATCCACTTTTTTTTTCTCATTTTTCCCCCCTTTTGATTCCCATTTGTGCCTATATCCTTCTACATGTAACTTCCGATCAATATTGATTGAGTATTGACTTACGTTTGTAAGCCTTGTGTTATACTTGTCGGTACACAAGGAGTTTACCTAGAGTCCCCAAAAAAAAAAAATTCTGTCGAGGCTGAAAATTTTCCCAATCCCGTGGTGTGGAAATTTTTCAGAGTATGGTGCCAGCTCAGGAATCGTCCACTTAACTTGACCGAAGTTCAAAAGTACTGGATTCGTCGCCAGTAGCTCTAGTGTAACTTCAAAGGGTGACGTGAATAAATAATCAAATAACCTACGTTTTCTTGCTCCTGCGTATTAAGTGTTGGTGCATTTATGATGTTGAGCTCCAGAGAAGATATTGAAACCAGACACCGTGAATTATGAAAGCACCTCACACTCCCATGGTATACGATCAAACATAGGCAAATGACCGCGAACTTATAATGTTTGGCGTACTCTGAAATATAATTTTATTTACGCACCGGGGTATGCGTGCCCTACTTTGGAGACCCCTGGTGTCGAGGGTTTGATGCACGTTGAATTTGTAGGGCCTCAAAGTCCTCACGTTGGTGTAGTGTGAAACGTTAAGGAGTGGATGACAGCTCAAGTGTCGTTTTCGTCGTTCACAGTCAAATGACTGAGGTTTAAACTTACGAGGTCCGTCGCCAATATCCCTCGTGCAGATTTGAAATATGACGTCATCATTCAACCCGAGGTTTAATAATGTTTGCTACATATAAAGTCAGATGCTCTCATGTGACTGATTAAGCATTATAGTTCCCCTCCATTTTATTATTTCAAAGTCATCGACTTTCTAAATTTTTCCGCCATTATTTTTTTAAAGAAAAAGAGAAAATATTTGCACTTTTAATGGTATGTTTATGTATGTAGAGCGGTATCTTGAATAAAGGGAATCATGTATTTTTTGATAAATTATATGGCATTTTTAAAATTTTACTTCTAATTGTGAAAGTGTAGGTACTACTTTAGAAGAAGAAAAATACGAAAATGAGAAATATTTTAAAGAATTCTGAGGGGTGGGTTAGTACCATCTAGAATCACGCCCCTCTCTTTAACTGTTAGTGCCTGTCTTATCAAAAGTTTTTCATTTCTTATTATTGAAAATCTTTTACATAAAAATTCTATAGCTGCTGTAAAATAAAAGGTTAATAAAATTTAATCTTATATAGCATATTATTTTATTTGTGAATCTAAAGACTATATAATAAGAGTTTTTAATTGTTTTAGTATAATGGGATTTTTTCCTGTGTTTGATTGAGTTGAGTACATATATTTTTAAAATTTTAGCTGTCATTTCTAAGAAGTTTAAGTTATCCATGAAAAGCCTTTCACCAGATCATGAAATTTTTTGTACTCAAAAACTTATAGATTAAGAGCAATTAAATTTTTTTTTGTGGTAATTTTTTCCGCAATTCAGATACACTTGATACCGCAATTCAGATAAAGAAATTGTATCTGAAGAAAAAAATTACATTTTAAAGTTTCAGAGATTTGTAAAAAAAAATTTAGTCAGAATTTTTTTCTTTTTTAATATTTTTAAAGAAATAATATGTATATTACATGCATGAACCTTAATTCTTTTCGATTGATCTATACCCTACAAATCGGTTTACTTCCCCCAACAATAACAACAACAACAAGAAGAAAAAAAGTAAGAAAAAAAAATTATACTTCACTCGTGCATCACACTTAAAGTTTTGAAAAATTAAGAAATTTACCATTTTTTGTCACACGCACACAATTTTGTATAACTATTCAACTTACCAAAGTCGCAACGTTATTGTTCCAAATGTAAGACTTGGGATATGAGGAGCCGGAAAAAAAAATGTTTACAAATTCAAAATATTTATTGCTCGTGCAAAAAACTCACTAAAGACATTATTTTGTAAAATTAGTAATATTTCATGATTTCATTCGATTTTTCTTTTCCACCTTTATTAATCAAAACTTAAGAAATGATAAGCGTATTTTACATTTCGAATATTTTATCACTAGTACATCAGGACCTATTATTAAGAATAGTTTATAAAGTTATCTAATATTATTCAAATAAATGACTTAAAAATAAAAATTTTCAGAAAAAATGGATTTTTTCTCATTGAGAACATTTATAAATCCCCGTGCACCACAAATTATCACGTGGGGGCTTACAAAAGTAAGCATGAAGCACACATCAAAAAGGAATACGGAATTTAAAGTCATGAAGGATTACAATACAAGCATCCATGCCTTCTCCGGGATTCAAACCCACAAGTCCTATGGCACCACAGTCAGCGTCACTAACCGCTATACCAGATGGGCGGCAGGACAATGGTTATTGAACTTGAATGAAAAGTCTTCCTGATAATGCCTTCTCTTGCTTCAGTACCACATATTTATTAAAAGGCCTCCGCCTTAAACTTAATACAGCGTCTCCATCGCTTGGGTATGAAAGAGCTTAGAAAATCTGTATTTGACATACCGTAAAATCCGGCGTATAACGCGCACTTTAACATAAAAAATAAGATCGAAATTTAGGGGTGCGCATTATACGCCGAGTATAAAAATGAGAGCTTTAAAAAAATGAGTATTAAAAAAAAATTTAGACTTATATACCGAAATACTGTTTATTTAAAAGAAATAACATACCCTATGAACTTTCATTGTTGGATAACATGAAAAGGCATTCTTTTTTGACCATTTTAAGGCGAATAAACGTACACCGTTTCTTGTTACAATTAATGCATTCAGGCGATTTTCTAGGACCCAGTTCGCAACACTTTCTTCTAGAATAGGCCATTTCGTTACTCCTTTTCGTAAAGCCCATTTCTTCTTTGGCATGTTAATTACTGTCATTTCATTTTTTTTTCCCATTCCTTATGAAACTTTCGCCAATATCAAACATCCTTGCTGCAGCACGATTTCCATTTTCTTTCGCAAATTGAATCACTTAGATCTTGAAACCGACACTGTGTTTTGCTTCGTTTACCAGGACCCATCTTAACTGCTCGCTGTTTGAAGCGTATTCAATATTATTCATAGCATTGAATATACTACAGACAGCGAGCGTAATAAGTCTCAGACTTGTTCTAATTTATTTCAAAATTAATCGTTCGCCTCGTACATCACACGAAAGGGGAAAAAGGAATCAATGTTTATAGAAAAGCGTGGGAAAAATCCAGCCATGGCGCTGATTCGGTCTCCCCTCTCCCTTCTTGCACTTAAGGGTTGTATAATTCTAGAAGTATACTATTTTTTCAAGAGAGTCTGGAATGATTCATCCAATAAATAATGATTTCAAAACATAAGAAAACTGCACACGTACATTTCAAATTTTTTTCGTAATAAAGGGGGTGCGCGTTATACGGCGAATATACCTAAAAATTAAAAAATGCAGCTTGAAAGTATAGGTGCGCGTTATACGCCGGATTTTACGGTATTTAATCACGTAACAACAGCTGTTACTCTATCAAATTTCGTAAGGATCTCTGGTCAGAGTGATGATGTTTTTAGGCTGACCAATGATATATTTAGTTTGGGATACAGGAAGCAGGAAAAAAATAATTAAAACCAGTGTAAATTCAAAATATTTATTATTCGTGCAAACAGCCCACAAAACACATAATTTTTTTTAAAAGAAACTATCAATATGTAGTCATTTTTTTAAAATGTACCTTTAATGAACAAATCTTAATAAATAGTAAGTATATTTTTCCTTTCCATTTTATTTTAAATTTAAAAGAATTTTATCTATTATACACTATGTGAAATAGTTTATGATAATAATTTTCAATGTTAAATAAAATAATATGCACGACATAGGCAACAAAATGTTTTTTTTTTGGTAATTAATTATAAGAATACATTTAATGCGAAATTTGAGCTTGATTACTTTTGATAATTTTGTTTATATTTGGTCATAAAAATGATAATGCCACTTTCATTTCATTGTTTACATTTAAAAGTCTCGATCATTTTTTTCTTTTTTATACTTGTTAATGCTGAAATTCCGAGTTCACTCTAATAAGATGTAAAAAACTGTAACAATATTTAAAAAAATTTTTTTTTGGCTATTATGGGATAATTACCTCTAATTTTAATCCAAAATGAATTAATTGACTCTTCCGAATCTTTTGAAATTTCATTTCGATTATTATAGAGAGAAATTAGTTCTTCCTTTTCATTCGGAGTAAATTCATACATAGATGTATCCGTTCACAAATGGATTACGAATCCAATGAATTTTTTTTATGTTTAAATTTGGGAAAAAAGAGAGAGTATCTTAGGTATGATCTCTCCTCTAATATTGTCAAATGGTCAATAACAATTTTATAAGCAGTTTATTTTTATAAAACGGCCAAAAAATGCGATTTCGGATATTTTAAAAAATTTTATCTGAGTATAATAAATAATTAAAAAAAATTGGCGCACACAAGTGCCGCGGCACAGTGTTTGAGAATCGCTGCTTTAGATAATATCTTGACAGCTGAGTGACATAGTTGTTTTGGCACCTGCTTTGTACGCCCAAGATTTCAGGTTCGACCCCAGTCTAAGTCGGTGGATTTTCTTGATACAGAAATTCGACAGCATTCAGGTCGTATGATTATACGGCATGTTAAAGATATCTCTAGTGTACCTGTTTGGCTTTTGGTGTTGTGCTCTCGGCAAAATTGTATTCCTTTTTTTCAGGTTCACTTCGTCAGAGCTCAGGTGCCTCTCTCTGGAGGAGAAGAAACTGGGTGTGAAAACTTCTTGTGGCAATAGGTATTCCACTTATATGGTGTTGCACTAAAAAATGATATCAGCTCCTGGGGAATGTACTAGGTCTACAATGGTAAAAGAACCGATCCGCAGCTCCATTGGGAAAAAAAACCCCTTTAGATAATACCAATTCAAGTGAGTAGGATTACAGAAAGAGGTAATTACCACAACAGAACTTAAACTCTCAAGTTCATGTTAAGGTATCCGACTACGCGTTCGGAACCGTGATTTTAAAAAAGCGCATAAATGGATAATTTTCATGATATTTGGTGTCACTTAGAATACATGTATAAAATTGTTTTAAGGACACATTATGATAAAAAAAAATATTTAAATACAATATTTTGGCAAACAATTAACTTGAAATAATCCATTTTCAAAACATTCTCCTTTTATAAAAAATGCTTCTAGAATAATAATACTTTGTGTGTGTGTGTGTGCTCAGATAAAGTAAAAACTTCTCCAGAGAGTCTGAACTAGGATTTTTCAAAAATTCACATTATTTTCAGAGTTACCACCAATTGAAATAATTATCGGCGTTTTTTTTCATAAAATTTCTCCCCTCTGTTGTAGTAAAATATGAATAAATCTGCTTCTAAGTTGTATATTTCAAAATTTCTAGTGGCCGCGGTAGCCGAGTAGTATAGGTATCGGATCGTGGCTTACTTTGTCACGAGTTCGATCCCAGTACCACTAAAGACCCGCCGTGTAGGGCAGCGATGCTCGTTAAATCTGTCGAGAGCTGAAACGTCCTCCCGTTGGTGTGGTAGTTAGGAGAGGGGGTGCCAGCTCAGGTGTCGTCCACGTCACTTGACCATGGTTCAAAATTATGTGATCCGTCGCCAAAAGCCCTCGTGCAGCTGAACAGTGCGACGTTAATATTCAATCAATCAATCAATCAATTCAAAATTTCTAGTTCAGCCTCTGTACAGAGATCTGAGCTATATACAGGCAAAGTATTATTATAATAGAAGCATTTTTCATAAAAGGAAAATATTTTGAAAATGGGTCATTCTATGTTCATTTTTGTCGAAATATTGTACTTAAATAATTTTTTATTGTAATAATATTAAAAAAATTTTATATACGTTTTCTAATCTATCAAATATTAATATAATTAATCTTAATATTAATTTAATATTAATATTAAATCTAAATATTATAAATATTATCCATTTATACGCTTTTGTGCAAAATCACGATTCCGAACGTCGTCTGATACCTTAAAATAACGTTAAAGAGAAAAAGTATAAACTTTGCATTTTAATATACACAGCTATAAAAACTTTTTCAAGTGTATCGCTTAGTACCAGTTATGTGGTGGTGGTGGGGGGACCTAATGGTATAAATTGCCAATTATTGTTGGTATTTAAGAATATTTTGCAGAATGTTATACTAACCAAAACGAATTATATTATGTAAAAATATAAATTTTGCTTTCTACTCAATTAATCTTTAGCTTAATCTTACTGAAAATAATTTTTAGGATTATTGTAAGAAAATGTAATTTTATCATTATATTAAATCATTAATATAATTTTTTTTAAAATTTGTAATAAAACACAACATAAAATAATTTTATTAAAAATTACTTAAATTAATTTTTACTCTAAGTGTTAAAACCTACACTGGTGTGCAAAACTTAAGCAACAGGTGGGTTTATTGCCATAACTTCACAAAAAATCATCTGAGAGACATGAAATTCTGAAATGAGGGAGAGTATTATGTACGTAAAGGATGACGAAAGCATCGGCGCTGAAAAAGGAATACAACGTATACGGTATGGAATCAAACAAAAACAAGCTTTATTGAACGCATAGTATCGTGACTCATGATTGTCTATCCAACAGGAAGAACAACAAGCAGATGTTCCTTAATATGGTATATGCCCTCCCCTTACTACAATGGTTGCTTTGCACCGTCTCCGCATACTCAGAACCAGCTGGTTCAACATTTCTTGAGGTAGGAGTGCCCATTTCTCAATCAACATCTGTTTGAGTTGTTGGTTGTACTCCGGATGATGTGAGCGTGTGGCAATACGTCTCCCCAAAGCATCCACACATGTTCGATGGGATTTAAATCTGGGAGCACGCTGGCCAATCCATTCGAGTGATATCTTCACTTTCCAGCAGCTCCTCAACAGCAAGAGTGCGATGTGGCAGTGCATTGTCATCCATAAAGATGAAGTCTGGGCCAATGGCACCTCGGAAAAGATGCAGATGGGGAAGAAGTACCTCCTTACAATAGCGATCCCCGGTTACAGACCCTCTGTCGAAAATGGGAAGCTCAGTTCCGCCGTTCAGCATAATGCCAACCCAGAGAAGAACTCCAGGATCACCGTAACGATGTCTTTCCTTGATGTTACTGGGATAAAACCGGGTCCCGATCTCTCTCCAAATCAAAACGCGTTGAGAATCGCTTCTGGTACTGAACCGACTCTCATCCGTAAAGAGAACACGACTCCATTGATCAGTTGTCCAGTTTTTGTGCTCTCTGTCCCACTGTAAACGGTGGCTTCGATGGCCATCTTTCAACGGGAGGCAGCGTTCAGGACGGCGGGTGAACAGGCCCCCTTTGTGAAGGCGTCTGGCAACAGTAAACCGCTACACTTGTCGACCTGTTGCTGTACAGTTTCTGAGCAATGGCGCTTGTTGATTGCTGTCGAACTTTTTCGCCTGCAGGATGATATATCGGTCATCCCCTGCAGTTGTCGTCCTCGAGCGGCCACACCAACCTTTCTAACAGCTGTACCTGTGGTTTAGAACGCTTTCCAAGCGCGCGAAACGACACTTTTGTTGATTCCGAACTCTGCAGCTACACTGGTGACAGTACGCCCCTCCTCCAGCTTTCCGATAATTCTTCCACGTGTGAAGTCATCCAGGTGATTTCTTCTAGCCATATTTCACGAACTGACTCACTGGCACTTGCAGAGAATATGGTGAATTGCGTCTCCGTCCTTCATTTCATTCTACTGTTGAGCAGCGCGCGCCGACATCACGCGTTTTGCGTACGCTCACATCGCTTCTGACGTTTTGTTCCTGATATTTGCATACGCATGACGTTTCTACTGACTTACGTGTTCCCTCTACTGATCTCCAGACCTCCTTTTCTGCAATTTCATGGCTATCTGCTAAATTTTTACATTGTTGCTTAAGTTTTGCACACCAGTGTATATAGAATTGCATTCAAATAAGTTTAGCACATGCATCTAATAATAAAACTGTCACTATAATACAGAAAGAAAAATACGTATTATCTGTCTACAGGGGAGGAAGCCTTCTGTTTATATTGTCAGTGATTGATTGAGTGAGAGAAAAACGCTGCACTATAAAGTTACACGATATCTATTGGTGACGCACCTCGTAATTTTGAACCATGGTCAAGTGACGAGAACGACACTTGAGCTGACAGCCCTCTCTCCTAATTTCCACACCACACAAATGGGAGCATGTTTTAGCCTCGACAGATTTAACATGCGGTGGTCTCCTCTACCCGGTGGGTCCATGTTGTCAGTATTTATTAACAAAAAATTCTTTTATTTAATGTTTTTCTATACACTGCTTTTTTTCCACCCAAAATGCAACCCCATGAAAGTAATTTCCAAATTACATGAGTGATTTTTTTAGTAATACCACACTTTTAAACAACGAGAAATTGAACTATAGTCAAGTGACGAGGATAACATCTGAGCTGGCTACCCTCTCGAAACTTTCAGACCACAAGAACAGGTGGACCTTGAGCTTGAACAGATTTAGCGTGCAACAGCACATCTACACGGCGGCACGGCAAATTTTTTAACAAACATCTTAATTAATGTTTGATTTATAAGAACATTTTAATCAAATTTAACTTAATTTTTAAAGTTGTATTTAATACAGAAGGTATTTCACAATCAGTTTTAAATACACGCCCTAAAAAGTACATATGTCTTCTTCAGAAATGCGCCAAATCTTTATTGGTTTTATAATTTCTTAACGCACTGTATTAAATGTGTGCACTGTGATAATTTTTGACAATACCTTTTACTTGGTATTCTTCCTAGTAACGTCGTAGTGGTTTAAAATCTGAATGTAGGCGTATTCTGGTGTTATTTTTGTCTTCTAGACACTGGCGTAGCTAGTCCTTCGGGGGCCCTGTATCAAAATTCCTTAGGGGCTCTTTTTTTTGGTCTTCTTAACAAATTACTACTTTTTGCTTACTCGTTTTGGGATCCCCTGAAGCTTGGGGGGCCCGTATCATTGATACGGCGGTAGCTACGCTGCTGCTTCTAGATGCTAATAAAAATTACAAGATGTGGAATTAATTGCCTTGTATGTCGATAGTTGAACAAAGTAAAATCTCGCTATGAAATTGAACAAAACTTCTCGTTTTCTTATTCGAAGTGCTATTATTATAATAACGACTGTCGATACCAATTAGGATCCACACAATTTTCTTGAAAATTTTGCGTTAAACTAAATACTTGGACGAACAATTTGGTTACTCTAAGGATATTGCGCCTTCCTTTCGTATAGTTGTGGGAAATTTTTTATTTCAAAAATTAGTAGATTCTGGAAGGTTACAAAAACAATTATGAGATCGGTCCGTTAATCATAACTAAAAAAGTTGTTTTGAATTCCCTAAGTTCAAAGCTTCTTAGAAATTTGATTGCAATTCACATCACACAAAATTTTGCCTCCCCTCTCCCCAAGTTTTTATAAAAGTCTGATCGAGGGAACGAATTGCATGTAGAAACATAGGAATGCATATGAGACGATTTTCGCTCAACAGGAATATTTATTTATTTTTTGCACTGAATCTCAAAATTGGTGAAATAATTGTTATAAGAAAATTATAACACAAATTTTCTCTTAAACATTTTTAAAAAAAACTTAAATTTTGTTTTATTGTACATGATTATATTTTATAGGTTTAATTTATTTTATTTCCATCTAATAGACCTCTATCTACCTTAGGTACATGCACAAAACTATGTGTGGGTGTGTGGAGCTCACAACACATCTTTAAACTTCTTCAAAAAACCTTCCTTCATTTTTAAAGATAAATACTAGCACACGAATCACCAGCAACCCTTCCTGAGCTAACATCCTTTCCTTAGTCATAGCTACGCAGACATGAATGTGTACTTTTACGTATTCGATTTTGAAAACTTGCCTAATTCTTCGGTACCATGATTAGAACCTTTGACTCAGTACTTTTTGTAAAAATAGACATAATATACATAATCTAAATTTTGCACACAGTAGCTTACATATGTGAGGGGTTTAGGTGTTTAAACCTCTCACATGCACAAAAAGATTTTTTCAATTTTAGCATAAAGATTACTCTTCGGTGCCTCCATCTACGTGTTTTTCAAAATGTAAACCCCTCTCATACAAGTAGTCTGTGTACACATCTATTTGCACACAAGTGTAGTTAAATAACAAAATCTTCAGAGTATAAATTTTCTGCTCGAAATTCTCTCTCCTCTTTTAAAGACAAACATCAGACCAAACAAGCCTCATTTTCTTTGTAGTAGGTGTATCGGATCTGTGTGTTATTAGATTTTTAATAAATATTTAAAGTACTTGCAAGGGTTAGAAAAGTAAAGTAAATTCAGAGACGCATCCTTTTTTTAAAAAAAACTTTTTTTTCTTTGTTATATCATACATTAAAAGTAATAATCTAGGTTTGATATGGAAAGGGACAAACTCCATGAGATTTTCTTATTACTATGAGAAATTGCAGGTGGTTAGTAACAACAATGGTATTACCAGTGGCGTAACGGATAATATTAGGGACCCCCTGCAAAGTCAGGTTTTGGACCCCAAGCAGGAAGACGATGACATAACATAGACATTGCCCCCTGAATCCTGCTCCTCCTCGCAATGCGGGTGTACGTTACGTCACTGGGTGTTGTTCATGTCTTCATCCATACCTCTAATGCGCAAAAACAGTTGATAGGAGTTAACTGCTAACCAGTGACTCATTCATTGCAATTAAAAAAAAATTTCGAAACTTGCTTGAATTTTTCGCTGAGTCACGGTGTTTTTACCCATTATTGCAACATGGCAGGGAATATTATTTTCCCTGAAAGCTTTACAATTTTTAAATTGTTCCGACTTTTCTCAGCAAAGTTCCAAACTAAAAAATCCCTCAGTTTTCTATCATTCCATTAGATGTTCTATTTCAATTTAAACAATTTCCGACTTTTCTTGGCTCTGTTCTGAGCATCAACAAAGCCTAAGAACACTTTCTTCAAATCTTTGAGCTGTATATGGGAAATTTAAGGTTTCTCTCAACATTGTTGATTAACTTTATGTTGATTTTTTAAGAGACGGCAGAGCAAAAAATTTGTACATATCTGTTTACTTATCAGTTATAAGGACCATGAGTTCAGAAATTATACTTTTCCGAATTGTTGCCAACCAGGTGGAGTTCTCATTCTACAGTTTATTCTGTACTATAATCCATCTAATGTTGGTATTACAATAGAAAAGTTTGTTGGCCCAAACTATATATATATATATGAATAAAAGAAAGATTTTGTTTTGTGTATCGGTGATGTAGCACAAAAAAAAAAAAAAAAAAAATACAGAACAACGTAAAATTTGCAAGTTGAAACTATCGATCATGATAGTGCGCACCTCGAAGAGTTTTTTCGATTTTAATTAACTTCAGAATCCTTAAAGTTTAGTTTTTAAGGGGTTTATTTGTCCCAGAGTTTCCAGAGCAGAAAATTATTATTGCTATTACTTTCTGTTATAATTTTTATTCTTTATCTTTTCGCACGTTATTTTTCTCCTTTAGATTCAAATATGTGTTTCTGTTAAATCATTCGTTGCTGTGAAGTCCAATTTGCAGTTCGTTTAAAATTTATAATGTAAGCACTCATTAAAAAAATTATTTAAAATTTTTGGTTACTCTGTATTGTACCGAGTTTTACTTTCCTCAAAAAAATATGCAAAATATAAAGGGTTATCGAAATTATTTTTATAATCACCTCACTCATTCTAACTCATGAAAAAAGCAGAATTTATTTTATTTTTTTTTATTAAATAATTAGTCATTATTTGTGCTGCAAAATATTCTTCACCATGAAATGCCACATTATAAATATGTGTGTGTATGCAATAAATTCTGGAAGCAAAAATATATGTATTTTCTGTAATTTTAAAAATTTCTAGATAGTTCTTGCATTTCTTCACTTTGAAGATGCTTTACATGAGTAAACTGCGTTCACAGCAAAATTTTCCTGCGTAAATAATGTGATTTCATTAAGTTGAAGTTATCAGTACTGTGTAAGAAACCCTCCTCCCCTTTAATGCATTCATGCATCATACAAAAATATTTTTCAGCATTCTAAAATTAAACAGCTGCATTTTCAAGTAAGAAATAAAATATGTAAAATAAATAAATAAATACAATACATTCGAAATTGACACACATAAATTAATTACATTTTTCGATTCTTAGTAAATATTTTAGCCCAACTACAAAGAATTAACAAAATAGTTGAACTTTAAACATGTGACTTTCCAAAATAATACAAATATGTGAATAATACATTTTTCTGATTTAGTTTTTACTTTAAACTACGTAATTTTTTAACAATCAGAGCTTCTGAATCAAGTCGAAGACAAATATAATTTAGTTAGAAATGAAAGATGCATTTTTTGAACCCCTAGTAAAAAGAGAGGAATCTACCACAAATGAAAACATTGTAATTTTGGAGAATGAACTAAATAAGGTTTATTAGAATGAAGTCACAAAAAAAAATATGTTGACATTTTCAGAAAAAAATTATATACTAAATTATTAAACTGAAGTAAAACAAAGCCCTGCAATTTGAATTCAGGAACTAAGAGAATAATTCCCGCAAGTGCTAGCATAATTCAGAAAAAAATCTCTGTCTTATGAGTCAAAGAAACAGCTATCAATTTCCAATTTTCCTTGCTGGTGGAAAATTTTCAGCTTGCAAAAGATAACTACCCAAGTTTTTTCAAAAAGTTTGGTTGGTTGGTTGGATTTTTTTTTTCGCTCAAGAGCCAGTTGGAGGTCTTGTTGCGCTAAATTTTCATTAAAGATATTGAAATAAGTTGACCCCCCCCCCTTTGAATACTTGTGAAAATAAGAAAGTAAATGATGATAATTAAATCTTAGATACGGTATGGAAATTCAACACTTAATTTAAAAAAAAATACAAATAAATTCCGAGGAAGGTTTTTTTTACCAGGGCAGATATATTTAAAGTTGACAAATAGACAAAAGTGATACGGTGACAGTTAAATACAGAGCATTTAAGCAAAATAAGGCGTATAGTATATGGGACATGGCAAAATGAATACTCAGAAGCGCTCTCATTAAAATATGGGACGCCGGTGAGTGAAAGAACAGTGACCAATTCGTAGCCTACAAAGACGTATATCAATCTGTCTACTATTTGCTCAGGGCTAAAGAAATACCGTTGGTTGTATGTTATTAAACTTATTGTCTGCAGGTTCCATTGCGACGGCCAAAGGGATCGATTAAAGAACTCTTCTTGGAGAACAGTGACGGATTTTTCAGGGCAGTAATGTTCCATATCACCGTACAAACGTAGTCCAGAAATGGTTCGAAGACAGTACTGTAAATATATAGTATGAACTGACCAGCAGGGACATCTTAAGGCATGGGCCAACTGGGCCCAGGGCCTCGCCCTCGGTGGGGCCGCGTTTCGTTCCTGATTCTGTCTTAATAAGATCATGATCCGGATAATTTTATTGGTCAAATATTATTCTCTTAAATATTCTCCGAAAAACAGGGAATTTCAAATTACATGTCAACTGACAAAGGTGGTAAGACTGTATTATTATGTGATGGCAGTTGTCCATGTCTAGACCTAGGCTTAGTTCCATAAACGATCATTCAACTCATTTAGTCGAACTGCGGCCATTGGTTGAGCCGATTTGTGGGTAGATTTTTAAGTCGAGCACATTTATTCGATTCAAATTACCATTTAAACGAGTATTTGACAATGCATGCCATGTACTGTTTATTTTTAAAAATCTCAAGTAGAGCCTGCTTTTGTATAGGGGCCCATGGTATTAAAAACCTTTTGATTTCTCTGGGCCCAAGGTTTCAAAGAGTCTTAAGACATCCCTGCTGACCAGGACAGTCTTTGGATCTTAATCCGATAAAGAACCTATGGCATAACATATAGGTTATGATATTTGGAAGAAAAAAATTTTCAAACAAAATCAAGTTAATTGCATTTCTTTCAACTAGGTTGTCATGAAAGAACTTTTTGTGTATTCCACACATGTCCAAAAGATGTAGAGCCACAATTATAGCAAACTGACGTCCCATTAAACATTGATGTTAAAGCATGACACAAATCATGTAATTTTCAAATACCATGTTTAAAGCACCGTGATTTTAAAGTTTTGCGTTATTCTACGATGCATATTTTGTTTTTCTATATTGTGTTATTTTGTACGTATCTCGTGTTCAGGCAGCTGTACTGTAAAAAAATACTTGCGGTAATAAAAAACTAGAGACAGATTTGAAATGGGCATTAAAAAATAAGTTGGAATCCGTAACAACATTTAAGATAGTACAATAATTTCATAAAGAAAAATTACGTTTCACTCAAAAACTGGACAAGCGAGGGAATATTAACGTTACCCTATTCAGCAACAGGAGGGCTTTTGGCGACGGACCTCGTAATTTTGAGCCATGGTCAAGTGACGAGGACATCACCGGAGCTGAAACCCTTCCCCCTCTTCTAACTTCTACACCACATTAATGGGAGGACGTTTGAACCCCGACAGATTTAACGTGCATCAGCCTCTCTACACGGTGGGTCTTCAGCGCACTAGGCTCGAACTCAAAAAATGTACAAAATGAGTATATTCAGGACTTTTTGCCACCACTGTATGTGTATGTATAGAGTGTATTGATCTCAATCTCTACATTCAACAACTGTTCTTCCTTTACGTCTGTATTTGTCAAATTATATTTTTTATTAAATAATTTTCCTTTTTTCCCCATTTTTCTCTCTTAGTTTTTCGTTATCATTGATCTGATACGACTTGAAATGTTAACATTCAAAATACAGTTCCTCCCCAGGAATATCTTTAGCGCAGAATTTCAATAATTTCTCGTATGCTATTTTAATTTCGGTCTCACACACACATGCAGCTACGAATATTTTCAAAAAACCCAAGCAATTCAAGTAACTCCTCATATTTGCTACTGTACATTTGTGTGTTGTATAAATTAGAGAGAATTATACGTATAAAGGTTTCTATATACTTAAAATTTCTGGCTATAACTGCTGTTCAGTGTACGTGTATGAGAATGTAAAGCACCCCCCTTCTTTTAGTATTTCAGTGTATCCTTAGACTTCAACGAGGGAGGAGTCGAGTCATAAAGCCCATAGGGACAGGAAAATCTTAATGTTAAAAATAACTGCTGACATCGTGAGGGAAAGGGAAAATTTCCCTCATTACCAAAAGGGAAAAATTTTGAGAATTGTTTTTCAGTTTAGCATAGCGAGTGTGTCCGTGTCATATTATTTTTTGAAAAGCAAATTTCCTTTTGTATCTAGATGTAAGTAATTTTTCATTATTTAACGATTATTAATGAACATCAGCATTGTTTTAAAAACTAATTTCATATTGCTTTTTACAAAATATTAATGAATAATTTAAATAAAAAAAACCCGCGTATTTTCTTTGGGCTTATGGATGAATTCAGATTGATTTATTTTCTTTTGCAAATCGAAGGCAATTTAAGGTATCCGACTACGTTCAGAACCGTGATTTTGCAAAAGCGCGTATATGGATAATATTTATGATATTTATGTCATAATGAATAATGTATAATTGTTTTAAGCAAATATTATGAAAAAAATATTTAAATAAATATTTTGGCAAAATACTTAGAATCCTTTTTTTTCCAAAATGTTCTCCTTTGAAATGCTTCTATTGTATTAATATTTTGCCTGTATTCAGCTCGACCTCTCACAGAGGCTAAACCCAGAATTTTTGAAAAGCATAACTCGGAAGTGGGTTTTTATCCATGTTTTACGAAAACAGAAGGAAGAAATTTTAAGAAAATACGCCCATAATTATTTCAAATGGTTGTAACTCTGAAAATAATTTGAATTTTTCAAAAATCATGTTGAGCCTCTGTACAGAGGTCTGAGCTATATACGGCAAAATATTAATACAATAGAAGCATTTTTACAAAAGGGAACATTTAAAAAAAGGTATTCTAAGCATTTTTGCCAAAATATTGTATTTAAATAATTTTTTGTCCTAATGCCCTTAAAACAATTGTATACATGTATTCTAATCTAAGTGACACTAAATATCATGAAAATTATCCATTTATGCACTTTTTTAAAATCATGGTTCCGAACGTAGTCGGATACCTTAATATGTATTTCAACAGGAACTAATTGAATTTAGTGTCAAACATGTAGCACAATCTACTATCAAGGAGATACAATCCATAGTAATAATAATTTTGTATTTCAGGCCAGTAGTGTGTCCGTTTTTTATTATTTGAAAAGCAAATTTTCTTTGGTTAGCGGTAAGTAATTTGTTTTTCATTATTTAACGATTATTATTTTACATGAACATTGTTTAAAAAATTAATTCCGTATTGCTTTTTGCTGAATAATTAATCATTTTTTTGTAAAATAAAAACCACGTTTTGTTCAGGGGTATGGATGAATTCAGATAGATTTCTCATTTGCTCATCGAAAATGCAATTTAATATATGTTTAACTTAATAGGAACTAATAGATTTTAGTTTCAAACATACAGCAATTTTTAATCAAGAAAATTTGATCCATTCTAATAATAATTTTTTTTTCAGTATTAAAGGGGATAGTTGAAGGAATTCTTTGTGGGTATCGAGAATAAATACTTATTTTTATTACAGAAATTTGTGTGTGTGTGTGTTTTTTTTTATTATCAATTGTTACTTATTTTTTTAATATATATATTATACTTGTAAAATTTAGTTATGGATAGTTTTAAATGTGTTGAATGTGATAAGACCTTCTTTACAGTTTCGAACTTATATCGACATGCGAAGTTGATTCATAATAAGGTAAGTACAATTAAACAGGTAAGATGTATTATTTGCAGTGCAGAACTCATTTCTAAAAAGGCCTTGGAGGATCACTTTGATATGGTACATAATATTACAATAGAAAAGGATACTCGTGCATTTGACACTTTTAAAGATTTCAAGTTATGGAAAGAAATCATTGAGAAGCAAACTAGTTCCTTGTATGTGAAGAATACTGGAAGTAAATCAGGGAAAACTGGTGGAAAAATAACCTACGTTTTCTGTCATCGCAATGGTTTTTATAATGCAAGGGGTGATAAGAAGAGAAATATGAAAATAGTTAGTAGCAACAAGATTAATGGAAACTGCCCTTCAAAGATAAAAGTATATTGTGACGTCTTCGATTGGGGTGAACCCCACCCTTCCATTCATTCTAAGTTTTATGGCTCCGAACAGGTGTGAGTGACAAGTGCACACGTGGCCATGGGGTCATTGTTTATTGTCTGACCTCGGGCAAACGTCCACACCCTAGTCTGGTAGTCATAATGTCCAAAGAGAGCCGGAACCCCATTGACAATAGGCGAAGCCTGTCTGAAAAGAACAAGGTCGCCATGGCAGGTGTCGAGAGAATGAGTTAATGGAACCAATTTGGGACAATGCATAAAATCCAGGTGTTTCATCAGACGACTGGCGCATTTACATTCCAGACTGACCGGGAGTGCATTTGTGTATGCCGCACAAATAGGACCCGACTGTGGCCCGGGGACGAAAGGAGACTTTTGTGGCCTGCCAATGAGAAGAGACGAGGGGCGTGTTGTGGACCCACCCCTGGTGTTTAAAGGGTTTTTTTAGGAGACAGAGAGGAGGAGAGCCGGAGGATCTCCATCGTAGACGCCGACCTGTTCAGACGTACCAGTCTGAGCTCCCAGATTCCCCTATCTTGTATTATAGTCAGGGAGAGCACGTAAAGTCCTTTGTAGCCCTTTTAAGAGCTTTTATGATCAAGGAGGTTGCTTCCATTTGTTTGTTTGTGAGATTTTGAGGAAATTTTACATTTTTTCAAAATGAGTGATACCGAGTCTGATAACGAGTCCAGGATGTTTTACAATTCAAACTCGACGAAGTCGTACAAATCAAGATCCTCTCTGTCCTCGAAGTCAGGCTCTTCAACACCAGGACTACCCATTTAGGATTGCGAAAGGAGAAGAAAGGCCCTCAGCGAAATTAACCAATATGACATTGGAATACGCACTCACCAACAGATGTCCGAGTTCCACCGTACTCTTGGAGACAAAAAGTGGATCCCAGAACTAGAAGCCCTTATGAAGAACCTCATTGATGAAAAAGAAAAACTGGTAAGTGAGCTCCGAAATATTCCCCCTTGCTTAGATACCGACTGCTTGAATCATCCCCTTTTAAAATCAACTGTTATTGACCCAGAGTTAACTAACCCTAAAATTAAAAAAACAGTCGCAAAAGCGCAAAACTCAAAAGGAAGATTCGGATGGCTTTGCTTTTCCTAAAAAAACGGTTAGACCTATCACCTCAACTAAAGTACTTGAACCAGACCAAACTCAAAATAATTTTGAAAATTTAACCCAAGACCCTGAGATAAATGTTGATCAAACCCTAGAAAAAGAAACTCCTAAACCCAGATCCCCCTCCCTATAACTCTAAGAACTTCTAAAAATTACAGAGATCAATTTAAAAAGATAACTGAAACATTCCCGGACATTAAATTTAAAACTGCTGGAGATCATATTAAACTATTTGCAAATACTGATGAAGAAAATAGAAATCTCACTCATTCCCTAGAATCTGACAGCGACTATGAATTTTATGTTATACAACTGAAAGAAAATAAACCCATAAAGATAGTGATTAAAGGTCTCCCACGTGTTACCTTACCGGAAGAAATTACTCTTGACTTAGAAGATCTCGGATTTACAACCATCGGCTGTAGTCAATTAATATCAAAAAGGACTAAATTACCTCTTCCTTTTTTCTCGTAACACTTCCGCGAAATACTTTTAATGCCACCATTTACGACCTCTCCCACTTGGGACATTTGGAAATTCGTGTTGAGGGATACTCCATTAGGGGTGTCACTCAATGCTATAAATGCAATAATTTTTACCACACCGCCGCTAACTGTTTCATGAAACCAAGATGCCTTAAATGCGGAAAGGACCATGTCACCAAAAATTGCGAAATCACCACTGGACTTGAAAATCCATACTGCATCTACTGCCACGTGTACGGGCACTCTGCCTGCTACACGAAATGCCCAAATATCCCAAAGCCCAAGAAAGGATCCCCCATTTTCAATAAGCCTAACAATAATTTTAACTTCAATAATGTGGTTGAAGGCTTGTCCTTCGCCAACATAGTCGCAGGAAACACCCAAAATGTAGTTTCTCCCCCACCTCAAACCAATAATAAGGAAAACCAAAGCACATTCCAATTTTCCCTCCCCTCTGATCTTAAGCAACTGATTTTCCAAACTTAATAGATCTTTTTAAAATTATTACCAATATCATCAAACAATGTCCTAGACTCATAAGCATTCTTCCAGCTCTCAAAGCCACAAATGATTTTAAACAACAAGCTTTGCTAATTTTAGAATCGCTTATGGATTAATTTTTTAAAAATTGTGTTTAATTTATCTCACTTGTATTTTCTCTTAATTTTTAATTCCCTTTCTTAACTTAAATGTTCATTTTCCGCCTATCTCAATAGTTTAAAAAAAATTTTCCTGCCCGGTTGGTCAGATCTAAGTCACATAGCTCACTAAACAATCGTATCTTAGCCGCCGAGACCTCTCATCCCATTGGTTCCTGCCTACGAAGCCACACCTTCCTACTCCCCGAACCAAGCGCACAGCGCAATAAACTTCAGTGCCAGACAAGAGGCTGAGTGGTGTGTCCACACCACAGTCCTTTGATTAGAATCGAAGTCGAAGAGACCGAGAGGAGAGCCCTGGATGGAGAAAACTGGTGAGGAGCCCTGAAAGAAAAGGGATTGGAGAGGAACGGAAAGAAATAAGAAACGCGCGATGAACGCCGGTGGCGTTGAGAGACGAGTGAGTGCTTTCGGAAAAAAGGATTGAACTCCCGTGAGATAGACTGACTGCACAGGTTTGGCATATACCTTGGACTTTATTACTTCATATATAGTAACCTATGAAGCGAATAAATAATTCTTTTATTTTAAAATTAAGCTGTGACAATCTTTCATTTGTTACCTACTCACGACGTTACAGCTATATATATATATATTAAATTAGTGGCAGCGGTGTAGATCCGGCATTTGAGTAAATAGATGCCCGAATCCTTAGTTTTTAGTCGAAATAGAAAAAATGCCAACCATGTGCGAATGTGATGAGACAATTTTAATGCCCGCCTGATTTGGGGAGCGCCGACTTCAAGAGGTTTCTGTTCCTGCTAGTGATGAAGTGTGCCCGCCTGATTTTTGGAATTGCCCGCTATGAGAAGTTCTCCCGGAGTTCCTTTTTGCGAAAAGAGCCTGCTATAAGAGCGAAGAGTTCCAGTTCCTGCCTGATGAATCAACGAGGATTTAAGAGGACCTGTTTGCCCGTGTGTTTTGAGGGACGTTTTTCAAGAGTCCCCAGTGTTAAGAAGTCACGAGTTCCTGTCTGTTTGTGATGAGTGCGGTTTTTTAAGAAGTGATTTGTGTGTAAAGAGAGTTCCTGAGTGTTCCTATGTCTACGTCTACAAATTTTAAGGTGAGTCTTTTCTTTGAGATTATTTTCGGGCAGCAACTGAGTATTGTTTTTTGTATGTAAAATTTTGAGATAAGGAATATAAAAGACTAGGTAAAGTTAGTAAACAATAAGAGACTAGAAAGATTTTTAATTTTATATGAAGTGTACAAATGTGCGATTTTAGTATTTTTTTTTGAGTTGTGAAATTTAGTATATAGTAGTTATACTTGTTATGTTGGCACAGTATTGTGTAGGGTATTGTTGTGGTTTTAGATTTGTGAAATTTAGTATATAGTAGTTATACTTGTTGTGTTGGCACAGTATTGTGTAGGGTATTAATGTGGTTTTAGATTTGTGAAAGTTAGTATATAGTAGTGATACTTGTAGCGTTGAGGTACAGTGTTGTGTAGGTTATTGTGTTGGTTTTAGATTTGTGCATATTTGTAAAATATAGTTAAGTCTAGGTCAGTGTAGTTAGTTTACCTTATTTTTTGATTTTTTTGTAACGATTAAGTTTAGATTTGGTTTTGTGTGTAAAGGCATCAGGCGTTTCTGTTAAGAGAAAAAAAGACGTTTGTTAGAAGTTGGGGGAAAATTTTTGGGTGGAAGTTGATATTACTTTACCCAAGATAAAATTTTAAGAAAAAAAATTTGTCAAAGTTTAATAATGATGAGGTAGCAAATTTTTTGGAGGGTATTTTGGGGGAAAAAAACGGAAATTAAGGAACGTGCAGAAGTAAAAAAGGGGAAATTTAAAGGGAATTTCGAGGAGCGTGACTAGCTAGGGAATTTGAGTTAGAATGCCCAATTAACTGAAAAAGTTAAATGAAAATAATTAAAGGTAGGAATAGGATTAACAATCTCGCAAATTTTTGTTATTTGTAAAAAAAACCTACCGAAGTTGTAAACCCGGGTTTAAATAAGTGTAGGCCTTTAAATTAACCAGGTAGTTAAAAAAAAAGGGGGAGGACACCACGTCTTGTGATTTTAAAAAATGAAATTTTTCCCCCCCAGGGATGGCGAACTTTTTCCCCCGTCTGAAGTAAGAGGATAGGCAAAAAAAAAGGGGTTTAAGGTTGAAAAAGGAAAGAAATAATGGGATGAATTGGGATTGTGAAAGGAAAGTGGGGCGATTGGGGGTGGAGAAAGTTTTAGAATGCGGATTGTACAGCGGGTAAAAAATTTCAGAAATAGGAGATGGTTCTTAGAATTGTAGGAGGTGGGGAAACCCTAAAACCTTGATTAGTGAAAATAACTGCGAGGAAAAAAGAAGATACCAAAGAACGGGGGTAAAAAGTAGTTAACGGAATGTGGTTTTCGGAAATCTACAATGGCTGATGAGGGCAGTTAAGGGGGTAGGTTCACGAAACAGATCTGTTTTCCCAGAATTTAAAAAATGGGTTTTTTTAAAGGGGCATTTATAAACATTCTATTGAAAAAAAAATTTCCCAAATTTTTTACTTATTTTTTTGAACCATAATACATACTTTAATCAGATTTTTTAGATAGGATGTCAGTTTTTTTTTTAAAAAATTTTTTTCCCTCCCTTTTTTTTTAAAAAACAGTGAAATTTCATTTTTTTGCTAAAATTGTTAGAATTTTTTTTTTAAAAAATTCTTTGACTTGGATTAGATTTAATTTATTAACTATCAAAGTTATAACTTTAAATCAGAGTTTGGAAAAATGTTCCTTATATAGAAAAAAAGTTAGTTTTGAAAAAAAGGGTTTTTAGTAAAAACTTTTTTGAATTTAATCATACCAGCCCCCAGCTTGTTTTTTTTTTTTCTTCTCAAGGTATCCTCAAATAAAATTTTTCATCCCTTTTTTTTCCCCCCTTTGTTCTTTGAATTTTGTAAAAATTTATTTTGCTTTTGTGTTCTCCGTCAGCTGCTTGTGCTCGGCTTTTAAAAAATTTAAAAATACCAATTTCAAGAACAAAATTTAGTGATATTATCTTGTTTTGGGGGGCAATAGCTTCCAGTATTCCAGTTTTAAAGTGTTTAATTAAAAAAGTTTTTTTTCGACCATATATAAAATTTACCTTTTTTTTGTTTTTTTTAAACAGTGCATTTTAAGGAGGTTTAAAAATTGAACATTTTTTTTATAAAAATTTGGGGCAGGGTATTTGACCCGACCATTTTTTATAAAATTTTACACTTCTGATGGGTGTTCTGGTGTTTATATACTTACCTGTTTAAAATTTTTTTATATTCACCCATGTACCTTTTTTACAAAACCCTTTTGGATATGCAGGGGGCTTTTGAAAATATGGCCCAAATGGCTCCTTCATTGAATTAATATTATTATTTTTTCGATGAAACCATAAAAGCAGTTTTTTTAATTTAGGCTGTGTCACCGGGGCATACAATGTTTTTTCCCTTTAATTTTTTGCGTTTATTTTTTTGTTTTAAAGCTCGTAGTAGAGTCCCCATCCGTTTAAAAGCCCCTTCCTTTTTTAATACCCGTATCTCCAACGGCGATTTGTTAACTGGGTTGCTCTGGGTAACTATCTCCCGAAAATTTTTGGGATATCCCAAAATGAAACTTTCAGAGGGAAGATTTTTTTCCTGAAACTTCCATACTTTATTTTTTAAAATGATTAAACCTTTCAGTTCTCATTTGCATTTTTTTGGGGGCATTTTCAAAATTTTAAAATGAAGATCAAGCCCTTTTGGTAAAAACCTTGCTTAATGACGCCCTTCAAAGACTTTCCCATCTTTTTTCCAAATACCATAAAAGAACTGGTATATCAGAAAGTCCTTGCATTTTTTTTTTAACTGCAATTTATATACCGAGCCTTCTCCCTTATCTAAAACCCGATTCTTTTTTTAAATCTTTTCGATGAATTGGAAATTTTATAACTCCCCTTTTTGGGAAAACCTTACCTTTCCAATCCTTATTCTTGTGAAAGCCCCGGTATTTTCATAATACTTAGACTCTTTTCCAAAATGAAAATATATATCGTATTTAGAAATTTCGAATCCACGTTTCCAAAGTGGCGCCCCCTTTAACTTTTCTTTTAAAAATAATTGAAATGCTATTATTTTTTTTCATTCTTTTACATACAACAGATATTTTATAGTTTAGAAAAAAGTTTTATTTTTAAATTTTATTTAAATTTCCATTTTCTTTAAAAAAATTTCTGTAATCCATACAGGATTTAGCCCTTGGCTGAACAAAACATTCTAATTTTTGGGTTGATTCACACCTTCGACTGGGGTTTTCAAACAAATGTTTTTCAAAAAAATTTCCCTTTTTAAAAAGTGGGATTTGAAAAAAAATGTTTAAAAGCAAAATTAGGAAATTATTAAAATTTTTAAAAAACAGTATAGTTAAAACAGAAAACACTTAAATACTTTCAAAGTTGAGCAAAAAAAGTTTTAAATACTAAAAAGCATTTCTTCACACTTCTTTAGCGTTGGTTAAAGTATTTTAAATAATAATGAAAAAAAAAAATGAAAATTGGGGGCACAATGCAGAAAAAGTTTGTTTTATATGAGTTAAAAGGGGGACTCTAAATGGTAAAACATTTTCAAAAATTTTAAAATACTTACACTACGTAGAATGATAATTTTTGCGTCATTAGAAGCGTAAAAGTTCATATTTTATAAAAATGGGAAAAATGAAAAATGAGTTTTTGGGTCAAAATTCTGAACCTACCCTCTTAAATGGGGAAAAAGAAAACATATGTAAAGCAGATGTGCGGAGAGGCTTCAGAGGTGAGTTAACAATGCGTTTGCCTCTCTCAAAACCAAAGGAGATTGATAAGAACAGTTTAGAGACGGATAATAGGTCTAGCCTTAGTTCAGAATTTAATTTCGAGATAGATTTACCCGGAAAAAAAGATCGCAGTACCATTTATCGTCTTAATTTAATAAAATTGTACCGTAGGAAGCCGGATATGGCAAATTTGGTTATGGAGAATAGCTCGAAGGGAATAGTGAAAGATTCCGAAATTCTCTATTCGGTAAAGCTATTTATAAATTTTAACTTTCAGGGTGTTTTAAGGGAAAGTCAAATGTATTTTAGATTACCGCCTGATCGATTTAACTATTTAAGAATGATTAACACTAAAAAGAAAGAAGGGTTTCCTTCAGATCCTGGGACGATTTCTTTAAGGCAGAAGGATATTAGTTTAAATACGGGAAAGCCGTTTAAAATCAAAACTTGTTGTGCATCCCAGATGTTAATTAATTCGCTACGAGATGATACAGAGTATCTTTTAGATTTAGGTGTGAACGGGACGGGGCAGTCCAACCGTACTCTGCCCGTTGTTTGGTTAGGTAGAGTGAGCCGATACCCGTACCCGCGTATTAAATGTATTAAGTGTGGGAATTTGAACCAGGTGACGCGAGCCGAGATTTATCTTTTGCTAAAAATGAAAGGTTTTGTAGAAAAGAATAGCGCGGCATCGTGGGTCACTGTACTGGATTTGTGGAAGTGGTATTTTCGTCGTTCTCTCATGATGAATTATCCGAAGTATGCCACATGCGTTATGCCATTTGGCATGTACATTATTAAAAAAGTGAAGGTTAAGTTTGTATGTGCTTCTTATGGATGTAATTTAACGACACAGATTTTGAGACGGTTAGAGCAGATTGATGTTTCACGAATGGTCGATATAGACATTCTGATGCAAATTTGGAAAAATCGTGTAAAGCAGATTGACTTTGTATTAAAATGGTTGAGTCGGAAGTCAGATCGACCAAAGGTAAATTAGAGCTGTCGGAAAATTTGTTCCATGTACATAATATAGACTTAGTAAATTCATTGCATGAGCTAATGAGGTATGTTAATTATATTCCCAATTAAAGTGTCTAATTTTCCTCAATAACTAACGTAATGGAAGACAATACCATGCATTGTGAATAACTTGTCATAATGGTTGTGAGAATGCCTACCGATACCCAAGAGTGAACTTAATTTAGATGGTCTTGATTTAAACTTCTTAATTAAAAAAAAAATACTGTTGTTTGCAAAGCTTGGAATTTATAGGTGTTTATTTAATATCGTTGGAATTAGTAGATGGGAATAAGCAATTCTTTGGATTTGTGCTAGGTGTAATTTAATATTTGTATGAGTATGAGTGTGTGTGTGTGAAAGGTGGAAGGATATTATGTGTTATTGAAAATCTTTTGTATCTCTTAGTAATGTGTATACTCACAGATGTTCAAAACAATTGATTGAGCGATTTGATATATTAGAATTAGTGAAATATTATGATTTGGTTTAACTTCTTTAAAACCCTAAAAATTTAAGGTGTGATGTAACTTTTAAGAAAGGAAAAATAATCCAAGATTCAGAAATTTAAGTTTTTATTGTAAAGTGTACGTTTTATAGAATTTTGGATTTATTTATTTTTCTACTTTTGATTGTATTTGTTACTTGGATTGCTGTCCTGGACGGTCTCATTGATAAGACAAACTTTCGGTGTGAAATGTTAAGAACTGAACCAACCTGAGGCCAGAGCCATCCAGTGAAATGGACCTTTTCAGGGGGAAGGAGTTGTGACGTCTTCGATTGGGGTGAAACCCACCCTTCCATTCATTCTAAGTTTTATGGCTCCGAACAGGTGTGAGTGACAAGTGCACGTGGCCATGGGGTCATTGTATATTGTCTGACCTCGGGCAAACGTCCACACCCTAATCTGGTAGTCATAATGGCCAAAGAGAGCCGGAACCCCATTGACAATAGGCGAAGCCTGTCTGAAAAGAACAAGGTCGCCATGACAAGTGTCGAGAGAATGAGTCTATGGAACCAATTTGGGACAATGCATAAAATCCAGGTGTTTCATGAGACGACTGGCGCATTTACATTCCAGACTGAACGGGAGTGCATTTGTGTGTGCCGCACAAATAGGACCCGATTGTGGCCCGGGAACGAAAGGAAACTTTTGTGGCCTGCCGATGAGAAGAGACGAGGGGCGTGTTGTGGACCCACCCCTGGTGTTTAAAAGGGTTTTTTTAGGAGACCGAGAGGAGAGCCCTGGATGGAGAAAACTGGAGAGGAGCCCTGAAAGAAAAGAGATTGGAGAGGAACGGTAAGAACTGAGAAACGATGAACGCCGTTGAGAGATGAGCGAGTGCTTTCGGGAAAAAGGATTGAACTCCCGTGAGATAGACTGACTGCACCGGCTTGGCATATTTATTGGACTTTATTACTTCATATATAGTATCCCATGAAGCAAATAAATACTGTTTTAATTTTAAAATGAGGCTGTGACAATTTTTCTGTGTTTGTTATCTACTCACGACGTTACAATATGAAGACATTCAAAGCAAAGTGACGGGGAATTACAAAACCCATGCGGGAAAAATGGGATAGTTTTTTTGAGGGATAAAATAACTAGAAAAAAAAAAGAAGATATGGAAAAAACTGAAAAAAAAAACCCCCAGGGAAGTTATCTTATGATATTAGAAATTCTATGAATCAGAAACTAGAAAGAATTCATTTAAAACACTGCAAGATATAAAAATATTAAAGAGGAATAAATAAAGCCTGATGGTTTTTTATCCAAAAAGGGGAAGTATAAGCAAGGGGGTTGAAGGCTTGAAAAAGAGAAAGATTCTCCTATGTTTCCAAGAACTTTTTTTGACAAAAATTTTTAAACCTGAATGAAAGCAGATTTCTATTTTTGAAATTTTGAATGCTTCGCAAAAAAATATTTTAAAAATTTTAGGGAAATGATACTATATGTTTGGGTTTTTACGCATGGAATGAAATGGGTTGATTTAGCGACATTATTATTTTTGGACAAAAAGAGAGAGGGATTTAGCAGCATTCATTTTAAGAATCGACAAGATTCTACAGCGAAATGACATTTGCAGCTAAAGGAACATACTTGTTTTTCCCAAGAGTTATGATGAAGAGATTCAATCTTTTTAATGCATGGAAGACAGTTTTTTTTCCTAAAAAGACTATTGCACATGGAGTGATAGAAGTTGGGGGGTATTTTCCAGGTTGATAACAAAAAAAGAAATCCAAGTTGAAGCTACAAGATTGTCCAAGCTTTTGGAGAGAGAAAGCACCCTGATATGTTAAAAGAAGCACTAAGATGTTTGATGAAAAGGGGGAAATGAAAGAATTTAAAAAGATATTTTAAAAAAAACCAAGCAAGCGAAGAAGTATGGGATATTGTCACAGGGAAATGGGAAAGGAATAAATACCAAATATGCATATTGAAAGTTATAGGACATAAATATGTATCCTTTAAGGAAAAGTCAAGGACTTGATAAGGCATTGTTTTGTCCAGGGTGTCCAAACGTCCCACCAGTACGTGTTGGGGCCCGACTCTTTTTAAAAAAAAATTTTTTTAAATATTAGGTTTTTAAAGTTTTTTTTCATTGTGAAATTTATTTGAGGGGAAATTTATATATATATAAATCTGCAATGTATTTGCCTGTTACCTGTTGTTTTAAAATAAATCCTTTTTGATAATAGAAATGTCCTTTAGATTAAAATAGATTTATATTTATCAGTTACATTTGATTTTTCAATAATAAACTACTTTTTTAATAAATTCCGAATTGCATTATGCATATCCTTTTACTATGATGGTCATATTTTTGTGTGTGGACTTTCATTTTCCCCCTTTTTTTGTTTGGAGGCCCAAAAAACAAGAGGCGGAGATGTTCTTTTTAAAATTTTAAAAAAATATATTGGGGGGTTTTAAAATAAAGAGCCATACGTAATCGTTTGTGAATGACAGCACTATCAAATTTCAACAATAAGTAACGAAAGATTAATTCAAAAGGAACACACCGTAATTTTCAAGAATATGGCAACTGTAATTTTTTAAACATTATTTGATCATTGCATTATTTATTATATAAACTTTATTATATTACTTTTCTATAAAGAAAATAACGAAACAATAATAATAATTCATTCTGTTTTAATTTTTTTTAATAAATGTTTTTTTTTAAATCTGATATATAGGTACATATTTTATGCGCGGCCCTCGAGAAGTTTTTCCAAAGTGGCCCGCGGTCATTTGGGGCACCTTTGGGTTTAGTCTAATGAAATTTGTAAGAGATTGAGTATTTGATCGACTTTTTTCCCTTTTGGGGGAAAGGTTAGGTATTTTTAAAAAATATCAAAAAGTTGGGGGGAAAAGGGAAAAAGGGCCCAAAAATTTAACCAGCTTATGCATTCAAAATAATGAAGAAGAATGGCCAGTTGGGCCCCAAAAAAAAGGAAAGGGACATATATTTTTTAAAAGAAATGTTAAATGCTCCAAAGAATGAACCTTTGATGTGTGGGGAATGAAAAACCACTGTTTTTTAATTTTTACATGAAGAAATTGATAATGCAGTTCAGTGGAATATGTGCAAACATATCCATTTTATTTGCAGAAAAAAATTTTAAAATTAAATCAATAGTACTATACTAGAGGAAAGACCATCCTTAGATCTTAAACAGATGAAAAATGATTATTTGAAGATCGGAAATTTTTGGGAAAAAAAAGATGCAAAATGTAGATAATTTGAGGGGCATCTACACGGACAAAAATTTTCCCAAGGAAAATTCCAGAAAGAATTTACAAAAAAATAAAGCATCCCCAGAACAATATAAAACATTTTTTAAATATTTTAAGAAATACTGTCGATTCATTTTATTTTTTCCCGAAGCTAATCAAGAAATTGTATCAAGAACTTTGAATATAGAGCCGCCAAAAAAAAAAAGATAAAACACAGAGTTTTGTTTCAACAAAGAAGACTTCGGGAAAAATTTAAAACCCTTTTAGAAAACCTATCCAAGAAGAATGTCAAAGTGTATCAACGAGTTTTGGTTTTTTGACATCAAAATCAGTATAAAAAAGAAATTTTTGTTTTTTTATTAATTTTGGGTTTAAAATGACTGGAAATTAAAAAAAGGTGTTAGTCTAATAATAGTTTTAGAATTTTCAGGTATCCACATTAAAAAAAAAAATTTTTACTGTAGGGGGTTTGATCATAGTGCAATATTATAAAAATGCTTATTTTCCAGAAGGCGTTTTAATAATTTCCCAATGATTTATGCGTATGTGCAATACATGTATGTTCCTTTTTATTATAAGCAGTTTTAGGTCATTCCAATATAGAGTTCCTGATTCATAAGAAGGCATTTAAAAAATTTTAAGCCTATATATTTAAATTCCTGGCTAGAATGTAATGTGCAATATATATGTTCATTTTTACTGTAGGTTTTAGATCCACATGCTGTGAAAAAATCCAGATTAAAACAATGTATTTATAATAGTTGATTTAAATAAAAAAAAATACATTTGAATTTTGCAAATGGGTAACTGTAAAAAAAAATCTTTGGGTTTTATGAAAATTTAAAGTCTCAATAGTTTAAAAATATTGAAACAACTTAAAAATAAAGATTTCTTTTTAAATGAATAAACTCTTATCTTTATTTGTTTTATCGCTTCCCATTAAAAAAAGTTATCATAGTAAAAATTCAGTCATGTTTTAAATTTTAAATATTGCAAGTGATTTACAAAAAAAAAAACTTTTTAATATTTTTTTTCAAAAGTTGATTTTGTTTCCTACCCTAAAGACCCCCTTTTGTAGAGGCCCAACTGAATTCACTTCTGTTGCTGCCACCTTGACGGGTAAGAAGCTTAAGTATCATTTGACATTTCAAATGGTATAACTAAAAGTTTTAAACAAATTATTCATAATAAAATTTCAGTTTATGAAAACAATTTAAATACACATTCTGTTTTTTTAAGTATTGTTTTCTTTATTTTGAAAGAAAAGTTTTTTTTAAAAAACTTGATACACTAATAATTCAAATATTTTATATGGCTTTAAAAAAGGAACTTAGAATAACTATAGAAATTTTTTTTTAAAAAGTTCCTTTTTGGCCTCAAATATTTGATCAGTAAAAGGTCTGAGTTTAGCATCTTTCTGAATTATGTAAATATGTCAAATTATATGGGGCCTACCACAAAATTAAAATAGTTTTAAATTAAAGAAAGAGTAAGTTATCCCCCAAAAATATTAATTAATGTTTTTTTAACATTTTATTTTTAAATCCCAAAAAAAAGCAAGAACTGGTTCAAAAGAATGCTTTAAAAAAAAAGTTTTGAATAAAACTACAGCTAAAAAAAAGCTCTTCAAACCTAGTTTATACACAAAAATTTCCACCCCGTTGTTTTTATTTTTACTTTTTTTAATAATATTTGACTTCTGGGGATATTAAAGAAAAAAAAATATAACTTATTAAAAAAAAGTCTATCATTTCAGATGTAAAAAAAAATTACCGTTTCATTATCATTTTATAATATTTTTTGGGGACAATCACTTTTAATTTCCAATTTTTAATAATAAAAATAGAATCAAACAAAAATATTTTTTTTCTTTCGGGGAAATTAGTTAATCTTCTGTATAAATTTTTTTTTTGCAAACCTTTTCATTTATCTGTCTTTATAAAGGGTCATTAATTCTGCGTTTCTGTAAAAAAAGTAATAGTACAGGTTAAGATATTAATTTAATAAATAGTATCTTTTTTTTTTAAACCGAATTTTTTATCAAACCTAATTATGTTAAAGTGCAAATATTTGATTTTCAAAGTGAATTTCTGTTATACCAAAACTTTATTCTAGTTATAGTTAAATTTGGGTAAAAATTTTCTATACCTTCATTTTTTTAAAAAATTTCATTTTTTTTGTACATGTGTGTTGCTCTTTTTTCCTGGTTTCCACCCCTTTCATATTTACACCTTGGGAAATTCAGAAAAGCCCACATTTTCAAGTATATAGGAAATTTAAATGAAAGGGTGAAAAAATTACTGCAAGGAATGCATTTGACAAAATACATATTAAAAAAAAGTCATACTACTCAAATGTATTTAAAAATCTGGTTTAAACTTTGAAATGAGAAAATGATACTATTTACAAAATGGTGTCCAATTTTTAAAAGGTATGTTTGGAAAACTAGTGATAGAAGGAAAATTTTTTCTTGTACAACTTTTTACTAAATTGAAAGGTTAGTAATTAGAACTGAATGACATTTTTTTTTTTACATTTAAAAAATTAATTAAAAATATTTATTGTTATGTTACTTTGTTAGAAATTTCAAACCAAACAAAAACATGGATTATATACATTCCTGACTTAATTTTTCAGGGTACTCTTTTAATTTATTTTTATTTGTGTTTTATAAGAATTTTGTTTGATTTGAGATTGACCAACAATGTATTTAAGTGAAAAATACATCTCAACATGAGTCAGTAAAAATAAAAAATATAAAAACAAATAAAACAAAGAATATGTTACGAATTTTGTGTAAATAATACTTGAAATAGTGTAAATTTATATCTGGGAAGCCCAATGGCTGAGCGGTAGCGCATCGTGCATCCTCGCCATAGGTCCGGGGTTCAAACCCTGGGTTAGGCAAAGTAGACTCTGCCTTTCATCCCTTTAGTGAGTTGATAAATTAGTACCAAGCTTGCTTGGGAACTTAACTCTGGGGGTTTCACGTCAGACTATCCACCTGAATGGATCATCTACTAATGCACCTCAGTGCCCAAAGTCAGGAAAACTGAGACGGGCACAGTAGGCCTTGGCCCTCATGGGCTGTTGCGCCTTCGATTTGAGTTATCAATACAAACCATTATTATACAGATTATTGCAAAAAAAATTCAGGTGTTTTATATTATGCAATCAATCATATTGAAAAACTTTTAATGAACAAAATTCCCTGATCATAAAGAACATGAATATTTTTTAAAAATGCATTTAATGTATCTTGAAAATTATAAATCCACTTTAATTTTTTCTCATTCATTTATTGATAATCATAACATTCCCAGCGGGCTATTGATGTGAGCTCTTAATAATTTCACACTCTCTCTTACACAATACAACATGAAATTATAATTCAATGAATAGATTCCATTTATTTAATACCTAAATCCTACAATGAGGTATTTCTTAATTATTTAAATAATTTCAAGAGGTACCGAAAAATGTTATATATAAGATTACTCTCTCTCCCTTATACTCTTCTAGCTCTTTCTATAACCCCATTATCTGTATTTTTTTCATTCCAGAAGACGAGTTTAAAACAAATTAGGTTAAAAAAATTTGCGGTATTTAAATATATTTCGGCAACAAGTGAAAATAATAACGAGTGGAAAAACAATTGAAAAGAGAACGTCTCTACCAGCATCTATATCACATTAATTAATAAATGTTTCTTTCAAACAGGTATTTTATTGAAAAAAAAAAGTTCTTATTCTTTTATCATTGCATATTGTCTATTTTTTTTTCTTTACTAATCAAAGAAACATATTTCATTATTCTAGATTTTTGTTTCTATTCAGTCCTTCAATAATCATCCCGTTTTCAGTGAAATTAAACATTCCTTAATTATGACATTAAAGAATGGAAATCACTAAAATTTTCCTTGTACGAGACTATTTAGTTAAAAGAAATACAAGATTGCATTATGTATTATTAGCACCTATTTAATACGAAAAGCTAAGAGATAAGGTCTCTCTTTCTACATGTATTGTGCATACATCTTGCAGGCAAAATTTGTATTTTGCCTACATCATTTTCGCATTTAATACTAATAAATTTTTTGAGGCTTAATTTAAGTATTGGTTTAATTAAATTATAGTTATATATACTGAAAAACATTCCATTTATTATTTGGTTTGTAACTGTTATATTTTTTAAAAAATCCAAATTTCTAACCGTTCGTTTAGTGGAATAATTATATAAAATCAAATTATTGGTAAGTTTTATGAAATTCATACAGATTTTAAAAAATTTAATACAATTGGTATGCTCAAATCAGTTAATTTATTCATGTCAAAGAAAGCTGCCCATTTTATCAAGTTCAGTTTTTTAAAATGATGCTTTAAAATCTATCCTTTTCATTTCAAATTTTCTTTTATACGTTAAAAAAAATACAATTCATAAAATATTTCTGCAATACAGACCTGTTTGTGGTAATACAAAAACTATGAATACATCTAAATACTGAGTGGGATTTGGTGGAAAATTCTACATTGTATTTAGTTCTCACGTCAATTTTTACTTCGTATAAGATATTTATACAGATGTAGCTTAATACTTTTTTAATGGGCCACAGTCTAGTAAGTTAGTCACGGGTTCGAATCTTGATTTTGCTAAGAATCTATTTTTTGAAATTTTGCAAATACGGCTTATTATACGAAACGGGAACTCAAATTTCTCGAGTGATATTGTGTGAGTAGTCAATATAGTAATATAAATTAGACGTGTTGTACCTGTGTGTGTGAGGTGTCTTAGTTTGACTACATATAAATTATGAAATTTGTTACCAAAAGAACTCATGTTACTAAATTTCAGTATGAAATTAATTTGTAAAATGATTGTAATTTCCATTTTTGTTGTTTTGTTAATGAAGTGTGTTTGATTGCTATTAATTAAATTTTCATTATTAGGTTTAAGAAATGTTGAATAATTTTTAGCGATGCATTGAATATGGGACAATTTTCTTCCAACAGTCACTGAATTACTAATCAAACATGCACATTTTTCATCTTTTGTACGCGCAACGCTCTTATTAAATTCAATTACTAAAAAACTTTAACGTTATTTATTTCATTATTATTTCAGACGTTTTTAACATCAGAGCATATTTTAATATTAAACTGTCGAACTAAATAAAAATAATGCAAATATTTCATATTCCTAATTTTTTAAGTACTTTGATTGATTTTAAAATAGTATTAATTTTTTGAAAATATGTAATGGATCAGATAAGTTGTTTTTATGTATTTATTAATCGGCTAAATTTTGCAAATTAGATGTGTTAATCAATACTTGTATTTTATTTTAGAGTAGCGTTTTCAAGAGTTAACTTTCTTTAACCCTAAAAAAATTTTATTTCCTCATGAGGATAGGAATATTAAGGATTTGAATGAGTGCGTTTGAATTTATTTATATATATATTTTTGTTGAAAGTAACATTTAAAATGTTGTGGCTATTATTAAATAACATAGTTATACAAAAAGGAATACTAACTCCATAAACCTTTTTTAATTGATGTGACAATTATAGCATTTCGTTTCAATTGTAATAAATATAGAGATTAATATAATTTCATTTGTGATATACAAAGAACTTTTATATAACAAGTGAAAAAAAATTCAGTTGATTAGTTCAAGGCAGGTAATGTGGCTGGCATTTTATATAATTTATCTCTGTACTCTTTTCGTATTACGCGCGCGTACTCGGTAAAAATATTTAATAAAAACTGTAGATCTTTTATAATGAAATGTTTCGCAAAAAAAAATGAAGTTTAAACTGACTATATTACTCAGCTTAAGACAAGAGGACCCTAATAGCGAAGCATTAAAAAAAAGAAATTCTTAGAATAACTCTAAGGGCCTTTTTCAAGTATTTAAACCACTACATGGGAGGTGGGAGACCCTAACAACCCACAGGAAGTTCTCTCCTTGACATAGAGGAATCTATAGGACCATGTCATAAAAATAATGCTACGGTTGTTGACCTCAAAGCAGACTCTTTCCCAACGTGAAAGACCCAGAGAATCATTTCGAACAAAAATAAATCGGAAAAGAGAGTCTCGACAAATAGAGCCCATCTCTAAACCTTATCTTTAAAAAATTAATACTGTTTCGAAATCAATCAAAGTATTAAAAAGCTTGGGAGTATTAAATGTTTACATTATTTTTACATAGTATGTTATATTTTGAGATGATAAAATAAATTAATTTGTTGAAATGAAATATAACTAATTATAACTGAATATTTTCTTGTTCTCTAAGTACCATGAAAAAATATTTAACATTTTACACCGCTTAATAATTAAGAGTTAACCAGTAGAAATAGAAAGTGCTGATTAAATATATCGATTAAAAAAGACCGCCTTCCCCCTTTCAAATTATTATAATTTCGCAAAATGTGTTTACTTAAATTTATATACGGTCAGATATAAAGTTACATTAACTGGTACCGCAGTTCAAAAATACGAGATCAATCGACTATCCAAATAAAAATTTATATTTTTGTGTGAGTCTGACCCATTTCCTTGATTCTCTTTTATGGTAATAAGTTAATTGGTTATTCATGCGGAGTGAGTGAGTGAGTGAGTGAATATTAACGTCGCACTGTTCAGCTACACGAGGGCTTTTGGCGACGGACCACGTAATTTTGAACCATGGTCAAGTGACGTGGACGACACCTGAGCTGGCACCCCCTCTCTAACTACCACACCACACCAACGGGAGGACGTTTCAGCTCTCGACAGATTTAACGTGCATCGCTGCCCTACACGGCGGGTCTTTAGTGGGTACTGGGCTCGAACTCATGACATGCCTGCCATGGTCCGATACCTTAACCACTGGGCTACCGCAGCCCTGTTATTCATGCGGAATCAATAGTTAAAAGAAAATTTTGAGAACGACTTTCATAGTGTAAATACTACGTTTAAGCTAAAACTTCGACTAAATGATACATTTCTGTGTTATGAATTAATGCTCCTCATATTGTACAGAAGTCATCATTATAAATAATTATTACTGCAAACGAATTCACATGTTTTATATGCAGTCAATCATGTTGAGAAATTTTTAAAGAACAAAATCACAGATCGGGAAGAACAGAAACGTTTGTGTTTTAAACATATCTTTCAGGTTGAATTTAAATATTGGTTTAATCAATTTATTCAAAGAAATTACTCCTTTTTAAAAGTTAAGTTTTTTAACGCTTTAAAATCAACCACTTTCCTTTTCTTTCTTTTATATATACATTAGAAAACCGCAATTCTTGATATCTCTGCAACACATTCCCGTGTATAAAAATCTATACTCTGGTGAAAAATTCTGTTGTTGGTACTTATGCCACCTGATCGACAGTAACCGATTGCAACATCAGATCAAGGTCCACGAAATTCATCGACGGCAAAAGGGCCTAGTTCAGGGGTCGGCAACCTACGGCTCTTTGGGTGTGAAGCTGCGGCTCTTTAATTCCATACGCAAATATTATTTATTTTATGGGAAAAAAAAAAACATTTAAAAATCGTTCTGAATTGATTAACGAGGTTTAGGCACCGTTTGTATCTCTCAGCCACTTGTACTCGTTTTTCCAAAAGAACTTCTAGAATTGCTACCGCTCTCGGGACAAACCAGAGGAGAAGGTATAGCGAATGACATGCGAAAATGCCTTGAAGACAATAAGATCGATTTAAATAAAATAGGTTCAATAGCAACTGATGGAGCCAGAAGTATGGCAGGAAAAAGTAAAGGGGCAACGATTCTTCAGAGCAAAATAAACCACGAAATTCTTACGTTTCACTGCATAATACACCAAGAAGCGCTTTGTGGCCAAACATTTCCGGCCAAAGTAGTTGAGGTCATAAGTTTGGTAATCACACACACACACAAGATTGTTAACAGCATCTTGTCAAAAACACTCTACCGTTGTCAGTTTAAAGAATTCTTAAGCGAAATGGAGACTTAGTATTCCGACCTCCTTCACAATAAAGGTAAGGAGTTGAAACGTTTTGCTTTGTGCTTGAACTAAATAAATACATTCCTCAATGAAAAAGGCATTAATCACCCTGAATTAGAGAACGACAAATGATTGCAAAAATTTTACTTTATGGTGGATATCACAGCGAAATTAAATCAGCTGTGTGCAAGTAAAGGGAAACCCAGCCTATGTTTCGGTAGAAGAAAATTGGTTTGTTTCGAAGAGAAATTACTTCTTTTTTCAGAAGATATTCAGAACGGCGAATTACTTCATTTTCAATTTGTAAAGCAATATCGCGATAAAACCAGTGCAACTGTTAACACGAATTACTTTAGCACAGTTACAAAAAAATTAAAGATGAATTTGCTGACAGATTTGAGCAATTCATAAACTACAAAAAACCACTCACATAGTAAATCCTCTCAACACAAACAGTAACGAAATCCACATTGAATCATTTGGCATTGATACTGGATCTCTAGAAATGCAATTGATCGATTTAAAAAGTAAAACTTTGTAGAGTTGAAAAGTAAGTTGGAGATCCATAAATGTATGTACGTAACGCAACAAAAGTTGACAGCTTTAAAAGAAATGCTGCGAGTTGAGGCACTTATATTCGACGTCTTCCAGATTGCTACAGTGAGGTGAAGAAGTTGGCATTTGTGGAGTGCTGACTATTTTCGGATCGACATATTCGTGCAAGCAAGCGTTCTTTTGCGTGAATATAATTAAAAGTAATGTAAGAAGCCAACTAACAAATGAAATTTAGAGTCGTGTTTGAAACTTAAAACAAGTTATGAGCCAAGTTTATCCAAATTTTCTAAAACCATGCAAAGCCAACGCTTCCATTGAATTTGTTCAATTGTTTGTTATTCAAGTACAAGTTAGTGTTGTAAGTAAATGTTTAATTGTTTCAATTTTTTACTTAAATAATAAGTAATTACCTTATAATGCCATATATATATTATCTAATTTGTTGTGAAAAACATATTTATGAATAAATTGATATTTTTCTTATAAATAAATAGATAAGTTTTTTTTAAATTTATATATGTATATCAAAAAACTATTTCTGTCAATATAATTTATTGTTGGCAAGAAAAATTTTGTGGCTCTTTAAAAACTCTGAAATTTTGTAAATTGTAATTTTTGGCTCTTTCGACTCAAAAGGTTGCCGACCACTGGCCTAGTTTTATACCTATCCTTAGTCTTAGCTTTGAGCACCAAACAGGTGATAGTGTGATTTAGCTCCATTCCATTCCAATTGTGAGGGAGAACACTCTGAAGATGATTAGGGGCCTCCCATCTCTTCCACCAACCTCACGAGAAGACTTGCGGCTCGATGGCTATTTAGAGTAACTGCATGCCGCAAAGGCACTCTTCCTTTAACAAATATTCATGCCTTATCCGGGATTCGAATCTAGGCCCAATGGCACAACAATCAATTTCACTAACCACTATGTTTTATATAGAATGTATCATTTATAGAAAAATATTTACGTAGGTATTGGAAGAACTTTTGTCTACGTGCATCTAGCTTGACTTCCAGATCTCTCTCTCGTGCAAGAAGTTAATATATATATACTAATTTTGCTTCTTACAAAATCTTTATTTTTTTTATAAGAGTTTTCATCATTGTGACTGAATTTTTATTATAAAATTTTTCAAGTATAACCCTGAAAGGAATACTTCCTTTGGGGTTTTAGCAATACTTATTCATTTGTATACAGGATTTTTTAAAAAAACAACAACATTAAAATGTATAAAAAGTCAAGAGAGTGAGAAGGATTGCATTAATGTCGCACTATAAAGCAACAAGAGGGCTGTTGGCGAATGATTTCGTAATTTTGAGCCTCGGTCAAGTGACGAGGACGACCCCCTTTCCTAGTTACCACACCACAACAACGGGTAAACATTGAGCTTCTACAGATTTAATGTACATAGGCCTTCTCTACACGATGGGAACCCGCTACATTCTGGCCTCGAGTTCGTGGCAATAATCACTAGGTTATCACAGCCACTTTTAAGAATGAAACAAAATTATAAAAATTTTTAAAAATGAAATTTAAAAGCATACGTAAAAAACGCAGACGATTTAGAGTTTCAAAACATTTAATTAAACATAGTATTTTGTATCAACTAGCATAAAATGAAGAGTAAAATAAATAAATAACAATAAAACATTTAAAACACTTTATACTAAGTTTGTTATTATATAGCTTTCATAATTATGTTTAGTAGAAAAAGAATTTGATGACTTAATAAATGAGTTTTAAAACTTTCTTCAAGATACTGCGATGAATAATTTCATCAAGAAACTCTGCAAAAAAAAAAATCCCCTCAGAATTTAGTAAAAAAAAGTCAATTTTAAAAATGAACACTAAGAATTAATTTTTTTTCTCTTAGAATATACAAATAAATGTTTGAGTCCTCAAATAATATAAATTTGATTATTATGGAGTTTAGAAAGGGTCGTCTCAAAAATTTAAAATGGCATATTATTTTTTTATGAATGTATGCATATTAATTTTGCATCCTATCCATAAAATTCATTGGTACTTTAGTACCTAGATATTACTTATGACAACATTGAAAATGGTATGCTATATGATATTTTACAATAAAAAAAGCTTACCACAATACAACAATTTTTTTAAAAAAACTTTCTATTTTTTTACTACTCTTCCTTATTTTAAGTTCTGAAAATAACCAAATGATATTAATCATATATTTATTGGCTATGGTCTATAAGCAAATCTAAATTTAATGCTATCATTTTTTAAAAATTGGCTATAATCTCAGAAAAAATATATATAAATCATGTTGATTAAAACATTCATTCTTGTTTTACAAGGAGAAAAGTTAACACACATTAAAACAAAGTTAAACATATTCTTTTTGCCAACATTTTCACACTCTAAAATTTCGCAGTTGATATAATGCTGAATCTTTAATAATAATAAAATATTAAATATTTTCTAAATTTTTGAGATTTACAAGTTTTTAAATGTTTATTAAATTTTATCAGAAAACAATGAATTAATAAACACATAAATTTTGACACCTCATCAATTGTTTGAATGCAAATTCTGTTTTAATTTTTACATGAATATTTAAACTATGTCAACTGTAATTTTTGGTATAATTGTAGTTGTATAAGGTTCAAATATTGAAGTATAAATTGTACAAAATGAAAATCACTCATTTTTTTTTTAAAAGAATGTTTACATCTTATAACTTATTTAGAAAATAAATATACACATAAAATCTTACTGTGTACATAAAAAAATCTTATATACGCAGATGTACATAAAAGTGTTTTACTAAAGGATTCAAGAGCTTTAATAAAGTTTTCCTTTTGTTGATACAATAATAATAATAAATCATGTAGGATTATAAGGAATAAAAGAATTTCAAAAAGGCATTAGGTCGAGTTTTTTTTTTTAAATTTGTGTTTTATAAAAAGTGCTAAAATTTTGATATGTTAATTTAAGATAAATATATTTATATCCCCAATGCACTATTAATTGAATTGATTTCCTCTCTGTTCAGATAAGTAGTGCAAATAAGATATTTTACAGTCACCCCTCTCAATAAATCTGCTCTTCTAAGAGTCGTGATGTTTCGGTTGTTAAGAATTCTAAATTTTTTTGGAATTACATGGATAATTCTGGATTTATTTTCATCACATTTACTATCTGGAGCAGAAATAAATTTTCTTATACTATTCACTAACTTATGTGATATCAACTATTTTTCGTAAAACTATAAAAGAAAAAAGTAATGAAAAATGTGAAATAAAATACCGTACTGCAAGTATATATTCACTTCCAAATTATATCTTTTAACTATTACATCGAACAAAACTCAGCATAAATAATCTTTTTGTTGAGTATAATTAATCAGCTATGAATAAATATAATGGAGGAAAATTCAGTAAAGTATTTGAATATTTCGAAAAACATGAGTGATTATTTCCTTTAGAAATTAAGATAATGAGAGAGATAAAACAAATAATATATTTAGAATAATAAGATACATGAAATTTCTGGATTAGATAAATAATTACTTTCCTCAGTACATCAAAAAATTAAAACTGTGTAATTTGACATTTATGTCTTGTATTTGTAAAATTAATGTAATTTACCTTCGTATTTAAATGATAATAATTCTTTGATTTGAAAGAAAAACAATGCATTTCTCAATTAAGTTCATTTTTTAAGTTTTATAAATCTGATTAATTTTTTTTTTCAAAGTGAATTCTAGAAATCGTCACTATTGATGAAACTACTCTGGTAATATTTCCAGAGAACATGAGCTTTAAACGATTATCAGAAATGCAGTGTGTCACTACGCGGAGCTTTTCCTGCGAGGAGAAACGCATCGTATATGGTTACTGCAAACCGGTTCCTCCCAAAGATACGCCTTGGCGATCCACCTTTGGCTAGAAAAGAAGGATTTGGCGGTGGAAAATCCCAGCCCCCGTTTTAAAAGATTTCCCTTTATGTAGGCTTCTATTTTCATTTAAAAGCAATTGTTGAACCATTTTTTAAAAATAGTTGTTGTCACTCATTTTCAGGTTAAACATCCAATGAGTAAGAACTGTCGTACACTTTCCTATTTAAAGCGTATTGTCTACGACAGCAATGAGGTTAATTCAGGACTTGGCGGATCCAAGTCGAAATCAGGTGACGAGGATACTAACATTTCCCCGCGCTTTGCTTTAGTGTGTGGATTTCCTATACCTTGATCTGTTTACATCTTGGTTGTGAAGCTTATTTCGGAAACTTTATTTTTATTATATTTTTGCATTATCCTTGTTTAATAATTAGGTATGAAGTAATTTTTTAGAATACTTTTTCTTTTAGTTTAGTATATTTGTCTTTTCGTATTATGTGAAAAACCGGCGGTTACTTGCAGTGTTTTTTATATATTTATTAACAGTTCTAGGTTATTTTTTAGCATACTAATATTTAGTCCTTAGCTATTATGCTTATTTAAGCAAAAGAATTATTTACAGTATACAATTGAGCCCATTGAATTTGGAGAAACTTCTCATAGGTGTCCAATTACTTATTGGTGGATAGTGTATAACTCCATATCAATTCATAAAATAGTTTAATTTGTAAGAAACGTGTAGATATGAAATGGTCCCATTTTGAAATGTTAATGTTTATACCTTTCATTGTCTGATTCCCTTAGTAAATACCAGCTACAAATGTTTAATTTTTTTTAGTGCTACCTCTATAATTTCTCATAGAAGAGCATGGAACATTCAGAAACATGAAATGCAAGTAAATATAATTTTGGAAATGAATTTAAAATAAGATTTGTCAATGACCTGGATATTTTTGTTTATCTAAAGTTTTCATACATATTTCTAATGTTTAACAAGAGCTTTATACTTTTTGAGAGCAGAGTGTATAACATAATAGTTGGTTAATATGAAAATTCTTGATTAAAGAATTCTTCTGTGAAGGAAATGAAATTGCTTTTAACATCATTTGAAGGTTTGGGGTAACTGAGATAATCTAATAATAAACAAAAATTTGATATATTTTATAGTTTGACTTCCTTTGTAATTATTACCTTTCAAAAGGTTTGAATTTTTTAGAAATGCATGTCTCCAACATTCAGAAAGAAATGAATTTTGTAATAACGTCTTGATATATGGGAGTGAAAATGCTTGTTGGCAGATCCAAATGAACAACTCCCTCTCTGGTAAGAAACCTTTTATTTTTGGGTCAACAGCACAACAGGCACAGGATTACATATAAGTACAAACACTTGCACTACAACAAGACATTCACAGCACAAAACTAAAATTGACCAACTGAGGGCGGAACAGACTATCTAATAGTTACAACCTCATCTTTTCGGTTAGTTATAAATACAGTCTCCCCATCTGGCCCTGACGTCGCCTCGGCGAGAGCCAGGAAGTGTCTTTCTTGGTCTGCTGTTTTAAGAAGAGGAGCTAAAGGCTTAGACGACGGACCTTGATGAAGTCGCAAGGCTGAGGTGTGGTAGACCCCAATAGGAACATCAGGATTCTCAAGATTGGCCACCTCAAATGTAGTAGGAGATCATTGGCTGAGAATCACATAGGGACCGTCTTGGCATGGATAAATTTTGATGTTCGTTGTCGAGCAGAACTACTCAAAGGATGTTTATTAACCCAAACTCTGTCACCTATGATGAATCTGTAGCCAGATGTACGGCATTTGTCAGCGTATTGTGCTTACGATAATCTTGATTCTTCTAAGCACTGTTTTATTTGTTTTGTCAGGGCGGCAAATCTCTTTAGATATGGGGAGTAATCTCTGCTACAAAGTTGTCATTCTGAATGACACTCCTAATGTCATGATTGATGTCATCAGTTGTTCGAAGTTCTCGGCCGAACTGAAGAAAAGCTGCAGTTTGGTTAGTGGTTTCACATTTGTGAGAATTCATTGCAAAGGGAATGGATGGAAGTCTCTCGGGCGATCTTGTGTGGTCATCTCCAACCAGGATTGCAAGTCGAGGCTTTAGATCTCGATTCTGCCGTTCCACTGGATTGGCCTTTGGGTGGTAAACTGGAGTAAACACTTGATTTATGTCCAGAAGATAGCACACTGCTGCATAACTGCACTGATAAATTGCGTTCCGTTGTCGCATATAATGCACCTGGGTAGGCCATATCGCAAGAAAACTTCCTCAATAAGGGTGACAGCACATTCGTTTGCTGTTGCATTGGGCAATGCAAAGAGTTCGATCTTCGACAATCAGAGTCCACTTTTTCCTGTCAGAAGTCTCCGGTAACGGACTAAACAAGTCCACAGCAAGCGTCTCAAAATGTTGAGCATACACTGGAGTCTGTAACAAGCCAGATGGTTTAAACCTGTTACACTCATTGCAATTTTTAATATAGTCCTGAATGTACTTTCGCATGCCAGTAAAGTAGTATCTCCGAGAGATTCATAGGTAGGTTCTATCAACTTCATAGTGTCCAGTGGTTGGTGAGTCGTGGTACTCTTGAAGAACCCTTTTCCACTCATGAGAGGGGACCACTAGCTTGGCTTCTTCTGACTCGGAATCATGGGATTATTGATATAAAAGTCCTTGGTTCATAATATAACCACATCTAGTCCAGTTGGCATAGTTTTCATCTTTTACTGGATTTTCAAAAGATTCTACAATTTTCTTAATATCTTGATCTTTTAGTTGTTCTTGTCGTATGTCTGCGGGCTACGACTAGGCATGTTGATAGTTACACTACACATCTCACAAAACTCTTCCTTATGCCCACATATAGGACAGGATAACAAGTCTGCTATGACGTTAGCTTTTCCCAGGATAGATTCCATTTTCAGGTTGAATGACTGGAGTTGTAGGGCCCATCTTGCTAGTCTACCTGAAGGGGATTTTAAGGTCAGAAGCCAATTTAGAGGTTGATGATTGGATGCTATGGTAATTTCTTGGTTCTCAATGTAACCACGGCAAGAGCCTCTCGTTCAGTGGTAGAGTAGTTTTTCTCAGCAGCAGTTAACAGCCTATTTGCATATTCTATAGGATGCTCTTCTTCACCTTTGCCTTGACATGTACACAGTCCTGTGCTTCCTCGTAGCCCTTAAAATCAGTAGTTTAATATCCAAAATCTTCTGCCACGACAAGTCCCATTTCCCAAGCCAATCTCCTTAGATCCTCCTTCTTTCCCCTCATGAGGAAGGCCATTACGTTATATTGAAGAGTTCAGTTCGGGAAAAATTTAAAATGTCCTCTTTCCCTCTCAGGTTGGCCAATACAAAACAATTATGGAGATTACATATACATGTTCTATCTAAATAAAGTTATCAATAACACAAGCAAGAAATAGTTTTTCCTATCTTCAATATATTATGCAATCCATATTTAACAAGAGGTAAATTTTAAGTAGTAATAATCGAATCAAATGTACATTAGCAACTGCACACATTGAAAGACAAAAATGACTTAAATAATAATTGAAATACAATTTAAAACTTAGCATTGGGAATAATTCTATACAGGAAACATTTTTAAAAAATGTAATACAATCATACATAGAAAATAACAAAGCATAAACCTCATTTTCTAGAACTCAAATATTATACAGCTATTTACCACTTTGATCATAGAACCCTCAAAGCGAATGAAATAAACATCCTGAAAATTCTATCAGAATCTCACTCACGCAGATTCAATTTGCTTCCAAAATAAACACAACATATTTCGATAAAGTACATATACCAGTAGCGCACACAGGCATTTTTCAAGGAGGGGGTCGGGGTCGAAAGTTCACCGTTCTTGTATCATGCTCCTTTTGATTTTGTCGATTTTCGGGAACTAAACACAGTGAAGAACTAATTATTGAATAAATTAGCATTAATTAATCATTAATAACAAATACATAATTAAATTTTACGTTCTATATACTTAGAATTATAATCAATTGGAAAAAAAATCAAGGGCTTCTTTGGGGGTCCGGAGCCCCCTCCTTGTGTGCGCCACTGATATATACAGATACACAAATAAAAGTTACAGTTTCAATTTGCATTAAGAATAAAATTAGAATCATGCGTCGTTATAAAACTACAATAATGATGCAAAGCACTGGGTATACCAAAACAATTGAAAACCATACTTAAATAATTGTTTGGTCTCAAAAAATTTGTCACTAGGACAGTTTACAATTTGAAGAGTATTCCTTAGATTTAATATTCTAATTTCAGGAATTAAACATTCAAGACGCATTGACCACTTTGGATTCGAGATGGATCCAATTACATTAAGTCACAAAGGATCAAGGTGATCCGAGAGTATCCAGAGTACTTGATTAAAGTAGAATAGTTCAAATTACATTAATTTTGACCGTAAGTCAAAAGGATCAAGGTGATCAGTGCTAAATATTTGAAACTAATAAGTAAAAATTATTTATCCTGTGGTAAGATTCGCTGCCAGCCCCACGTTGCGGGCGCCATTCTGTAATAACGTCGATGTATGGGAGTGAAAATGCTTGTTGGCAAAGTCCAAATGAAGACAACTCCCTCTCCGGTAAGAAACCTTTCATTTTTGGATCGACAGCAGAACAGGCACAGGATTACATATAAGTACAAACACTCGTATAGGAGGTACTCAAACCCCCAATACAAGTGACTAAAACACATTCTATATTATATAACATCCTTTAAAGTTAATAAACAGCATTGGAATGACATTTATATGCAAGAACAATCAAAGTCAGTTTAAATTAACAGTGTAGGCATGGAAATGCTGAATAAAACACTTATGATAGTATGGGTAGAGAATTTTTTTAAGAAGCTTGAAAGTTTAATTTCCAATGTTATATTTTGATACACACACAATGGTTGTTCTTACACTCAGCAACAGAAATAAAAATATCTTTATTCGTAAGTTTTTAAGGAATGGAAAATGTTATTTTGTGTAAAATTTTATTTAAGTATTATAAAAATTATTAAATGGAACATGATTGTCCTGATCACAACCGCTACCTGACCCCTTAAGAGCCATTTATATGCATGTATATACATATAAATGGCTCTTTGCAGTGGCACACATAGGAATTTTTTTCAAGGAGAGGGAAGTCCAGGGTTGAACGTCCACAATTCTTGTATCATACCTTAATATGCCGCCAAACATTTTTTTGATTTTGTAGATTGTCAAGAACAGAAAACAGCAAAAAATAATTTATTGAATAATTAGCATTTATTATTAAAATTAATTTCCAATGTTTAATTCAATTTTATGTTCTATATACATAGGATTATAATAAATTGTAAAAATAAAAAAAAATCGAGGGCTATGGGGTATCTGGACTCAGGGATCCCCTTGCGCGCGCCACTGCGTAATGCAATGTATTTCAACAAAACAAAAAACAGTAAATTGGCTGTTAAAGACAAGACTGCTATCACTAAAGCAGAACTTTATTAGTGTATCTTGTCCAGTTATTGTTTAAAATTACGAGGCACACTGGCAATGTTACAAATACATAGAGCAGAAATTGATATAGATATACAGCCATATTTTCAATAATCTAACTCAACACTTGCAATATACTGTCCTAGAGTTACACAATGCTAATTACAACTTGATTACCCCTCAGTAATACCAAAAACAGCCAAAAATTGTATAGAAATTACACTGTAGCTTTACTTAATGCAAAAAGCACCTGATCTAACATAATACATCTAGTATTAATATATATATTTTTTCCCCCTGTGTTTTGATAAATTTTTATTTATATTAAAATTTATCAATTAATGAACATTTTAACAAAAATATTCTCTCAGTTATATAAAAGAAAGAAAAGCCATAAACAATAAGAAACATGAATAATTTTAATGGATAATTTTTTCTATTCTACATTTTGCAATAAATTTGAACAGATATATAGAATAAAACAAAATGCTTTTGAAGTTTAGACAACTTTTAGTTACGCCAAATAAAGAGCAGACATCATTGCACAAGGCTGTTGACATGTACTACTAAGTTGTACTGCCAACTCTCCAAATCCTTTTGTTGATGAGTGAAGTGAAGTGTCAACAGTAAAATTATTCTGCATCATGGCCTAACATTTTTGTAGAAAGAAAGAAAAGCCATAAACAATAAGAAATATGAATGGATATTTTTTTCTATTCACATCTTGTAATGAATTTGAAATGTTATCAGATATATAGAATAATGAAAGTCAAGTATCTAGCCTTGCTAAATGAAGAGCAGACACATCCAACTCTGAATAACCACGCTGAGTAGCAGTTTGATATATTCCAAGTGCAGCAGACGTCATTGGACAAGGTTGTCGATATTCATTACTAAGTTGTATTGCCAACTCCAAATCCTTTTGTTGATACTTAAGTGAATTGTCAACAGAAAAATTATTCTTCATCATGGCCTCACATTTTTGTAGAACAAAAGGACTAGACATTTGACTTAATGGAAGAATCTTCTTGAAATTACCGTGCAAAAGTTTCCCATTCTCCAGCAGTGCCGTTGATTCAGCCAGAGAGGATATTGTGGAACCTCTTAGCATACTAAGGACAATATTCATTTTGGAAGCACTTCCAACTTCACAATTCATAAAACATATTCGTTTAGCAAAGGCATAAAAGCAGGATACACAATCTTCAAAAAGCTGACGATTCCCTGTAGCAAGAACCAACAGTAAGCCCTCCTCTGCATTAGATATTGAACCACTGATAGGAGCTTCAAGATATTTCACACCACGACTAGTGATCGCCTTGGAAATTTCTTGCACATTAAAGGATCCATAGATGTCAATTCGATATATCCTTTGGATCCAGGTTCACATCTCTTAAGACCGCACACAATACCACAATTTCCTAAAACTATGGACCTTACAGCCTCTGCTCCAGAAACACAACAAAAAATAATGTCGCAATTCGAGGCAATCTCTTCTGGTGTCGAGAACTGCCGAGCTCCTGCAGCAACACATTCTCGGCATTTTCTCGTGTTCGATTCCATACTGAAACATTATGCCCTGAATTTATGAGCCTTGCTGCAATCTTTTGGCCTATCATTCCTAGGCCAATGAATCCTATTTTCTTAGATGTTGGTAAGATAAATGCTTTTCCTGAATGATTAAGGGGTGGAAAATATTCAAACTCTGAATAATCAGAAACCCTGTCAATATTTTGAGCTGGAGCAGAATGGTTGTTTGACACTGTTGAGAAATTTGTTACAGAAGATAATTTGTTGGATGCGTCAGCCGCAAATGGTTGTTGGATGTCGGTGGTCAGGATTTATTTGATTAAGCAGATCCTGAATATTCTTGAAAGAAGTTGGCAACTGAAGCAGAATGATCATTTAACACTGTTGATGAATTCAGTAAGGGAGATATTTCGTTGTTGGATGCGTCAGTCGCAAATGGTTGTTGGGTGTCGTGGGAAAACATACATGATTTAGATTATTAAGTAGATCATCAATATCTTGAGGAATGTTGACAACAGCAGCAGAATGGTCATTTGACACTGTTGTATATTCTGCAATGGAGATAATTCTTCGTTTGATGTGTCAGTCGCAAATGGTTGTTGGGTGTCGGTTGTTGGATGCAAGTTTTGGGTTTCAACAGATTTCTTTCTACGTTTCATTTCCGCTTGGATCTCCTACCTCTTTTCTTAGAGATTTCAGGAGATCCAGGCGAATCCTCGCTGTCAACAGAATCTTCCCCTCGACTAGCTTTAGAGGATTTCTTTTACAGCTTTTATATATGAGGCAGATTTTTTTAATTCTCTATTTGCCATTTCTTCAGAATGAGGAACAATGTTTTCATCAACATCCATGAAAAATTTCTGGTTCCATAAAAAAAGACGAAATGTTGATTTCTTCTAGACGTAGGTTTTTTCTTTGGCAGCCCTTTGTCAGTGTCGAGAGCTTTTTCATTTACAACTGGCGGGTTGACTATTTGTGCTGGCCAAAAGGGATAATTTTTCATTTTGGCCCAGACTAAATCACCTAATTCAAATTTCTTAGCAGCCATCTTCTAATTATTATGTGTGGTCTTCCCTCTACTACCAATAATTCAAATAAAAGGAAATAAATATTCTATCTTAAATATTCCTAAGAAAATGTCAAAAATGAGGCAAAGAGGCATACTTCTAGGTATGAGGACCAAAGCTACTACAATTTAATTTGCTTTTATTCCCAAAAAAAGAATCCATTAAACATTTTTTCGAAGTATATCAAAAATTCAATAAAAAATTTTGCATGAAAAATTAGCTGAGGGAGGGAATTATGTTACATGATATATATAGCTGCAATTATTTCCCATTAATGAAATATTTCATAAATCCATTTACAAGTTTCAAGCAAAAAAAAAGCAATTTTTCTTTCTTTCACATATGAAAAGGGGAAAAAAATAAATTATACTTTCAAAGAATGTCACTGAAAAATTACACTTTGCCTCTTCAGGTATATCAGTTTATTTTAAATTACTTCAAACAAAAAAATATTTAAAAAGTTGAGGCTCATTGCACTAGTTTTTGCAATTATGTATAAAAATACCAGTTTTGTCCCCTTTGCTGCAAGTATGTCATGATGAGAAATCAATTTTACCCTACCTTATCTGAGTATATCTTCAATAAAGTATATTCTATTGATAAACAGCAAACAAGGCACCCTGAAAAAAAAAATGTATCAAAATTTTCATATTGATAAAAAGAACAGTAAATAACATATTCCAAACTAACGTAAAAAGGCAAATTAAAAATGAATATATATTGTTACGAATTTTGGGTAAATAGTAAATAATTTGTATTTTGTGTAATGCATTTATATTACTCTATGTCATATTTATGTTAAAATTGTAATACTCATAAGCAATGCCGTTCCTTACGCGATATAGATGCGATTCAATGAGAACTTGGCATCATATTTAATGACCAAGTTGGCCGCCAATTTGGCGAGTTCGGGACCCTTTGGATTCTTCTAGAAATTAGTGGTTTCTCCACTAATGTCACGCTTTATGACGATGTGGAATTTTCTGGAAGTTTCAGCTGGATTTATAAACAGAGCGGTGCTAGCCACAACAAGTCCGTCTTGCTTCAACCAGCGATTAATGAGCGTTGTTTTGACTAGCGATAACTGATTAACTCGGCTGTGCTTGTGTGTGAATAATCCTTTACATACTTGTATTTTAAACACTGATAATTGTGTTTGAGTGCTGTGGAAGGTGTGAAGCCTTCTGGGATTTATTCTATGAATATTGCTGCTGAATCCTTCATTGCACGGATTGGATTTTCGATAATAAATTCTCATCGCTCTTAAATAAGTTTTCTTCTTTGAGACTGGTTTGCATAAAATCTGAACCCCGATAAACATAACAATACATATGTCATTTTGAAATAGAATTACACAGATTTTGAAACATTTAAAAACAGACCATATTGATTAATTTTAATATGCTTGAAGCAATGGTCTTCAAATCTTTTCTATTCATAGACCCTCAGAACTAAACTGCTGTTTATAAAAAATGCAACACCATGAAGAAGTCATCAGAATTAAATGAAATTTAATGCACAAACAACTGTATTGGTACAAATAAATGACAAAATTTTCAAAGCAAAGCAAAAAATATATATATATTAAGTGTCCAAAATCAGTATTTAGTGTAGCCACCACGAGCTGCATTAAGTGCTGCTAAACGATGTGGCAGGGAGTTGAACAGATTTTGAATGTGCCTGCTAGTGGAAGAGAATTTCATATCGTCGGTCTAATTATCAGACTGCGTAACTCCATCTGGGATGCTAATTTGATACAGTAGGGCTAGGTATCCAGTTGGTTATGTTCGCCAAGATAGGCGATAATATTACAATATGGTTTACTTTGATATTTTTATCGTGCGATTTTATTACAAATTTTGTGTAATGAAGGCTTAAAATAGTGTAAATAATTTATATCTGGAAGTGTAATACATTAATATTGCTTTCTGTTGTATTTATTTTATGTTAAAATCTTGCAAACGCCTCTCCTTTGAAATCTAGTTTTATTATGAAATAAAATCTAGTGATTTACCTGATCGAAGGAATAAATTAAAAGCGGACCGCGCACTGAGGCATGGCGTAGACAAAACAAAAAGATTAAGGAATCGCACCAAAATCGCTTGGCGCGTTGCACTCCTATATCAAATCAGTAACACCGGTGAAGTTACGCAGTCTGATAATTAGGCCGACGATATGCTTGAATGCGCAGCAAAAGTTCGTCTTTTGAAGCTGCAGGACGCGGATCACGAGCGAGACACCGACCAACCAAATCCCACGCGTGCTCAATAGGCGACATATCCATCGAATAAGCAGGCCAAGGAAGAAGTTGCATGTGTTGGGCTGAACAAAAGGCTCAAAAATCTTTGCAACATGTGGGCGTGTATTATCCTGCTGAAAGATAGCTCCATGGATGCCTTGAAGGAAGGGAACGACTTCGGGCTGTAGGACTTCATGGACGTACCTGTTGCTATTGAGATAACCCTCAATCTATAGCAAATTGGATCGTCCACAGTGGCGCACACAAGGGGGGTGTCCTAGGGGTCCGGACACCCCCATAGCCCTAGATTTTTTCGATTAGTTATAATTTTATGTACATATTACGTAAGATTTAATTATGCCTTTGTCATTAATAATTAATTATGCTAATTATTTATTCAATAATTAATTTTGTTCCCTCCCCCCAAAAATCGACAAAATCAAAAGAATATTTTAAGCGCCGTATTAGAGCATGATACCAAAATGGTGGACTTTCAACCCTAGACCCCTCCCTTGAAAAATTTTTGAGTGCGCTGCTGATCATCCATGATACGAAATCGCACTCCCAAACCATAACTCGGGTATTAGGCCACTATGTCTTTCGATAACGCACTCTGGAAGGCAGCGTTCACCGGCATAGCGTCTAACAAAGCGCGATTCATCTGAAAAGATAACTTGGTACCAATCAGCTTGCCACTCTGTAAGTTGTTGAATGTCTTTTATTTTGTCGTGGAGGCATAATTAGGTTTCACTAAACATTCGCCACTAACAAATAATCATTAACTATTTTCAACGGGTCCCGCTACAGCCCTCTATTTAGCATCAGTTCAGAGGGCACTGCGCACGCTACGCGGTGGCTCTGAAACTTTACTAATTTACGTAACATCCTATAATTGATATTTGCTGCAAAGTTCATTTAATTCTGGATGATTCCTTCATGGTGTTGCATTTTTTACAAACAGCAGTGTAATTTCAAGCTGTTTTCGGGAAACCCCATTCCACAAACATTTGGAATATACCATACGATAATATTTAAAGTAGACCAGCATGTTATAGTTACTTCATATAAAGATAATTTTTAATACAATTATTTAATAATAATATTAATTTACGGTCCAAGTGTCACCTATCCATGCATTATATTTAGTAAGTGGGATATGCTAGCATTTTTTATACAAACTTTCTAGGTCTATTGAAATTATCTGCAATTGCATTCATTCGTTTTTGTAGCTATTTATGTTCAGAGACATTTTTCACTTAAATATATTGTTCTGAATGATAATATGCTGTGCGAGACATCCTGTGTATTTTGCATGAATTTTCAATCTAAAATTTAGAAGCTGTTTCTGATTAAATTTAAATGTTAACATCAAATTAAGTATATGTCGATAAAGGTTATTTTCCATTACAAAACTGTTCAATTTTGAAAAACATTGCACTAGCGAGTATAAAATTATTTCATATATGGCACCCATGATAAAAAACAGGATATTCACTATGTAGGTTATAAAGAAAAAACATCTCTTAATATTCTTTTATTGTATTATAATAAAAGTTGAAAATGTATTAGAAAATAAAGTGTTATTATGTATAGATAAAATTTTCAGTTTTAATGACTGGAATGAAAATTCTAAGAATTATTTTTGGAGGATTAAAAAAATGGCATGTGGCGAAGATCAAATTTAGAGCTCTATTACTCATATAAAGAATCTGATATTGTTAACTTCAAAGTAAAACGAATTGCATGAGTAGGCCACGTTGTCAGAATGAATGAAGACCACACCACTAAAAAAAGTCATCAATGCCTAACCAATTGGCACACAGAGAAAAGGCAAGCTAAATTTAAGATGGATTGATAGACTAGAAAAAGATCTAGTTTTGAGAACTAAAAATTAGAGAACACTAACAGGAAGAAGGCTTCTTTAGAAGGTCAAGGCCCACCCTGAGCTGTCAAGGTAATGATGAAGAAAGGAATGAGCTTTGGATACTTATGGTTATACAAACTTCATAGAAAACATGAATCCATTATGCATACACATTTATTAGTTTTCCTTTTAATATTTTTGTGTTTCATGGACCCCCTTTATATGCTCCATGTGGATCTCCAAGTCCTCAACTACAATTTTTATAAAAAGGATGGGATTGATTAATAAATTTTACAACAGAAATTTGATAAAAATTTGCATTCATAATACAGAATATTGATTTTGAACAGCAACAAAATTTAATTTTACGAAATAAGCTGATAAATGAATACAGGAGGTCCTTCACACTTAACGGAAACGATTTTGTAATTCATTTTATCGTTTGCATTTTGAGATAAAACTTTGGCAACTTCAAAATACTCATCTGCAAAGGTTTTCTTTTGATTGAAATTTAAAATAAAAGATTTTAAAATGGCTCCTAAAAATAATATATGGCTCGAAGGTGACATAATTACGTTTTCCAAGGAGAAATATCCGTATCAATGAATTAAAAATCGGGGTAAAAATCTTGGTTATTGCATTTCAATCAAAGTTATATTAGATTTGAAAGAGGGGAAAGCATCTAACAGAAAGTAAAAATGAAAACATGACCACGAAAATTCATCCTAAGACTTTTTAAACACAGGCAACTATCGTGAAATTAAAGTCTCTGATCAATAAAAGAAAATCGCTGACTCAAAGATTCACTTCATCAAAACTAGGAAGGTCTTCCGGAACTGTATTTAAAATCATTCATACGGATTTAAAGTTAAAACACATGTTTAAACCTAAAGTTCATCTCATTTTTAAAACATATTGCTGAAAGAAAAAAAAAGCAAATTATAGAAAATTATGTAAAAAATACCTAGCGGCTGAAAAATGGAAATTTGTGGTAACATTTGATGAGGTATGGGTATATTTAAGTGACTGTAGTAAAAGATCAATTTTCTATTGATCAACTGATGGGAATGACTGTGTGAAATGGCTCTGTCAGGAACAGTTAAGTTCCCATGGCCTCGTGGAGGAATATCGAAGTGACGACGAAAGGCACGTTGCGCTACAATCACTGACCAACCGTAAGAGAATTACGTCTCCACGGAAAAAGCACGCTACTGCCTCGACTACAACATGTTTGATTGAGACGGGCATAAACAAAAACATCCCACTTCATCCCTTCCACCGAACCCCTAACCATGCCCCTCCCCTCTCTACAAACATCACTGGAACATGAAGTTCCTGCACCTCACCCTGTAGTTGCAGGATTTTCTAACAATGACAAATTAAAAAGTCCCAAGTAAAGCCAAAATTAATTCACTGTACTATCACTAGAATATTTTAGAACCACTTTTGAAGAAGAAATTCCAACTTTAAATGGAAAGGACACCGATAAAGTTAAGCTTCATATGGACAAAACCTCTAGTCACAGGTCTAAGTCAACTGCCATTTATTTAGCAAAGAAAGAACCCAAAATAAAGTGTATCCCATTTGATGATATGTGTAAAATCTATGCTTCTGCAATGGACTTTTGGTTTATTAAAATGAACCTTAGGAAAACGGCTCAAGAGGAATGGAGCAAAATTTGAATGACAGTACCAAGAAAAAGTTTACTTTAATGGAAAATTCGAGCTAGAGCTATATTCAAGAAACATGGCTATCAGATAGAAGCAAATTTCCACAAAAAATACGGTATTTATAGATAAAAATTAACTATTAAAATCGTTTCGATAAAGTGTGAACGACCTTCTGTATAATCTAATGATACTTATTTCCAAATAAGATAATGCTGAGAAATAGCAAATCTGTAGTATTAAAGAGACCCCTATAATGAATAAGATCAAAAGTAAGAGCATGATTAATTGTTTATAAATGTTATACTAGGAACAACAGGACGATCTTGCAAATTTTAAATGAGGATACCTGAATTGACATGCCGCACCATGTCTTTGTGAGGAATCAAGTCTCCACAGTTTAATACAAATTAGCTTTGCTACATGTAGTCTTTTGAACCTATTACCCTTCAGTTATATCTATTTACTCAGTAAAACTGGTTACTCTCATTATTAATTTAAAGGAAAACATAAGCGAATATTCTATACTTCGAAAAAATTTTAAAGATTCACAAGAGCTTGCAATCTACAAATAAAATCTGTGTGTGAAATAAATAAATTTAATTATCAATCATAAAATCTGAACATTAATGAAATGCAAATGAACAAACATTTTTATTAATTTATCAATCAATAAATTTGTACAAGGTTCTAATTACACATGACAGCGTACTAGGACTGCATTGCAAAGCAAGGTAACAGATGAGTAGGTTCAGCAAGGAATTTTTGTTGAGATTGTCTTAATCAAATTTTGCTTCCCAGCTAATACTATATATATACAGTGGACCACTAAAGTGTTCGTACACTTGCAATTTCCAATAAAATTTAATGTTTTCGACCAATAAAAGTTAATATACTGTAATTATTTTATGATATCTGCAACTTGTTCTTAATGGAATGACATAATCAAAAAAATTTTTTTAAAAAAAATAGAATAACTATTATTTTTAAAAATTAATAATCAAAAAGCTACTAAAAAATTTCGCCACAAGTCTTCGTACACTTAAAAATCTCAACACAGCTTTGAATATTTTGTTTCTTTCTTGATTTAGTACTTAGTAGTATATCTTTTAGTATCCACAACAACTTTTAAACATCTTGGTCTATATTTAATCAGTTTTTGTAATTTCTGTATCGATTTTCCTCCATGCTTCTGCGATTATTGTTGTTACTTCACATTATGTGTCATGTTTTTTTTTAAATCAAATTCTCCCCAAATATGTTTTACTGGGCTAAATAAAGGGATCGAGGAGGTGTTTTCAGAATTTGGGGACAGTTATAGAGACACCAGCGGCGTAAATTGAGAGCAGTGAGCTTGGCATCATTATCCTGTTAAGAAATGAAGTCACCTCCAATATCCAAATTTTGGATGGATAATTTAAAATTCCTCTTTAAAATATTTAAATAGAGCTCATGATTCACAATACCATCAAAAATACAAATTACCCAGTTCTGAAGCCGATTTAAACTCCTACGCAAGAACACTTCCTCCTCCATGGTTCATTGATTCAACTAGTTTCTTGGGATTAAGTTTCAGAAAATTCAAAATTGACAGCAAATTGATTGGGATGAAAGAAAATTCAACATTTTTGGTTCCGATGGGGATATAATAGCTTGCAAATGAAGAATTTAATCCCATGAATTTATATGGAACAAGAAATTCTCCACCTCCATGCTGAAGCGTGGAGGTGTTCTTGCATGAGGATGTAAATCAGCTTCAGGATTAGGTAATTTGGTATTTTTGATCGGTATTGATGGTCTATTTTGGGTGAACTATAACTGGTTATATCTATTCCTTTTACCTAATTCTTATTTGTGAAGTGGTATAATCACATCTATGTCAAATATTTACTATTTGTGGCAATTATGTTTGTGATATCGCCCCTAGGGTGCCCTTCTCCTTGATTATTAGCGTGAGCTAGAGGTATAGGATTAACGAAAGTACTAGAAGTTTCCATGTTCTTAATATGGCTTTGTTAAGAACTTAAACGTCTAACAGATTAGATAATAATATATGAGAGAATCTACGATGACAAAACACACAATATAGATAATACCGAAATAACTTAACCCGGACCACTATCAATAACCAACTCGCCTAAGCTCAATTCCAATAATATCTCAAGTCCTAATATTAAATAGTCAATCGTACCTTAATCCGATCCAATATTAAGGAAGTTGTGTATTTACTCGAGTGCAATGGTATGCACCTTGACCTAATGGCTCTATCTTCGGGATAACCTCTGTTGGCTGTCACTTCACAATTGAATCACGCACTCCCTTAACATTCCCCAAATTGCCACCTTGCTTACTCTAACTTCTGATATTTAAAAGCTTTCTAATTTGCATCTTTTATTCACATTTCACTTCTTGGGTTTTGGTTGGAAAAGAGTTGCCATTAATTCTGGCCCCAAAGGACATGTTAATGAAAAGACGCGTGAGCCCATCACATGTTTTTTATCTCTTGTCAGAGCAAATACCACAAAATCAGCTATTATGTTAAAACGTAACGATTTTCATTTCTGGCCTTTTACTAAAATTAAAATTTTTTAAAAATACACAATACTTTATATAATTAATATTTATTCTAATAGTTATAAATAATGTTGTTCTCTATCACACGTTTTTTATAAATGATGTTGTAATTCAGAACTATGTCAAGGTCAAGTTACTAGGATGTCACCCAAGTGTGGCTGGATATATATATATATATATATATATATATATAAGGTTTTTTTGAAAGCATTGCAATATCATACGATTTCACAAAAATACACACAGTAGATACGTTCAACATTTTTAAAACAAGAAATTTAAATTTCTATGTATTTCATTTGCAATTATTATATACTAAATTTTCTTTAATCTTTAATAATAATAAAAGTTAAAAAAATAAAATCAAAAATTGAAGTTCACTTCTAAATTTTTATACTAGCATATATATTAATTGGTTTCTATGTGCGTAACCTCATGTACTCTAAAATTTATTTACATATTTGTAAAAAAGACTTAAATTCATCCTGTATCATTTCCAGAGAAATTAACACATTGACTGCTACAATACTTTTTAAATACCTGTGCAAAAAGCCAATATCAACAAATTATTTATCATACAAATGTTATAAAATTTATACTAATATACTACAAATTTCATTGAAGCTTCATAAATATGGCAAGTAAAACTACGAGATAACTTGTAGTTATCGTCCTAGGCAATAACATGAACTACAAGTTATCTTGTAGTTTGTGTTGGCGGTCAATGTATTAAGAAACATTAGCCAATTTTCAATGTACTCCATCATGCTAGTCCTACATGATTAAAGTTTGTTTTATTACAATATTATTGGATTGTTAAACATAAATGATTACACATATATAAGTTTACTTGTCTTCGCATTTCTTTAAAAATGAGTATCAATTAATCTTGAAACTCAAAATTTGAATCTTTATTACTTATTTGAGTTAGTAAGGAAATCTTAGGAGAAGTATTATTTAGTATAACTAGTATTAGTTATCTTTGTTCGATGAAAAGATTCAAAAGCCAGAATTATAAACAAACAAAATGTTCTTTAAAAATGGCATGAAGAAATCCTTCAGGTCCCTAATTATTTAAAAGAATGGTTACAAAAAAACACAAAAAGTTTGAAATTTCATACTTTGTTTATTATGCTCCTATTTGTGTCTTGTACCACATTTTCAAATAAGAATTACAAGAAATAGGTATAAAAGCTTATTTTTAAAAATAAAAATTGGACAAGTACTTCAAATGTGGAAGTACAATTTCAGAATGCCAAATTCAAATGAAAAATTTCAAAGAGTTTTAGGATTAATTACAGAAATTTAAAAAAACTAAACAGAAATATTTTTAATAAAACATAATTGCAATTTCTAAATGAAAATATAGCATTGCACTGGGTTTATTCTATAAATTTTTTGTGCTCTCTTTAGTATTTATCATTTCCTTTTACATATTTTATAAAAAACCAAATAAAACATTTGTTATTCAAGAATTTGCTTGCAACACAAATACGTAAAATAAGTCACTCTAGCCTCATGTTATACCAATGCCTACAAGATATTAAAATTTGGTTACAATGACCGACTCAAATTTTTCTTTCAAATGAAATAATTCTTGGTATAAGTTTTCTCATATGACTCATGAAAAACAAACTTTACTTTTGTCATCCTTATATTATTGTTTTTTTTATAGCAAATATCATAATGAAATCATTTTGGTTTTGATTGTTAATGTAACATGATACATAATTAAATCCAAACGTTCATTAGGTCATCAATACATATATACATATTCACTACAAAGCCAAATCAAAATGTCACTATTTCAGATTGGTATTTAATAGTTATTTTTTTAATAATTTTTCTATTTAGTTTAGAGTTATTAATATAAGAGTACATATCTTTGCTATCACATAATATAAACATGCTCTAGAGGTATTCGTAAATATATCTAACTATTTAGTATTGGATTGTGGTACATAAAAGGATTTTTTTGGAGAATGAAAACAAAAATTAAATATTTATGTTTTTGACAAAATATATTTGGGAAAATTTAATTTGATAATCTTGTTGAAGATTATTTAATCTTTATGATACACTTTAATTTGAAAGCCTATCAATAAATGTTACAGAGAATACATACACAAATATTCTGTCATTTACAGTTTAAAATAAATATTACAAATACAGTTGGGCTTCTATTTAATGAAATCGTTAAATCCCCCCCAAAAATTATGTTGAAAATTTCTTTAGTAGAGATTCATCTTTCATTATTCTTCTGGTCAGGAAAAAGTTTGCTAAATAGAGAAATTTGCAAAATGGAGATCTGACTGTATATATACCTGCACATAATGCATTTTAGTAACACTAAGCTGAAAATATGCACAACATCTTTTGAAAAAAACTTGCAAAATTGGCAAAACATTTAAATTGACTTAGCTACAAATTATCTTATATTTACACATTTCCCATCTCCAATACACTTTAATTAAAACTATCCTTTCTTGCTAATTCTGAAATTCCTCACATAATCTAATTCTGTCAGCTTTCCTCTTTGTTTATAAATTCCTCTAAAAAAATTGTACCATGAGAATTATTCCGAACTTGACAACAATACTATGTATGATACTAAATAGTATACAGAATTATATACAAAAATGAAGTAACTGTGTCAAAATTGACAGACTTTATAATGCTGCTCTTCTGATGTCTCATATTTTCCATTCACTTTCAGGAAACAATTTTAAAATAACACAGCCGTATATGTATTACTCATTATAAATAACACTGCTTAAAATAACTGAAATCTAGCACAATGCTTTTTTAAAATTGGATTGTCCCTCATTTAATTTTGCATTCATGAATACAAATGTTTTGAGTGTTTTTCTTTTAGATTGCACCTTTATTGATTAACACATAATGAAGCTAAATGGTTTATTTCCCTTCAAACACATATATCCATTGCTTCTTCATTATTAAAAAATTAATATTTCCTTAAAACCAATTTTAGGCGACAACTTCATAGTGTATAAACTGCACAGCTGAAAACTGCCACTACCCTCATAGAGAACCAACAATGCATACAAATTACTGAACAATCTAAAACATTTTTTAACTAATCCTCTTTTATTTACCCAAATACATTAGAATTAGCTCATAACTTATAAAAATAGAATATTTAATCTATTTTTTTAGAATGTGATAGGAAATCCTATAAATATCTAATCTACAGATAATTTTGCCAAAACTACTGAAAATATAAAGGATGAAATTGAAATTGCTGATTAAACAGATACTTTACATTAAATTAAATACAAAAATTTTCAAATATTTCAAATTAAAGTTATGCTGTTTTGATTAATACAAAACCAAATTATTTCAAAAACAGATAAATCTGTATTATTGTAATGCTAACTTGGACAATATTTACTCAACACACAAAATAAAATATTTAACCAAAAATTTGAAAGTTTATAAAATATAAATGAAGTAATGATTTGAGATGCTAGTTAATTTGATAAGAAAATGTAAACTGCTGAGCAATTCAAGGCAATATGATTTATTATAATGCATTTAAATTAGCAGGAAAAAAATACTACATCAATAATAGAAAAGAGCTTAAGATGTAAATGTAATATGATAATAGTAATAAACATGAAAAACTAAAATGTTTAAAAATAAGAAATTTTCATATGAATGATTAATACTTTAAAAATACTTGCCAAACTTGTGATAAAAATGCAATTATGGCAATCATTCCCTAACAAATAGAAAATACAACAAGCCTTTCAATATAAAATTCATTAATAACAAATGTGAAAGTCCTCAACCACAAATGTTTAAGCTACTTCTTATCCATAGACTTTAAAATGTTCTTGCATTAAAAGTGAAAAAACTTAGTTGAATTTCAACGAGTTTCCAATTGATTAACATTACACCAAAAGAAGAAACCGAAGTATATCCAGTTTTTACTTATTGATGTTTACAAAATATTATTTCAGCATTGGGTTCTGGATGAATCAAGACAGTTTTCTTTTTTTAAAATGTTAAATCTTTACATTGAAGGATAGTCAAAATTATGTGTAATTTCTGTTTTCATTTCACATGTTTAAATTTTAATTTTTCTACTTTTCTCAAATTGCATAGTTCTACTTTATTTTGAACAAGCTAGAACAACCAGTCTTCACACAAATTAAATTTTTAAATAAAATTCAACTAGCAAGCAAGATCTGCAATTCTATTTACAAAAGCCTGACAGTTTAGTGTTGGGTTGAAAAGCTTTTTTCATGGTATCAGCATCAGATGGATTTTAATCCAGAAACAAATGTAGATTGGTAATATTACCAATGTTCATGTCGGCAGAGGCGGCGTAAGGCGTGGGCCCACACCGCCCACGGCCTCGCGCCTAAAAGCCGAAATAAATTAAACGAAAAGTAATGAAAATCCAAAAGAGCCCACCACATATTTTTTATATTTAATAAATTAGAAAATTCTCAACTCTGTTTTTCGCTATAAGATATGGAAAAATTGATATGGATCGACTTTTTTAAAAAGGTATTCTTTTTATCGGTCCATGGAAGTATACAAATAAATAATTTGTGAAAATATTTCTCCTGGTTTTCTTTTAATAAAAATCTCCCAACTTTATCGTTTCCACTCATATTTAGTCTGTCAACATTAGCTGGAGTTAAGCTGCTATCGCGAAGCCCCCAAACAGAGACGGGGCATAGCCAATACCTCCTAGATCAGGGGTATCCAACCCAAATGACTTTCAGGCCACTTTGGAAAAACATTATAATCTTGCGGGCCGTACATAAAAATATGTACCTTTATATCAGATTTGGAAACAAAAAAACATTTATTGTAGAGAAAATTTAAAATAGAATGATTTATTATTATTTTTTCATGTATACAGACATAGATAATATAATAATGTTTATGTAATATAATAATGCAATGATCAAATAATGTTTAAAATATTACACTTGCCATTTTCTTGAAAATTACGGTGTTCCTTTTGAATTGATCTTTCGTTACTCATTGTTGAAATTTGATTTGGCTGTCATTCGCGAGTGATTAAGTATACATTGCCCTTTATCTTAACCATCCTGAATATATATATTTTTTAAACTTTAAAGAACATCTCTGACTGCCTCTTGATTTAGGACACTCCAAACAGAAAAGGAGGAGGAGAAATGAAAGTCGCACACACAGAGAATCATGTTCCATCCATAGTAAAGGATATGCATAATGCAATTCAGAATTTATTAAAAAAGTAATTTATTATAGTAAAATCAAATGTAACTGCTTGATAAAATGTAAATCTCATTTTAATCTAAAGGACATTTCTATTATCAAAAAGGATTTATTTTAAAACAAGAACGGGCAAATACATTGTAGATTTATATGTATAAGTTTCACCTCAAATAAATTTCAAAATGAAAAAACTTTAAAAACCTGATATTTAAAATTTTTTTAAAAGAGTCGGCGGGCCGTGTGTTGGACACCCTGTCCTAGATGATACATCTATAGGAGGTGTTGGCATAACTCTGGACTTCTTATCATTAGAAAGACGATTAAAGTATAGCATGCAGACACAGTCTCGCTTCATGTTTCTATACCATATTAAAAATTTTAAAAGTATTTGATGTGAGAATAAGTAATAGTGGTACTAGGCATTTTTCATAATTTATCAATCATGTCCAGCTTAGGTACTAAGATAGAGATAAAGAGAGAAAATGGGAAACTGGTGCAGCAAAAAGAAAAAGAAATGGGAAGAGTTGTATCCGACCAGGTTTAAAGTTCAGGTATGATGAAATTCCTCGATCAGACTGAATCTGGCAGTACAGAATCAAATTAGTTGGTTCTTTCGACTTCTCTACAACATTTATCCGTATCGAGTCTCCATTGAATTTGGAAGTTACTACAGATGCACCAACTATTGATACCGAACGACGAAAATCGGAAATAGAAATAGGATCAAAAGCTTGCCAATCATAATCTGATGCTGATATTTCTGTGTTCACGTTGAGTAACAAAAGTCACAATCAAGAAGAAGATATTGAGATACGTTATTCACCTGTGAACAGAGATGTGTGTGCCAGTGACGTAGTAAAACAAGCATTTTCCAGTTTTGATTCGGGATTGTGTACGTTTCCCATGACAGATTCTCACCAGTTCAAAGCGGTCCCACCCAGCAGTTAAATAACAGTGATGAATATTATCCTAAAGATGATGATCATACACTTTTCCAATTTTCATTTCAAGAAAACTAAATAATGGTGAAACTCAATGTCGTCGCTGGTTGGTTTATTAAGTTCTAAGAATAAAGTTTTCTATTTTCCATGCAGACTATTTGACAATTCACAAACTCAAATGGTACAGGAAGGGTGCTGTGATTAGAAAGCACTTAATTACATAGACATGAGAATATTAAAGAACATATGGCCTATATGTTCTAATGCGTGATCACATAACCTTTTATAAGCAGGACGGTCACGTTTGATAATTTTACGCTGACCGCTGAGGATGGGACTCTTGATTGTTTATATTTTAGATTGTTTTGATTTAACAATTTTAATTTAGTTACATTTAAATATGCCTTCAGAATAAATTATAGTTCACCAAAATGAATAAAAGTATGATTTAGCGTGGAATAAAGGTTTTCCCTGAAAAGTTACAAACCCGAGAGAAATACCATTTTTAAATAAAATGGCAATAGTTTAATGTTCTTTGGTGGCCGGCACCATTTGATTTTGGACGGTACGGTCAGGGCCCGAAGAGGATTCGTATCACTGTTCTAATGGATACTTAAGAAGGGAATAAACCCGGAAAAACATAAACGGAAAAAAAAGGCAAATTCTTGAATCTCAAATGCATTTGTATAGTTTGTTTGAGAGACTAATTGATATACATTTCTTAGCCTATCATAATCTGACGTTAAGAGGTCACAGAGAATCTCTCAAAACTGACAAAGACACAAAAAATTCTAGAAACTTCATATACTTACTTAAACTAATATCTAAATATGATCCTACGTAACAGGAACTCATAAATTGCATTGATAACAAACAACTTATCAAAAGGCATATTCAAAATAATTGACCCCTTATGCCGTTCCCAGTGAAATGTTTGGTAGGAAAAAAACAGGAAAAAAATACTATTATTCTTTTTCACTTTCGCTATTTTTCGACTGTAGTACAATTTAAAATGTCAGTCATCTAAAGATATTTTGTACATAAACGGGAAATATGGAAGAAAACTGTTTTTTGCTGTCACAAACAACGGGAAATTTTTGACCAATGCAATACTGGGAAGCTAAAAAATTGCTTAGATATTCAAATGCGGAAAAATTACCCGACAATGGTGCAAATATGGTGGGCATAAATAGTGGATTTAAAAACTCAAATATTAAATTAAATCCCTTGGAAATTTTTTCACACCTTGGTTTTGTCATATAAAATTTTTATTGGTAAGCGCAGCTAATTAGTCAGTGGCAACAAAATTTTTTTTGGTTTTATTCAGAAGTTTTTTTTAAGTATAATTTCTTTGGCTTTGCTGGAGGTGACTTGAATGATGTTTTTTATAAATCCCAAAAAATTTTCGCTCGGGTTTTTACGTTTGTAAAATGGATGAATTTTCGGAACAGCAAAAAGCCCTTTAAACTTTTGTGTTGGAATATTTCGTTATAAAAGGCAACAAGTCTTGATGGTTTGCATTGTTGGGAAAAATTCGACCCAAAATTTTATGGTCTAAGAATCACAATCCCCAGAATGAATTTAAAAGGTTATCACAAAACAAACAAAAACAACAATATCTAAAACTTTTTCCCCAAAAAAAGGGGAATAATTATTCTTTGAAGTAAAGTTTCGTGGTTTTTGGTTTAAGCTGGTGAATAAAACCCCCGCACTGTTCAGCTACGGGGGTTTTTGGTGGCCGTTTAGAAAGAACCATGGCAAGTGGCGGGGGCGCCCCGGACACCTCCTCTCCCAACTACCACACCAGGGGGAGGACATTTGAGTTCTCAACAGTGGATTTGAACAGGTTATGCAACGTAACTATATTTTTTTTAACAGAAACTTGGATAAATAATGAAGAAAATATAGATGTTCCAAATTTTTTTTTTATTGCTAAATTCAAAAGACAAAATCACCTGGGTGGGTTTAAAATTAAAAAAAAAGGGATAACGACAACATGTCACTTAGAAATGGATGTTCAAATATTACTGAATCTTTTGGGGTTTTAAAGGTCATGTAATGGAGAAATTTGTGCAGTGAAATGTAGAGCGAAAATGGAGAAAAATTCTAATGGTTATACTATTTTTATATATTTCATCAAATAAAAGTGTAGAAAATTATCAAATTCAATCTAAAAAATTTGTTGTTTACACTGTGAATGGATCAATTCTTCTGAAAAAATTGCCTAAAATTTTAAATTAATTTTTTAATAGACAAATCAAAGTAAAAGTAGATTTTTAAAACCCAAAAATTTTTTATTATGTCAAATGATCCAAATGAAACCCCGACAAACCAATAGCGCAAGAGTTTTTTTTTTAGATATTAAAAATTTTGAATCAAAAAGTATTTATAACCTTTTAGCTACCATAAACCAATATTGTTTTCTTCTTAGAATACAATTAATTCAAAAAATTGTTTTTTTAAACAAAAAATTTACTTTATAAGGCATATGGATAAATAATTTTATAGGCAATACTAATATTCCCTTGTTTTTATTCACCTAATTTCCCTGAAAAATTTAAAAAATTTGAAGTTATAAACTTCTAGTGGTCATAAAACACACACACTCTTTTTCTATTTTCATGTTCAGCAAATGTTGGAAAATAATCAAAATAAATTAAAACTTACTATTGCCATCAGACACAAGGTGGGAAAACAAAATCGAGGAGGTGAAGCGCTTTAAAAAAATTTGATCATGTTGTTGTGTGTGGTGGTTAAAACCAGGCACCTTCCGTTCGAGCCCAGTACTTTTCGATCTGCAAAAAGATGGGCTTAGCGTGTCTATACTGGTTTTTTTAAAACCACTCAAACTCTCCCACCATGAGATGGATAGGCGAACAATTTTTTCTTGTTCATTTGTTTTTGGGAGGCATGTTTTAATTTATTTATTCTCTCTCATTATTTTTTTAAATTTATTTATTCTTATTTATTTTTTTTTTAAAAAAGGGAAAAAGGGGATCTATCGTTTGTTTGGGGGGTATGTTTTTAATTTTTTTATTTTTTTTACTATCTTCTTTTTATTATTTACTTTTCTTCTTTTGTGGAAAAAGGGAGTTCAGAAATTGCATTGCCTTCTTCAGTCCCGGGTACCATTGTAGGTGGATTCGGGGCCCTTCCCTTCGAGCGCCGACTTTTCGATCCGCCGCGATCATCTTGGTGGCGTCTAAGAATTTTTTTTAATACCTTAAACGCATAGAAGACTTAAAAAACAAATGGAACTATCTGATGCACTCAGTGATTGCGATTCCGTTTTAAATGAAATGCTCAGTTTGAAATTTTCGTATCATTACATGTATGGGATGAGTTATTCGGTGTTAATACCATTTAGAAAATTTGGCAAACTGTAAAAACCTGCTTATGAATTACTCTTGAAAATTTCGTACATTTTTTAGCTGGATCAAGGGTAGACAAACTGGAAAAGTGCTTGTCTGGGCCTTTTGTAAGTTTTTGAAAAGCAGTTATTTTAAAAAATTTTAAAAAAAAGGTAGCTTATATAAAAAAAAAAGATTATGAATGACAATCAAACCTATAGAATCTGTCAAAACTGGTTAAAAAAAACTTTTAAAACCCTTTTGATTCTGTGATAAGCAATATGGATTCAAGATTTATGTCTTTAAATCAACATTTTGAAAATTTTGGTTTTCTCTCTGATTTAAACAAGTTAAAAAATATTCCAAAGGAGCAAATACTGAAAAACTGTCAAGATTTACACACAGTCCTACAAGTAGGTGAGAGCAGTAACTTCCAACCTTACGAATTATATGAAGAATTACAAAATATGATCCCAAATTTACCCAACACCATTACAGACATGAAAAATCTGCTCCAATATGTCATAGAGAACTATTTGAAAGAAATTTTCCCAAATATTTACATTGTCTTTCGAATTTTGTTAACAATACCTGTAAGTGCCGCTTCTGCTGAAAAGAACTTTTCAAAATCAAAACTGATAAAAAATTATGTAAGAAACACAATGGGTCAGGAAAAACCTTCAGCTGTGGCAGTTTGTTTTTGAAGTAGATATAGCATGCAATATAAATTACGAACCAATCATTTAGAATTTCAGCAAAACTAAAAGTAGAAAGTTTCTATTTCTTTAATTTTTTTTTTCCACTATTATTTAATGTGCAGAATAAATATGAGTAAAAAGTTTGGTTTTTCTTTATGAATAAAAATTGTTCTTTTATTTTATAAAACCTCTTCTTATGCCACCAGAGGGCCTCGCGAAATGTATTTTGCCCACATTAAGTTTAAGTCTCGCGCCGCCACTGCATGTCGACAACAACTTGGAAAAGTACTTGTAGTTTACCCCAATATGAGAACCCCAAAATGAGCAAATGTCCTGCCCTGCCAATTCTTGAACAATCAATAAAGGAAAACAAAAACTTTTTGCATACAACCCAATCAGGGGCGTCGCTATCTCTGTATCAGCCGATCAATGATACAGGACCCACAAGCCACAGAGGCTCCAAAATGTGTAAGCAAAACATAAAATATTAAGGGGCCCCTAAAGAGTTTTTTTTATACAGGACCTACTCAGAACTAGGTACTCCAGTGAACCCAATGGTATGAAGAAAGCCCTTGGGCTTTGTTGATGCTCATAGCAAGCCGAGACAAATCATGAACTACAGTTGTTAAAACTGGAACCCAACACTCTGGTAGAATAACAGGAATCTCTCTCTTCAGGAGGAAAACATCTTTACCACTGGCCTGTTTAGGAAGAATATTAGCTCCAGTAACATAGGGCATTATTTTCTTAATGGATTAGTCTCATTCCATTACAGAGAAAAGTTAAGCCAGAGAATTCCATAACATATGTGAAGGAATACCAAGCAATAAGAAACCATATATGATATTTAAACAACCAACATGCATTACTACAAATTACAATAAGCATGAACAAGGTTCAGAAAATAAATAAAGATAAAATAAGCTTCAAAATAATATTCAACAGAGAAACTTAAAATAGGAAGTAAGAAACTACATAATTCGCTTTAACTTGCTAGAAACAGTTTTATTACCTTAGTTACCTTAAATTAATTTAGCTTAGGAATAAATTTAAAAAGAAATTACAACATTAATGCTGATTGAAGTTATATTAACTAATTAGGCTTAGCAGAGTGTGAAGGCAGAAACTGAAGAACTTATAATATTAGCAATAACTTAAGTAAAAAATTATCTGATGGGTTTAAAACAATTTAGCTTAGATTCAGAGAAAAAAAATAAAATATCTTCAGCTTACATTGAATTATACCAAAACATATTTAAGCAGAACTGTAAACAGAAACATGTTGCTAAACCTAGAATCAATTTGAAGAATGTTTTATTTACACACACACACAATTTATTCTAAAAACAATTGTAATTATGCCACAAAGAACATATAAACAAATAAGCATAGTTATAAATAAATAAAATGCAGGCATAAATAAATGCCTAGCTACTGCTGTATCAATGATAAAGCCCCCAACATGTGTGAGTAAAAAATCATGAAAAGCTCTATCAATAGTCCCATTAACAAAGCTTCCATTTTCTCTAAAAAGAGCCCCCTCCCAATCCCAAGGAATTTTGATATAGGGCCCACTCATGACTAGCTCTATGCCAGTGATACAAAGATAATTAAAATACAATCCCTAAAAACTACATGAGGAATAAACTTTTGCATTCACTCGTTCTTTTATTAGTATCAATTTGAAAAAGTAATTCCCATTATGAAATTTAATACACTTAATTTCTTATAGTACTTAACAGCAGATACGAGAGTTCTTTATTCTTAATAAATGTTATTTATCAAACATTCTTAAATGTATTGGGTACTAGAATTGCTGAATGAGAAATCCATAAAATGCAAGAAAAAAATGCTGAAGTTTTTATAGTAGACTGTATTGTATTGTATTCTCGTTTTGAATGCCTTTTCTTATGTTGTGAAAGTTTGTATAATTTTAGGTTTAATATATTCAATTTTATACATACTTATTGAGTGTAGTATCAAACAGCAAAAATGTGTAAATGAGGACTTTAATCCATGCATATAGCAAATTTTCCTTCTATGTTCTTTTACAAAAAAAGGAAAGATGAAGAAAAAGTTAATGAAATAAACATTGTTTTTAAAAAAATGATTCCAGCTTTAAAGATCCTATTTTAATGCATAAGGAATGTAATATCTGTTTACATAACTTCTCACAAACACATATATTGATAATGCAGTTTAGCAGAATGTGTGCATACATATCAATTTTATTTGTAGTAGGAATATATAAGAAATCATTGAAGCTGTTTGTTCCAGGAGATGAAAGACTTTCTACATCCCTATAACTGATGCAGAAATAATTATTTGTGAAGATTGAAAATTGGATAATTAGCTCATGTGGATAATTAGATAGCTACATGTACAAGAAAAGAAAGTTCAAAGGAATAATTTCTAAAGGAATGCATGAAATTGACCAATGAATTAATAAATAAAGCATCACCCCAATATAAACATGTTTACATTTTTCTCTAGAGCAAGATTGGACTAACATTTTGTGGAACGGGAAACCAGACAATATCATTTATCGCGCTTGTTTGGTGCATTTTCTTTAGTTCAATTCTAGGGTGGGCGATACTAAAGCTGTCCCGCAAATCAAAGAATTATATTGAAAAACTTGAAGATGGAGCTCCCAAATAAAAAGAGAAATGTACATTGCAACCGCGGTATCAATGGTAAAGGGACCCAACATGTGTAAGCATACAATCATAAAATATTAAGGGACACCAAACAAGAGCACCAAGGAGTTTTTGACACAGAACCCACTCAGGACTAGCTACGCAAGTGATTGCAACAACAAAAAGAATAAAAAACTTTCCAGAAAGCCTCAACTTCTTTTAGAACCCCCTCTACACAAAGGGAATATCAAAGCATATTATGAAGTTTGGTTTTGACACAAAAGTAAATATAAAAATAAAAGTTTTATTCTATTTATTTTATATACTAGTACAGGAAACTATGAAACGGCAGTTTAGTTGGAACAACTCATGTATTTATAGAATTTCTGAGCATATGTGCTTTTTTTTACAGTGCTTTAGATAAGGGGTGGCCAACCCAAAAGACCTAGCGGGCCACTTCGGAAAAATATTATAATCCCGCGGGCCGCATATAATAATATATCTTCAGATAAGATTTGAATCCATTACAAACATTTATTGGAGTGAAAATTTAAAACAGATTGGTATATTATTGTTTCCATTGTTTTCATGTATACAGACTTGGATAATACTTGTATAATAATGCAATGATTAAATAATGTTTAATTTATTTAATTAGTAATATATTTGTTTCTCAACTATCTCGCTTAGTTTTCACAAGTCGATGTCAATACATGCATATGCGTATCAGAATTGATGTTGCAGGTTTTCGTCCGTTAAGTTTCAGCACGATTTATGTTTCTTAAATTTCAATTTAAAAAAAAACAGGATTAGCAGTAACAGAAGCAACGCAATAAAATAGAAACAGTTATAGGATTTATGTGTTTAAAAAAACTCTAAAAACAAAAATATTGTGCAAAAAGTCGCATTTAGTAAAGTTGTAATGAATCTTACTGGCCTCAAAATTATTCAAGGTGGGCCACAAGTTGGCTACCCCTAATATAAATTAACAAACTATGGAAAATTCCGCTACCAATTGTTTTGAAACCGAGGAAAAATGAGAATATAAGAAAGCAATTACTAAGACATTTAAGCAAATTCTCTGGTATTTCATCAAATCTGCAACCAACAATATTTCGACTTAAACTTACATTTTTAATTTGCTTTTTTTGTTTTGGACATAATACTTCTCCTAGGAGAGCCCACACCCTTGGCGACAAAACGAAAAAAGCGCCAAGCCAGAACGAGATGGCGCCAAGCAAAACTGACAATGGCGGCAAGTGAATACAGAGAGATAAGGTGGATGCGTAATGAAAATATATGTAAACAATACAGAAATTAAGCATTTAAGATAAAAAAAATATATAAAAACAGCACTTATTTTCTTACTGCTGATCTTTTCCGAGTGGAGGATACAGCGTAACGACTGATTTTAAAAAAGTCTTGAAGGTCTCATCGCTAAGTGAATGATCGTGTGGGCACTGCTATTTTTATTCTGCGAGGTAATGGTCGAATATACCTTCGGCGTGGCTGGTGCAATTTCGAAGAAAGCGTTTTATTGTCGACCACATGTTACATCATGCCGATCATTACATTTAGGACATTCATAACTCTAAGCAATAAATCCTTCCTTCATGCACTATTAAATCAATTCTTTCTAACCTTTCGCATTCAACAAAGTAAAAAAATTCTAAGATAAATTCCTTCACACACGCGACCATTCCAGCCCGGTTCCCCAAAACAAAATGAAATTCGAAATGCCTGCCGACAAAATACGAAATTTCCAGAAATAGGTTTACCATATCTAGTGTATCAAAGTAGGGTTACCAAGATTGCACAATTATCGCCAACCCAAAATAATTCGCGCCAAGGGTGTGGGCTCTCCTAGGACTGAACTGTTTCATGATTTGTGTCATAGTGCCTTTTAAGAATATATACCTTAGCAACTGAAATAGTTTTTAGATATCTGGCATATTTTAATCTTATTTTGAACACAAAATATATTACAGCTGCCATTTTCTTGAAAATTACAGTGTTCCTTGTAGAAATTTGATTGTGCTTTCATTCACAAATGATTAAGTATATACGCTGTCCTTTATCTTAATAGTCCTGAATATTTTTTTAAACTTCAAAAAACATCTGACTACCTCTTGCTGATTGGACACTCCAAACAGAAAAAGATGAGAAATAAAAGTCCCACACACGAAGAACTGTGTACCACCCATAGTAAAAAATATCCATAATGTATTTCAGATAAAAACAAATGAAAACATTTAATAAAATATTAAAAAATATTTTTAATCTAATTTGTTTTAAAACAAGAACAGATAAACTAATATATTGTAGATTTATATACATATAAGGTTCATCTCAAATATCAAAATGAAAAAAACTTTAAAAATAGTTGGCGGGCCACATGTGGCCCGCGTGTTGGACACGCTTGTTTTAGATCATTAAACAATATAAAATTTCTGGTTAATTAAAAAGCATCCAATGATTCTTAATGGTGTGCGATTTGTACAAAGTAATAAATAATTACGAAAAAAGTACCTTGGCAACCACTTTTAGTGCCCCAAAAAAGGACTGCACTTTAACCGACTAGAAGATATCTGGTAATATTAAATAATTGATTTATACACTGAATTTTCTGGTATAGGTGCCATATATATATAAATTTTATTGTAGATGGTTTTTTGGACTATAATCCAATATAGGATTAATTATTTCCAAGGCATCTGTAGTTGATGATTTAAATAAAGAATAAACTGGTTACATACACAAATAAAAGGTAGTTTTCATGAATGACAATGAGAATTTCAAGAATAAAAATTAATTCTCTGTATAAACAATAAAAATCTTATAAATTTGTAATCATTAGCCTATTTAAGTTTACATTTATATAATTTAGTCCAGTTAAAAATGCTCTCCCATTTTTAAATGAAAATTTCATTTTATTTTTGCATTAGTTGATTTTGTTTCCAGTCCTAAGGATATTCTTCTTTTAGAGGTTTTACTACATTTACTTCTCTGTAACTTGTACCTTAAAAAGGTAGAAAAATTTAAATATCATTTGAAATTCACATGGTATCACCAAAAGCCGTCTCAAGTTATTCCAGGCAGGATTACAGAAAATTAAAAATAGTTTTAAGTACACATTCTGTATTTTGATGTATTGCTCTTTATTTGTAGTATAAAATTTCTGTCATACTTTCCAATTCTTTTTATTAGTCTTAAACTACATGATTATACAGCAGTCCAAATAAGTATTCGACATGCAATGATTTCTGTGAATATTGACTTTAATCATCTTAATATGCAACACCAACGAAACCATGCTTCGTTATTTGTTGCACATTACAGTTCAGTTTCTAATGTAGAGGATTTTGTATTTACAAATACAAACATGAGCAAAAATATCACCGCTACCATTTTCAAAAGCAGTATGGCAAGCAAAATAAGTATTTGTCATAGGAGGTTTTGATAAATTTTTATACCAAGAAGCAAAATTACAGTTAAGTGTGGTTACAAAGTTTTGTAATTCAAAGCATTTGGACTATTTCTGAGGGCATTTAGAAAGTTTTATTTATGCAATGAGCAAGATTGGCCAAAAACAAGGAGCTATCAGTGGAAATTAAAAATGCAATCATAATGAATTTTAAAAATGAGTTATCTGAAAACAAAATTTCAGCTATTGTAAACAGGACAAGAACAAGTGAGCACTATATAATTAAAAAGTATAAAGCGCAAAAATCGGTTAATAACAAGCCATGATCTGGTCAACCAAAACATTTTCCGAAGTGGTGGAGCAATGGCTTGTACATCAAATTAAAAAGGACCCCAAAACCAATGCATCGGAACTAATTTGATAACGGGGGTAATTGCGCCAAGTTCCGCTTGGCGTGATAAGGATCACGCCAAGCAGCGCTTCTTGTTGCTAGATTGAAATCCAATATGGCGTCCTAGCGGTAATTTAATGGTACACAATTTAAAAGAATTGTTTTGAAAAACATTGAAATGTATTTAAAATAAAGGATATAGGAAGAGATTGATAGTAAACTAGATCAATCAATAAATAATGAATAATAATATTATTTAATAAAAAGTAATATGTAGAAATAGTATTATAAGCAGCATATAATAATCTGAAAACATTATTTTATCGTAATTATATATAATATTCATATAGTACGATTTTATAGCGGTTATTAGAAATAATAATCATATAATATAATTAAATAGTAATTATTAAAAAGAATAATCGTCGAATTGTAAAAAAATAAAAATAATGCATAAGAGAACTCGTAATACATAACTATAAATAAACAACACAAGAATAGTTATAAATAAACAGAAATAGTTATAATTAAATAAGATAATTATAAATAAATAACAATATTAATTATAAATAAATAACAAAATATGTAATAATATTTATAAATAAATGCTAAAAGAAACAATTATAAATAACGAATATTATAGGAATATTACCCATAGTAATAATACCTTTTTTTTCATTATCAATAAAATAATTACATAATGTAAGTTAAAAGTAATTTAGAATATCAATTACATAGTAGTGAAAGTTTGCAATATGAAACTTGCATTGTAAATTCCTTCAACAATTTCATCGAACAAAGAGCTAAAAACACATTTTTAAAAGCGAAAATAAACGATTTATAGCGATAATTAAAAGCACAACACTTATTCTTTTAAGAAATAAATATTCTAGTACTCACTCATTTTAGAAATATCCATATTCGAAAATAGAGAATTAAACAGAAGACGCAAGCAATAGAAAAATTACACTGAAAATGTTTAAATTCTAACAGAAATAAGAAATTTTTATTAATATCGTCTGAAAGTAAAGGGTTACAGCGGGAAAAAACGAATTAAAGTTATTTCTAATATACGTTATCCCCATGGCAACCACATCGAATGACGATAAAAATATTACAGTAACCATATTGTAATATTATCGCCCATCTTGGCGAACATAAACAACAACTTGGCTCTACTACCCCGATATCAAATTAGCACGGATTGGAATTTCCAAGAAAGTATGCAAACAAGCCAATAGAATTCTGGCACAATGTTATTTTCGCAGATGTGAGCAAATTTAATACTTTTGGGTGAGATGGCAAGATTACAGTGTACAGAAAATGCAATGCTGAGTTGGAAGAACGAAATATTGTGTCCACAGCAAAACATAGAGGAGGAGGTAGAATGGTTTGGGGATGTATGGCTGCTTTAGGAGTGGGAAATGCAGTCGTAATTAATTGCATAACAGACCATTTGTATTACATACAGGTTTTAAAAGAAAATTTGGGTACCAGTGCTGAAAAACTGAGAATTGAAGAGGATTACCAGTTTTACATGACAATAACCAAAAGCACTTCGCTCATAATACAAGGCTTTGGCTGCTATACAACTGCCCAAAAGTTACGAAAACACTCACCCAAAGTCCAGACCTCAACCCAATTTAGTACTTGTGGAGTATAATGGAAAAAAGATTAAGGGAGTGCTATTTTTCCAACAAATGTCAAATGGAGGACATCCTTAGACAGGAATGGGTAAAAATTGACCAAGAGGTGACAGAAAATTTGATTCAATCAATGCCACAGCATTTAAAAAAAGTCACCCATTGTGTTCCCGGAGTGGAAGAGCAACTAGATATTAGTTTTATATTATTCGAGTTGTTTTTGCAATGAAAAGGAGGACGAAAAATATAAGAAAAAATTACAACTTAAATACATGAAACGTCTTATTAATTGAAACAAAAATATGCTAATTACACAAATCTTATCTTAAGCTAGTATTTTTCCCCATTGTACAATTTTTTTTTGCCAACATATTTTTTAATACATTGAAAAGTACGGGAAAAAAATATCCTTCGTACTGAATTTTACGGTAAGCATTGTACCTAAAATATTAACATTCAATTTTGATTTCTCACTAATCACTTCACAAAAATCATTACCAACTGAAAAAAAACTCCTTCAACTGCTGCATTAGTTCCAGGGAACTACAAAATAAATTTAAAAAGAATAATGAATTTTTATATGGAATGTGTTCATATTTGAAAAGGTTAAGTATTTCCCACTCATCTTATATCAATTTCAGCATGTTGATGTTCCAATTTATTATAATTTAAATGTACATCCAGTCTTCCAATTTCTCCAAACAAACCATTGTCAACGATTTTAATATCAGCCATTTCTTTTAATAAAAATCAACACAGTTTTCTATATCTGTCCTATTTACTTGTGATGAAGTCAAAAAATAGCATTGAAAACCGTTATTTCCTGTGCTACTTGTTTCAGACCATTCTTCGACATTTTGGAAACATGTTTGGTTCATTTCTGAAAATAGAGATTAACAGATCAATTTTAAAATATTGAAGAGGACAGACCCGAAAAAAGGAGGACGTTTGGTCACCTTACGAATATTTTTCTGACCGCTGTATTTAGCTACAAATCGGAGTTAAGCATTTTCTGATTTAATCATGTAAATATGTTTAAATACAAATGTAATCAGAGTTCTATAGTGAACTTGTATGAGTAATCTCTCAAAATGTTTAATTAATGTAGATTTATACTTACTTTTTCAATCACGTATAAGAACTTTTCGTGGTGTACGTAACAACAAAGACAATGTCCCAAAGGAAACGGCGTCACTCACAGAAAAATCTGTGAAGAAGTGATTCACTGATTGGTTCTAAGGGATTCATTTGTTGTGACCGCTTGACCAATCACAGAGTGCATCTCATCTGTTTCCACGGTCACAATCTGAGTTGCCAGAAAAAAAACTTCAAAATTTCCTTTAGATACGTTTGATTAATTGAATCAAAAAGTTAAGATGTGGATCCCGAAGAAAGAAATGATGAGAACTCTTTAGAAGCAGGGTTTTAAAGACCAGGGAGGTATTTACTCCCGTATCAGATGTATCAATGATGCGAATTCTCCAAGGCTTCAGGGCCCCAAGATGTGCAAGCAAAACATCATAAAATGTTAAGCCCTTCAAAAGTCTCTAAGGAATTTGGATACAGGGCTCATTCAGGACAGGATACGCCAGTGTTGAAGACCCCTCAAAATGCGTCAGGATTGCCAGAGTGAGTATCATTCAGATGCGTCTGTCGTCTATTGCATCTTCATATTTCTGGCTTCGTCACAGACTTTGAGTGAGTGAATGAGAGTTAGAAATAAATTTTGTGTGGTTTATCCACAGTATTAAAAAAAAAAGGGAAAAAAGTCTAGATTACAATTACAATTTTTAAAGAGAATGCATAAGAAAATGAATATTTGATGTCAGTTTTGGGTTTATTTTAAATTAGAAATTTTGAACCAGTCTTAGAATAATATTTTTAGTGTAATTAAAAAGATTAAAATATAAGAAACGTATGTATATTCCCAAAGTGGGAACTCTTCAGTATTCGAGGTTTTTAACCAGTTCAAATTACGCCAAGATCACCAAACAGAGCGAGTGTCATTCAAATGTGGCTGTCGTCTATTAAATCTGGCTACGTCACAGATTTAGAGCAACACGAAGTAAGAAGAGTCAGAAAAAAATGGTGGAATGCGGTTCTTCCGCAACATAATATAGTCCAAAATATAATTACATTTTTTAAAGAGAATACATAAAAAAAGTAATTTTTAATTTCAGTTTTGGGCTTATTTTGAATGCTAACAAATTTTCAAAGAGTTTTAGAGTAATAATTTTAGTGTAAATGAAGAGATTAAAATAGAAGAAATTTGTACATGTGAACGCCCCATAAAAAAAGTTCTTTTTTCATTTATAATTTT
>BMAV01013414.1:138703-154705 GCA_019973955.1 Trichonephila inaurata madagascariensis | reverse complement strand
TGAATGCTCAGCCCACAGTTTTGGTCTCTCCTATCAGATCGACTCTAGTAAACGACGTACGAAGTCTGCATGGAGTTCTTTGTTCACATTGCGTCCTTCAGGAATAAATTCCACATGCACAATGCCCTGGATATCTAAGAACATCTCTAGCACGACCAGTGACCAAATCCGTGGACGTCCAGAGCGTTTGTCGTCTTTGACACTTTCCCTGCCTTCCCTTAAACATCGATGTCACTCAAAAGATTACATTCACGATAATATATCACTGCCGTACACATACTTCAACATTTTGTAAGTCACCCTAGCACTCTTTCGCAAGCGAACATAAAATTTGTTTTTATTCTCAGCTTAACAAATGCCATTTCTTTCAATCGTCGGTTACTAAATGCATCCACCCATAAAATACGACGCCGTGGAGAGCCACTGACCACGTGATTCGGGAAAAACACCTTTTAGAAAATGGGAAGAACGCAATAACGCAGAAACGTTATCGTATTCGCTCTACTGCAAAAAAAATTTTCAAGTTATAGTCTCAGTCCGGGACCTTTTGAGTCCTATCTCGTATGTGTTTTGCTTTTCCAGCAAAATAAGTTAAAGTTTAGTTTTATGTTCGGTTGCCTTTCGCTGTAATATTTGTCACTCTGTTGGGAATGCTTTTCGTAACTGTTGCGAACGTTGCTGTAGGAATTGCACTCCATTTTTGCAAAAGAACATTGGTCATATTTGCCACTGATTTGGGACGTAGGGGTTCAGCTAGTGTTCAGCGTTCTGATTCATCCCATAGATTTTCTTTGGCAACGATCGCCCAACTTTTTGACCTCACGGACCAGTAAATTCATAATTTAAATCCCGCGCACCACTAATAGGATTTTTTAAGTTTTAAATTATTATTATGAATCGAAATATGTTTCAATGCAACTTAAAACATAGCTTAACGTGATCAGTAAATATATTCTAAATTTTTCTGGGGACCAGCGAAATTTTCTTGAGGACCACTAGTGGTCCGTGGACTACCACTTTGGTGACCTCTGTTCTATGGGATTAATGTCTGACCTTGAGCAGGTCTGAACAATTCCTGAATATCCATGTCTGCAAATCACGTCTACACAGGTTGTGTGATAGGAGCAGGAGCATGATCCTATTGAAACAGAAGTAGACCCTCCCCGAACTGACTACAATGTATGCAGTAAGATAGGCTTCCATCATGAGGGTTCCTTACACAGAAATCAAAACGTAAAGGCTAAATCATGAAAAACACCCTTAAGCCATTACGCATTAAGCTCCAAAAGCTCTACTACCAGGTTGCTAGGTAGCGCCCCTTTACTCATCGCTCTGAAACAGTTCCCAGGACTTTAATACTGCTGAATGTTGCACCACTATAAGCAATGTTTGGCATTATTGCGGTACTGTTTTGGTTAATAAACACAGTAGCTCTGCACTAAAACCAAAATTTTGGTGTTCGGAACGAACTGTCATTTGTTGATGTTGTTGCCGGGGGCTTCTAGAAATACCTGACGAATTTTTTCGGTTCAATTCATGCGATTATTTTCTCAACTATATTCAATGTTCTGAGATCTCCTTTTACTAGAGAACATCGTCTACCAGCTTGTGGTTATACATTTATAACCCCCATATGTTTCCATTTCACGATAGTTTTATGTACAGTACTATGAGACACTTCTAACACAGCAAAAAATGTTACTAACATATGAGTATTGCCCACAGAGAAATAACCGATCACTTTACCACGATCAAAATTATTTCGATCCCTTTCCTCCCCTTCTAATGTACTTTTCTAGGAGGGAAATCACAATTGCGAGCTTGTCCGGATTCGTTAATACTTGTATGGGAGCCAGAAACTCGACTACACTGACAAAATCTACTTGAAGGATGGTTTCGAGGAATTCGGAGGATTGTATATATTGTTACGAATTTTATGTAAATAGTGTAATTAATTTGTATTTGAGTGTTTGATGCATTTATATTACTCTATGTTATATTTATTTTATGTTAAAATTGTGCTACTCACAAGCAATGCCGCCCCTTACGTTATAATTGCGATTCAATGAGAACTTGGCGAAATCTTGGCGGTAGAGCCAAGTTGGCATCATTTTGGCGACCATGTTGGCGTCATTGGTGACCATGTTGGCGAGTTCGGAACCCTCTGGAATCTTCTAGGAAGTAGTAGATCTCTCCCCTAGTGTCACGTTCAATGACACGAGCGCTTATATTTCTGGAAGTTTCTGCCGCGCCTATAAAGCGGAGTACCAGCCACAACCGGTCAGTTCAGCCAATCATATTCCTGCCTTTCAACTTCTCCCAGGAAAGAACTTTCTCACATAGGTCTATCTCTTTGAAGGCGCCATTAGTTTTCAGATAGGGTAAGGAGGATCAGTTTTGATCCATATCCCCAAGACGTAAATCGAAACTCGAAAACAACCGGTCAGTCTGGATTAAACCAGCGAGTAGTGAGGATTGTTTTGACTAGTGATAGCTCGGCTGTGCTTGTGAATAATCTTTTACTTACGTGTATTTTTAAACACTGGTGATTGTGTTTGATTGCTGTTGAAGGTGTAAAGACCTTCGGAGATTTACTCTGTGAATATTGCTGCTGAATCCTGTATTTATAGGATTGGACTTTTGAGATAATAAATTCGCATCTCTCTTAAAGAACTGTTTATTTTCTTTGTGATTGTTTTTGCATAAAATCCACGAACCTTCGGATCTACGTAACAATATTTACGAAGGTTTCCAGAAAATAAGACCGTTTAGTTCGTTCAGTAATAAAAAATAAAAACAAAATATTTTTTTTGGAAAAACAATTCTGTTACACGCTTTGAAGCTTCTTTTACTTCTTTCTACATCTGAATATATATATATACTTTTTCTATTTATTCAAAAGTCTCAGAATTCCCATGTTATACTTTTCTCCCAACAGCACATTAAGTTATTGGGTGTTCATCATTCAAACAAAAGACTGATAATCTGGACCTTGCTCTTAGAGGCTACCACGTTCTCCTCAACCTGAGAGAAAGATTGTAAGAGTTTTTAGGAGGTAAACATTTTTGGATAAATAAAAAGTTGTTCTATTTTTATAAAATAGCTATCCCCAACGGAAGATTTATATCGAGAAATATTATGTTTACTTAATTATATTTTATATGTGCATTTCCTTCAAAATGTATTTGAAATTGTTGCCAATAAAACACAGTACATTTTCCTTACGATTTGCTTATGATTGATTGCTTACTGGAGTCGTACTCAGATGTAACACGAGGCTTTTTGAGGACATACCTCGTAATTTTGGAACAACACCTGAAAACAACTCCTGAGCTACAGCTCCAAGCTAGCTTCCCCAAAACAACAACACATGAGCTTTGAAAGTAAGCAAAATTAAATTCAGCACACAATAGATCTTTAGTGGTACCTGGCTTGACAGAAACAATACCGAATTTGAGTGCTACGCGACCATTATCACTCGGTTACCAGTGACTTTGCAATTTGAATATCAAGCCAATGAAGCCAACTTGTGAAAAAAATGTACGAGAATTCTTTTTTAAGAAACTTTTACTGCTCAATAAAAACAAATGCAGAAAAGATATGGTCGAATTATTGTTTTTATTTCATTCATTATTCCTTAAGCTCTCTTTTTACACAATTACCTTGTTTGTGGGGTTAAGCACTAATCATTTATTTCATAAGTTTTGTATTCCTACGCTCTACAAATCAAAAACCTATGATGATATGATTTTGCGTAATATTTATTTTTAAAAAAGGGAAAATTTCAGGTACAAAGATGTATTTGTTGGTGGTCGCGCGTGCGCAAACTCTTGCATCAATTCTATGTGAAATATTGTTTCTGATTACGGAGGGTCAGCCTGTTCACGGCTCATCATACACATTTTCCGGCCCGTACTTTGAATGATAACTCTCAAATACACATTTTGCTGTCCCTTACTGTAGTACACCTCATATACCTGACAATGAATGCTCATGGCTCTGAAATGCATCTTAACATCAAAAACCAACCACATACCCCATTTAATAATTTGGGAGTCATTCAGTAGTCTTAAGCATTATAATCAACAATTTTGATTATATAAGCCAAAATCAAATTTCGTTTGATTTTGTGAGTAAAGCATACCACACATGTTTACTTTTACTAAAGCGTGAAATTTACATAGCTACAACCAATCAGATACATTTCATATAAACATTAATATTATAAATATAATCCTCCATTTTAAACTAAATTTTTTGAAAAGGATTATTGTTTGTTCATATCAACATTTGAAGGGAAATTAAGATATAAATTTTAAAAAAATCAACCTGAAGCCATTTTCACTCCGCACTGTTGCACATCGTGAGGAAAATGCACCAAATTCATGTCACAAAGCAGTTTCAGCACCAATCTACAAGTAAAATGAAAATTAATAAATATTACACTTGGGAATTTACGGTAATTATTCATTTGCTGGGAAAAAATGTTGTCAATTGCATATTAAAAAACAAATCAAAGGAGGAAACATTCGAAATTGTAAAACCTCTTTTTGATTACCTAACACATAAAGGTTTTTTGTTAAGTTTTGACAGACATGGTAAGTGAGAGTCATGATACTCAGAAATTGTCTTTAATTATTTCAATCAGTCTCTTAATTATCAATATTAAAATAAATTAGGTATGTTGTTGAGCGATTTAACTTGACCCGACAAATCAAATAGGGGTTAAAATAAGATTTCCTTATATTACAATCTCTAAACAGTAGACTTCTAAAAATATCTCTTAGATTATATATATTTATGAGCTCTAAGTCTCTTTTAGGGATGTTACTTTGATCTCAATAGCACTTTTATATCATTTTCTAATTCTTCCACCCCTCGTTCCTCTTCCTTTCATCCACTACACTTCAAACAAAAATAATTACAGTAAGACCCCGCTTAACTAATATGAAACAGCGTTAAACGAGCTTATCTCAGCATGTAAATAATGGGGTTAAGGGAAGATGGGTAGAAAATTGGTCAGGTATTTTACCATAAAATTTATTAATTATGTTTTTTATAACAATAAAACAAAAATTTATTTCTTACAAATATAGAAACATAATAAACGAATATGCATATAAAAATAAATAAAATTCTAAGTCAGTATGTTTACATTTCAGATCGTTCAGTCCCTTCTGTATTTCCAATTTTCTGCCATTTTATCAAGAAGGTAGATTGGCTTAATAGCATTTTGCATTCGATTTCGTCGTCAATCCATAGAGAAAGTTGTTTTTCTATTTCTTCTATTGTATTATTTCTAGAACGGGTAATTCTAGTTGCAGAGCTTGTCGTAGTTGCAGTTACCGATGACAGTATTTTTTCTTTATTCTTAAGAATTGTCCTTATTGTTGAAGTTGCCGAATTCAATGCAGCACCCATTTGAGATTGACGTTCACCAGTTTCTAATCTTCTAATCACCTGCATTTTATTTTCTAGTGAAATGCTTTTTTTATGCTTTATTTTCGTGTTTTTTTATTATCACCCATAATAAAAACTAAAAATAATATTTGTCTGTCTCTCTCTCTCTCACTATTGCAATCGTTATATTAATTAATACTTACAATAACGTCAACAAATGTTTGAAACGATAAAAATACTTTGTGGAATAATACCTCTGGAAAAAAGAAACACAGATAAACTTCTTCAGATATCGGGAAGCCTAACGCTGCGTGCTATTTCGGAGAATCCCACAATTCAAATAAAAGAGCGTTAAACCGAAACAGCTCTAAGCGAAAGAGCGTTAAGCGGGGTCTTATTATATAGTGTAATATGTTTAACGCGAAAACGCTTAAGAAGAAATATCGGTTAACACGAAGTAATATACAACGGTCCCGATAAACTACTATTTATTTTCATTCACTTTTTTGCTCTAAACACGAAACTAAAATCGCTTAACACGAAAATATTTCCCTTCTAGGGATGAACAAAGCACGCAAAGCTCCAGCTGCTTAAGAGAGGTGTGGAATGAAAGAAAGGTCGTTTCACATGTTTCGTACAAATAAGGTTATCTTGGCTTTGAAAAAACTTCGGAATAGTTTAGATAAACAAAATTGGCTTGTGTCATAATCTACTTTCACCCTTCAACCCTACAAACACCACACAAAAGAATCTCATCCCTCAAGACTTGGCTTTGGAATTCGGTGAAGAGTTCATCGCAGTTTGAGTAAAAATCCGTGAGTTTGGTTCGCATTATTTTTCCATATTAGAAGAATATTTTTGCAAACATAGTGGTAAAAAGTTCAGGGGGAAAGTAAACTACTAATTTGCCTAAAATGAAGATGGAATTTCTTAAGGCTGTTGATGAAAAACAAAAGACGAAAACTGAAATCTGTAAAGATTTGGTATTGCTAACTCGACTTCATAAACAATAATTAAAACAAGTAGTATAAAATTTTTTTTGTTAAAGTCAATTCCTACTTAGTCAAAAAAAGAAAATTGTTATTTTAGCTAATTAAATTTAATTAATGAATTACTATTTGAAAATATTGTTTTTACATGTAAAATATTCCTATAGATCTCGCCTTTTGATTTGAAAAGAATAGAACTGGAACTTCTAAAACGGAACTGTATTTATCATTCACGCCCCTTTAGCCTTCCACCCTCGTGATTGATTTCTACAAATATCATTTGAGCTGGAGGATTCCTGTGAAATAAAAGAAACTTTCTTGCAAATTCCAAGTCTAGAGGTTTAATTTTGTTCAAAAATGGGAATTTTTTAGAAAATACACTGATGAAATAAATTAAAAGCATTCGCATATTTTATCGAATTGTATGAAAAGAACTGAACTGAATGAAAAACCACTGCTTCTAGGATAAAAATGCAAATATTGTATGGCAAATACGTAAGCGTAAACGTGTGTGTAGGCGGACCCAGTAGAAAAAACAGGCTTTATAAACGCGTGCAAGTTAAGACGTATTTCGTTCACCAGCACACCTAGGCAAATTTCTTGATGTTATTTTGAAGCCATCGGTTCGATTCAAATTGTAACAGCAAAAATAAGTAACCACCAACGTTTAGATGATGAAATGAGGTGGCGAATTGTGGGGAGGATAGAAGCAGGCAAATGTCAAATCCAGATTTGTAGGGAATTCAGTTCAACGCCCAGCATCGTGTGTAACTAATGGAAACAACTCCTGGATACTGGATCCATCGAGAGAAAGATCCAAGACAAGGTAATCAAAGATCCACGACGGCCAGAGAAGATCGCCATTTGTCGATTATAGCGAGGAGTAACAGAGGGACTACAGCTTCTCATCTCTCTCGTTACTTGTATGCAGCCATAGGAACCGGTGTATCAAGGGTGACTGTTTCAAAAAGACTTCATGAGAGAGGGTTGTTTGCCAGAAGACCAGCTGTTTGCGTCCCGCTCGCGTCTAAGAACAGGATAGTCCATTTAGCATGATGCAGATAGCATAAGGATTGGAGTATGGATCAATGGGTGACAGTTCTGTTCACCGATGAGTCCCGTTCCAGCCTAAATACCGATTCTCACCGTGCGTTCATATGGAGAGAACCAGCTACCGACCCTCCAATGCCCGCGAAATCGACAATTATGGTGGAGGTGTTTAGATGGTTTAGGTAAGTATCATGTTGGATGGCCGTACACCTCTCAATGTATTTGAAAGAGGCTCTGTGACTGGTGTGAGGTATAGTAGTACTTCTCAAACTTTCAACACTTGCCACCCAATATTCAATCACCATTTTCATCGCGCCCCCTTCCATACAATAACGATGTATTGAATTCGATAATACGATACTTTGAAGCTAAAGCTACAATACAACTTTAACCTCTTCACTGCCGGCGTATATAAACGTCTCGCTCAGACAGTGCATAAATTGCCCCGGATGTATATATGCGTCTTTCCGAAATATGTTCATTACTATCCATAAAATTATTCCGAAGACTTTGGAATGCAATAAAATGACCTTAACATTGTTTGAGAAGGATTTACTTATTTCACAGAGGATTTCCTCTTATTTTCCTTTTCTCCCTCCCCCCAATTATACATCACATATGCGCGCATACGTGCAAAACGGTGGCATTGGGGAGTGAATCGCGTAACCTTTAATCTGCAGTTAAAGGATTAATTATAAGCCGTACAAAAAAAATGATCCAGATAATTGCTAATTTTTGCATATAATTTTATATATGACCAACCGGTGCGGTCACTGGTAATTATTAAACTTGTTCTTAACTTAGTATTGTTAAGATAATTATAAAGTTCACACATTGTGCAGTACTGATACATTTATAAGTGTATTACATCAGTGTAAATATATTTTTTTCTCATTATGACAGAATGTATTTTGTTTGTTTTACTTTCAAAAAATTAAAATTTTTTTGAAATAATCTTTTGTTTTTGACTTTTCAATATGCTCGCGCCCCCTTCTAGGGTTATCCCCCCCCCCCCTACAGTTAGAGAAGCGCTGAGGTATAGGGATGAGATCTTAAAGCCCTATGTTTGCTTTTTTCAGGGGTGCATGTGGCCCCGAGTTCATTTTAATGGGCGATAACGCGAGGCCTCATAGACCTCTTCTGGTCGATGAATTTCTAGAGAATGAGGATATTCGCCGTATGGATTGGCTAACCAGGTCTCTATACCTCAAACTCATAGAGCCTGTCTTGGACGCTCTGGGGAGGGCAATTACAACTCGCAACCCCCCTCCGAGAACCATACAGGAAATAAAAACAGCGTTGTGGAGCGAGTAGGCCCATTTGCCACAAGAACTGATAAATGCCTTATTTCAAGTATGAAATCACGCTGCAAGGCCTGTATAGCTGGGCCCAAAGCGCTTATTAACCCATTTCTTTTGTTCATTCTGCAACCGTTGTTTCATACTTTCCAACTCCAAGAAGTGTTACGCACGATCATGCGTGTGTATTGCAATTGTTAAAGGGTTATTTGTTTTGTATTGCATCAAATGTACATATCAAATTTCATTAAAATCGGTTCAGTAGTTTTAGAGATAATAGATCAAGTCTGCAAATTCCCTTAATTTCTAACATCAGTGTATATAGCATCCTCGTAACCCAGCAAACTGCCTTGGACGTCGTTTGACAAAGAGAAAAAACATGTTTGTCCAAGTTTCAAAACTGCGTGTAATTGATCAAAAACGCTAATTTTTTTTGCGTAAAACGTCCCAGCAAACTCTCTTGGGAGTTCGATTTCCGTAAAGCCCGTTCTTGTTACACTTCCATCCAACAGAAGAAACATGTTTTCCAAATTTCAAGTTTGTAAGAACAGTCTAGAAATGGGATTTCTTTTATCTATGACGCATTCGCATCCACAACCCCCTGGGGAGTCAAATTTTGCGAAATCCGTTCTCAGTGGATCTCTATTCAACAAAAAGAATATGCCTGTCAAATTTCAGGACTGTAGATTTTGCAGTTCTGGATATTTTCGGATGAGTGATTGAGTAGCTTTTCTCCTCTCCCATGCATATACATATATAGATTTGGTAATCTTAGTTGTTATCAAAGGGAATAAGGATTATATCAAAAATAAAATTTCTTTAAAATTTATTCCTGTTATTTTGCGAAGCACATTTAAAAAAGTGAGCTTCAGTCAAATTGAAATGTAGATGTTTCTCCCTCCCACAATTGGAATTTAAGAGCTTACGTATGATTACTACACTTCGAGAAATAACGAGAATTTAAAGAAAATAAAACTGTAGTAAGAAATGACAATAAGTTTTTACGGACTCACTTGAATTAAACGACATTACCCCCCTCCCTCCTTTCCAAACACCACCAGTGAAGGAGTTAAAGTTATGTTAAAGCAAATAATAAGCAAATAAAAAGCAAATAAAGTTATGTTAAATACAAAAAAAGGAACACGAGGATTACTGGTGACAGAATTCGTAATTTTGAGCCAGTTACGTAACGAGGACGACACTTGAGCTGACACTTCCGTCTCCTAACCACCACACCACTCCAACGGGAGGACATTGAACTACGATGGGTTTAATGTGCATCGTCCTCCTTTGCACGGCAGGGCTTCAGCAGCACTAGTCTCGAACTCATGATACGCCAGCCGGGAGTTCGTGACCATGGCTAGACTATCGCGCCCACACAAACACAACTAAACCCCCTTAACGCGCATTTTACGGAAGTCCATTTTACATAAAGTTTTAGCAAGGCTCTCTTGATAAGTAATCATTTTCGATATCAATCTTTAATATTGTAGTGTTATAGTTCTTATTATCCATTTTATGAAATCTAAACTGATCTTTTGTTCCGATGATGTCATGATTTCTTGTTAAGAGTAAACATTATTAGTTTGATTTCTATTTTCTATGCATGAATCACCAGGGACATTTTAAGGTACAGGCCAACAAGGCCCAGGGCCTTAGCCTTAGTGGAGGGCCTCATCTCATTCTAGACTCAACCTCAATAAGATCACGACCCGCATTTTTTTAATCATCAAATGTTATTCCCGTATATATTATCTGATGCCATTCGTACATATGCCAACCGACTACAGTGATAAAATTGCATCATTATGCCATGTCAGTTGTCCCTGTATAGTCCTAGGCCTACCACAATCCACCTGATTACTCATTTAGTCAAAAGATGGCAGCCGGTTGAGTCAAATTTGCCAAGGTTTGAGAGATTGTGAGAGTCACGCACATTTATTTGATGCGGGTTGCCTTTTGTGTAAGTATTTGACAACGTATGTTATACACAGTCAGACCTTTATTTAACAAAGTCGCTAAATACTGAAAAAAGTTGGTTATGGGAAAAATTCGTTAAGTAGATATTCATTATTCAAAAGATCCTTGGTTTCAGAAAAATGTTCGCAAAATAGCGGTTTATAAAATGGAGGTCCGACTGTACTGTCTACTTTAAAGGGTCGCCGATGGGGCCTACTTCTGTAAAGGGGCCCAAGGCCTCAACAAATCTTAAGACGTCACTGTGAATCACGCATTTCAAGGAAAGGGAAATGTTCCAATTTTGAGCGAGGGCTGTTTTTTCCTTCATCTTTCTCAAAATATCCTTTCAAGATTAGTGACTTTTTAAAGGTGATAAATAGCTTCCCTCTCATGTTACGTTAAGTGACCTCTTTTAACCATTTCTGAAAAAAAAACGAACATATTGTCCCAGACTTTCCTTTTCATTTTTCAATTCCTACTATTAGTTCACACTCTCCCTATATATATATAGTGTTATTCTCTACAAACAAAAGATAACTTCCAACAATCACATTCGAAAAACACATAGACAGTAGGAAAATCACACAATGAGGGACATATGAGCAACCGAGATTAAAAATTATAAAATGGATGCTGCAGTATTATAAACATTGCTGACTTAGGACAGCTAATATATAAAATAATTTATACAAAAGTGGGGTTGAACATGTTTTTTGGCCAGCCAACCTTCCCCCTTTATGTAAGTAATACTGAGCAAACACACACACACACACATATATATCTTGTTCAGATTTTCAATCCTTAATAAAATACTTTTTTTTCATCCACTCAAGTTCAAGTGCATTTTTTTAAACTTGTAGTGAATGACACTTTAAGTTAATACAGTTTTTTTAAAATATTAATTCATTAATTTTGTTTGATTAATAAATAAATAGTAACAAACAAAAATAATAGTCCAACACCATATATACAAAGAAAAATCCCTCGCTGTGTCCCTGTAGCGCAATGCATAGTGCGTTGGATTTCTAATCCAAAGGTTGTGAGTTTGAATCCCTCCTGGGATGGCCTGATTTCTGGACAGTGATTTCTTTTTACTATACTATTTTATTCGAATAATTAAATTTAATTAGTGAATAAATAGTAACAAACAAAAAAATGATAGCCCAACACCATATATAGAAAGGAAAATTGCAAGGAAAATCGCTTTCTCTATTTTGCCAATTAATATTATGATTTTGTCATATATATATATGCATATATGTTAACTGTAATTATTTAATAAAAAGTGACTAAAATAAAAATTTACTTTGTTGACCTAAGTAGGATTTGACTTAATTTTTTTTTTTTTTTATATTACTTGTATATAATTTTATTTAGGAGAAAACCAGTAAAACTCTTAGCTAAGCCAATATTCAAATGTGAAATAATACGTAGACGTTTAAGTATTTCCTGTGTGTCTGTTTTGTCTTTGTTGGTCAATTGTACTAAAAGCCTAAATGTTTTAAGAAAATTTGTTTACTGTATAGATTTTTAAAATTTGATATTGGTACCTCCCCTTGTTTATACTTGTGTATTTTCACTCTTCCTTTTTATTTTATGTTTTTGTCGTAAATGTTTTTTTTTTCCAAATTTGTTTTAAATGATATAATTGTGTTACCTCTTAAGTCTGTAAGCCTCATCTTATGCAATGTGGACATGAGGAGTTTTACAAATAAATTAAATAATAATAATAATAATAATAAACTGTGTACTAAGTTTAATATATATAAAATACGTAAAAATATAGTTCAACACAGTCAAGATATAAAAAGTAATTTCAAAATAAGATTTATAATATTGTGTCTATTATCATTAAAAAAAAGTAACTTAAACACAAAAGATGTTGCGATGGAAATAAGAAATTATTTTTATTTTTTCCATGCCCCAAATACAACTGCTTGCGCCTTAACTGAGTGCTTTCAATATGCATATTTCACAGAAAGCATAAACATGTTAAATATTTAAACAAGTGATGGAAATTTTTACGCAATAAAACATATGTTCACGCTCCCAGTATTGCTCCCCTCCTTCTTTTGACTGTTCACAAACAAAGAATAATGAACAAAAGGTTGTTGACAATGAACAGAAAATATTCACTTTGATATTTGTAATAGATTCAAGAAAGACAGAAAACGTTAGACTGCCAATAAATATTGATTCGATCTATGCATAGTATCTAAGCAAAAAAATAGTTTAGTTGAAAAATGTCTGCAAATCTAATAGACATCACGCAATTAAAAATGTCCTCAAAAAGATCCAATATGACTCCAAACGCACGCCAAGAGATTTTCCAATGAATATAAAAAAGAGAAGCACTGAAGATATCAGTTTCATAGAACAACAACAACAAAAAAACATTTTAGTAATTTCATAATGAAGACTTCTTGAATTATTTATATACTAAAATTATCCGCTCATTTTTCGTTGCGTATTTCGTGTATTACTATATATATCGTGGCTTCGTGAGTGGCGTATACTTTATGACTAATTATTACGTATCTACTTTGTACCAGCGTTTCTCTAACTAGGGGGTGTGATAACTCTACGAGGAGGGCGCGAGCATATTGAAAAGTCGAAACAAAAGGTTATTTTTTTTTAAAAAAATTATTAATTTACTAAAAAATAAACAAACAAAAAATACATTCTGACATAAAAACAAGTAATATATAAAAAAAATTTAAGCCAATTCCTACTTAGATCAACAAAGAAAAAATTTATTTTATCTACTTTTTATTAAATAGTTACAATTAATATATGTATATACGTATGACAGGATCACAACGTTAAGTGGTAATTAATTAATATTAATTATCATTAAAGTATTGTTATCTAAAACAATCATGTATATAAAATTTTATTTCAACTCTGAATGCTTTAAAACGTGAGAAAAAAAAACATTTTAAAGTTTCGACACAAGTCGCCAAAAGGGCCCCTAAGTCGTCAACGTGGCTGTATTTGTAAGTCTTTAAAGAATTAGTTTTTAATCAATTAATTGTTATTAATTATAATTAAATTATTGTATTGTCATCCGAAATAATCATGTACATAAAAATTTCAGCTCAATTGGGCGCTTTAAAATGTATTTTATTAACGATTGAAAATTCCCCCAAGATAAATAAATAAACAAACAAATAAATAAATAGAGAGTGTGAGTTAATAGTAGGAATTGAATAAAGCACACATTTACAATGATATAAACCACATATAAATGTATCAGTAATGCACAATGTACTATAATGTTCGAATTAATTGGGACAAACGGTAAGAAAACGATTTTTTCTGAAACCTTAGCTTTTAATCATTACAAATAGATGCTTCATTGCTTAAATTTAGCTTCATTGGAATTGAGAAGAAGATATATACTGTTGAGCCAAAACATTTTGAGAACCTCCACATTTTTCAATTAACTTGCCTAAAGATGACATAGAAACCACGTGATTAAGACAGAATGGTATTTAACAGCTCCTGTAGAAGGTAAACTATCATTCTTGTACTTAATTTTGCGAGTGAATGGAAAGGAAGCTGGTTTAAACATATTTGAGGGCAGACTCTAATGGCCTGCAGACTCAGAACGAGTATCTCCGAAGCAGCATGAGTAGTAGGTTTTTCGTATTCTGCTGTTTTTAGTATTGATGCAAAGTTCATGAATAAAGGTAAAACCAGAAGTACACACCTAGCTGTTGGACGTCTCCGCGTCAAAGAAAAAGGACGTAGGAAGTTGTCCCGCTTGGTAAAGCAAAATCGGTGCCAGACAGTGATTCAGCTGAGAGCCCAATACAATGTAGGTCCAAGTGCGAGTGCTACGGAACATACAGATCAGAGGACATTGTTGCATATGGGACTACGCAGCAGATGTCCCATTCGTGAGCCTCTATTGACCAAGCGTCATTGCCAACTACGCATAGAATCAGTTCGAAAATATTGAGACTTGACAGTTAATGAGTAGAAGAAAGTTTTTTGGTTGTATGAATCATGATTTCTCATACATCACGTCCATGAGATTATGTCAAGGTGTGCCGTCTTCCTCAGTCGAACAGTTGCTCCCTCCATTTACGTATACTAGTGGCGGTGGTATTATGCTTTAAAGATTATTCTCATGGAGGATTCTGGGACCCTTAGTTCTGGTAGAAGGGACTGGGGAAAGTCTTAGACTATCTTAACATAATTGAGGATCAGTTGCACCCTATTATGGCGTCTCTTTCTCCAAATGGAATCTTCTAGCAGGACAGCGTGTGACGGCTCACGCGTCTTTTCTTTAACGTAACCTCTGGGTTCTTTGGAGGCTAAGATTAATGGCAACTCTTTTCCAACCAAAACCCAAGAAGCGAAACGTAAAGAGGAAATGCAAATGAGATAGCTTTTAAGTAACAGAAGTTTCAGTAAGTGAAATGGCAATTTTGAGGAATGGTATGTGTGAAAGAAACAAATGTGAATTGACAGCCAATCGTGAAGTTACCTGGAAAACAAGCCATTAAAACAAGATGCATACCATTGCACGCGCGCACGGACGTTTCCTCAGAAAGATTGAATCTAAATTTGGGATTAAGGTAGGAATGATTATTTGATATTAGGACTTGTAATATTATTAGAAGTGAGAGTAGGCAAATTAAATTATTATAGTCGTCTAAGTTACGTGATTCGGTTTAACTATTGCTGTGTGTTTGTTCATTATAGATTCTCGCTTAATCAATATTATCTAAATTGTTTGACATTTAAGTTCTATTCTTAATAAAGTCATATTAAGAATCAAAAATGTCTATTCCTTTTGCACACCCTACACCTCTAGCTCACGTTGACAATCAAAGATACGGTCACCAAAGGGGGGCGGTATCACAAGCGTTCCATGTCAAAAGTCTAGAATTATGTTAAAATGGTTCGAGAGGCATGAAGATGAATTCCAATTAATATCTTGGCCACCTAACTCAGCGGATCTTATTCTGATAGAGCACATTTGAGAGAAAGAAAAAAAAGCAGCTTAGAGATAAAATATCTTAATGTTGGAATATCTCGACTGTACGTGACTACTGCTTAGATAATTGGTACATCTTGTCTCCAGTCCTCTACCAAGAACTTATGGTATCCAAGCCAAGGTAAGTTGCAGATGTTTTGCAGGCAGATAGTGGCGCAAAGGGTTGTTGGTAGGTGTTCATAATGTTTTGCCTCTTCAGTGTATGTATGTTATAAAATATTAAACCAGATTCTTCGATGTAGATAAATCAATAAGAAATCAAATAAATATTACTATTTCAATGAACCAGTGGCGCACA
>BMAV01013414.1:127907-137957 GCA_019973955.1 Trichonephila inaurata madagascariensis | reverse complement strand
ACACATTAAAGCAATAGACACAATTCGCTTTCGAGATCAACCGGTCAAACGCGATCGACTTGTTGGCCACTCCTGTTCTATATGACAGAATGGTATCGTAAAGAATCGCAGAAACACTTGATTTGACATAAAAAATCATAAATAACTAGGAACCACACACAAAAGAAACCCCTTTTTGTATGACCTAATTCGAAGAACCCAATACCTATAAACCTCAAAGTTCTTCAATGCACTTGGAAACCGATTCTTAAATGAGATTTTTGAGAGTATACTAAGAAATGCCATCAAGAGAGGGCAGATTTTACAGAGTTTATTAACCTCGCACTACAAAGCAACGCGAGGGTTATCGGTGACGGACCTCTTAATTTTGAACCATGGTCAAGTGACGAGAACGACACCTGAGCTGGCATCTCCTCTACAAAATACCACACCGCGTCAACGGGAGAACGTTTGAGCCATGACAGATTTAACTTGCATCAACCTCTCTGAATGGTGGTCTTGAGTGGCACTAGGCTCGAACTCATGACTTGTCAACCACGAGCTCGTGACCACAACCAAGATCTTGTAGAGACTCGCGCGCGCGATTGGTTGGTGTCTAGAGTTCAATAAAATCTAAAATTCTCTATCTGTGAAATAGTTTTAAGTATCATCATTTGAAAAATTCGTTTAAATGTTAAAAAAAAAACTCACCTACAACAATAGAATATTCTTTTGTTCCGACCCAACCAGAAGAAACTGCTGGGAGTGATGATGTTGTTAGTTTTACCTTCGACAGCATTCACGAAGTATATGTTTGGAGTCCACAACTTTTCCAACCAGTGGGAATCCAGAACTTGGTAGTTCTTTTTTAACCAGGATGGATACAAAAGGCGATAGTCATCCCATGATTGCCATAATTCAATTGTGACTGAAAAGGACTGAAAATGCAGTAATAAGTTTTTGAAAAAGGCATTTATATAGGTCCCACACACACATACAGAGAAAATGCAGCACCATAAAGGAGAGGGTAGAATGTGACTCAGACGTATTATACCATCAAATCAAGAAACATCGCCAAATGCCATGATATTCAGCTAATGGTGAAAATCCATTCCCTTGCATGGTAAAACATAACACTTGCCTGTATTGGTAATGGGTTGAGTGGGAGCAATGGTTCTTTCGAATCTTTATTTCCTTTCATGGCATTTTGATGACTTTATAAATGCTTTCCAATTGGCATTTTTAGATGTTGAATATTATGATAGTAAAATACAATAAATATTGAAGACTAGAATTACTTTCGTGTGTCAGAAATTGCATGTGTTATGAGAGGTTAAAGTTGGGAGTAAAATCCTGTTTGGGAGTGGGAGGGACGAGCCTAGCCAATCCGGTTTCAAGAAAGAAATCCGAATGTGAGATGAGAAAAATTTAGATGGAAAAATTTTTCTACATTTGTCTCGAGAGGAGCTTCTGTGATTGGCTAATCAGAATGATTAGCTATTTTTACATTTAAGTTAGGAAAAGAAACTCGAACAATCATTGATGAGTTCGAGCACGTCGAAATGCAAAATCTAGAGATTATCTTCAGTAAAAAAGAAAACTTTAAATAAGGAATAAAATTGAATAGAAAAAGAATTTTAAAAAATTAGAATTAAAAAGAATTAGAACTAGAAAGAATTAGAAATAAATTATTTAGATAAATTCTGGGACTATGCTTCAAAAATGCCAACGGCCCGTGGTGTTCGCAAATGGTCATCTTTCCGAGTACTGACCACTCTCAACGATATTTAAATTCGGTGATAGGACGAAAACCGGTGATTTTCAACATGGTATGGCCGTTGGCAAACAAAACGCGATGCCTTTTGACTTGGTAAAATGAGTCGACGGTGAATGATTAAGTACCGGGATGAAAGCGCATACATATGTAGAGAATGTATACACAAATAAGTATTAAAATATGATGATTTTAAAAGTACTTTCTAAGAGATGTGTGTGTGGACCGCATAATTATAAAAATGTTTATTACATGACAGACATTGCCCAAAAGATCTTTAGAAATTAAAATCTGCCTGTCATCAATTAAGGGTGGCGCTTTGGTAAAATCGCCATTTTTGACGCCAAATTGCTCTTGTCGCCAAGGGTGCATTAAAATGGAATACAACCGAATCTATAAGTGAAAGGTAATATACCCCCTCCCCCCTTTTTTTTTGCTTTCTTATTCATAACAGCTGTTACAAATAATTCATACATAACAGCAGTTACATGTATACAAGTACGTGGCACTTACCATATCTGATTCATCTATAGAACGTATATTTGCATCTCTAATGCTAACGTTTACCCTTATTGGAGTATCTGTGGGGAAAAAATAAATACATTGTTACTTTTAAGAAATATACACTTTCGGTTTTATTTAATATAAAATTCAATCAAAATTAATCATTATATAAAAGCATGCTAACCCTTTATCTACCGCATTATGATTTAATGTAATTTTTTTCATGCTTTTTTTTTCTAATCACTACATTGAAAAATAAGAGACATACATAAATAAAATACTCAACTTTGGGAAATTTAATCCGTTAGAACTAATTAATTAAATTGGTACTTAAAAGTATACCGTCAGTACACAAAGGTCTAAAATATTTTCATAATGCGAAAAGATCGAAGGACTTTTTTAACGCAGTTTTTACTCTTAAAAATGCTATAAGCAACCAGAGAACAATAGTATTTTACAACACAAAATATTTATTTTTGAGAATTATTAAATTTTTAAAATTTATTTACTTTTTTTACACATAAAAGCGGGTTTTACACGTAAACTTAAGTTGATTAGATTCAAAGGAACAGTTTTCCTTTTCATCAATACACAAAAATCCATCACACGTTGTGCATTTTGAGTGAGGTTTCGATTGAATGTTTTTTTAAGCACTACATTCTGGGGTAGGAAATACTGAATTTTCTTAACATGAACTATTGAATGTTTTGTTCAATCTCTTGAACATCATCTGAAGAATCTAACGAAAATACCAGCAGATTATTTGACGGGACTTCATCATTTGAAAAATCATCTGTTACTACATCACTGATTTTAGATGGTAGGTTCAGTAATAAATCCAAAGCCTCTTGAAATCCTTTTTCCGAGACTTTATAAGAAAAGAAAATAATAATAATAGCATCCTGAAAATCTCCAGTTATTGTTAGATCTCAGTTATACAGATAAAAATTAAGATGTGTTAATTTTGAAACAAGCTCAGATTCAAAGCTCAAAATTTTTTGTGAAAACGTTAAAATAAAACAATGAAAAAGCAAAATAAATAAATTAAGGTAAAAAGAAATGCCAAAAACAAAGCATAAATCTATTGCATTATAGTGATGACGCTACAACAGAACAAAAAACACGGACGGAAAAAAAACTAACATCCAGTGTGCTGTCGGCACTTATATCACAAAGTTATTCAGCTGTACAATTAATTCTATACATTGTTCACTTAAAAGAAATAGTCAAATCGTTTTCTAATGTATTAACTCAGTGCTTCTTAAAGTTTCAATATTCGCGAAACCAATATTCAATCATAATTTTCATCGCGCCCTCCTCATACAATAACATTGTATTGAATTCAATAATACACTATATTTTGATGCTAAAACTACGATACGACTTTAACCTCTTAAGTGCTACTGGCGTATATAAACGTCTCACTCACAAGTGCGCTAATTTTACCGAACGTATATATACGTCTTTTCGAAGTACGATCTTCTCTGTGAACTGTTATCGATAAAATTATTCCGAAAGCTTTGGAATTGAATAAAAGGATCTTCACAGTGTTTGCGTAGAATTTATTCATTTCAGAAGCTCTTTTTTATTGCTCTTTTATTTATTCCTTTTCTCCCCATAACTTTTAATCAGGCAGCTAAGGGATTTATTATAAACTGTACGAATTATCAAGATAAGTGTTAATTTTTGTATATAATTTTATATATGACCATCCAATGGGTCACTGGTAATTATTAAACTTGTACTTAACTTAGTATTGGTAAATTAATTATAAAATACATATTGTATAGCACTGATATATTTATAAGTGTAATACTCAGCGTAAATGTGTATTTCATTTTTTATGTCAGAATGAATTTTGTTTGTTTACTTTCAGTAAATTAATAATTTTTTTAAAAAATAATCTTTAGTTTTTGACTTTTCAATATGCTCGCGCCCCCCTTCCCTAGTAGAATTGTCACGCCCCCAAGGGGGGGGGGGCCCGCCCCCCAGTTTGAGAAACGCTGCCTTAACTAACATACAAAAAAAAAAAGAAATTAAGGTACTTACCTTTTGAGATTAAATACTTTTTCGGAACAAAAATGGCAATCTTCGCCAACCGATCAATCTGTGATTTAAAAACCCAATTTCTGCTGTACAATTATTAGCTTTCCCCGCTAAAATACTCATCATAGAACCCGTGCTGTCATATATCTTGGAAGAATGGATTTAAAAGACTATCCCTGCTAAGTATCATCAGAGAATTTGTAAAAATGGTTATTCTATATAATTTTAATGTGAGTGGTACTTATAAGTACCGCGCGTCGGTAGACATAGGGTTAATCAGTCAAACATTAGCATGAATTAATAATACATAATTAATATAGTTAGAAAAATCTACTTTTGGAATTTTACATTTATGTTTCAAAATCTGAAATTCCCATGCGTTTTCCTAATACATAAAAGAGTGGGAAATAGGTGATATTATCTTATTTTTTGTAAACCTTCTTAATAAGGTTTTTTACCCCTATGAGAGAGAGAAATTCAAAACGCTCTATAAATGTGAAAAATCATTCAAAATTTTATAAATTATCGCTTTAGCAAGGTTTAGAGAATAAGTATGTAAGTGGAGTTTTATTATCAGAACGTATGTAAATATAATTTTCTGCCCCTTTTTAATATATATGTCCTATCACCACGCTTTTAGATACTGCAATATTTGTAGAAGATTGATACAAAGATAGTTGCTAAGTTGAAATCAAAACTAAAAATTAAAAAAATAGTGTAAATAAACTGTAATGGAATAAGATGTTTGATCAATGTAATACTGAAAAATACGCCATGATTTTTGTACTTTTGAAACAAAAATTGAAGAAACCATTTTTCTTTTTTTTCTGCGAAAAAAAAGCACCCAGTAAAAAGAAAAAAGCTGATTTATCTTAAAGTACTCAATTTAAATTTCTAAATTGCTTTCAAAAAGTATTTTAATTATGTAAGTCTAAAATATTTAAATTACTTTAAACTTCCTAACAAGTTAGTTCCGTTGAGATTTAAACACATTTTCCATTTAAATGTGAATAAAAAACATAAAATATTAAAGTACTTATACACATTTTGATGGGTTTTTTCTACATATACTGTAACTATGTCTGGGTCAAAACTTTAAAAAACTTTCTCTGGCATTTTAAACAGCTTAATGAGCTGAAATTTTCTCTACACGATTATTTTGGATGACAATACGATCCTTTAATCATTATTAATAAAAATCAAATGATTAAAACTAATTATTTGAAGAATTAAATTTTACTCATGATTCCAAGTGTTTCAACGTGAAACAGTTGAATATTGAAACCAGGAAATTAAACTATCCCTCCTTTAAATTAAAATATTGAAACTAATTATTGAATAAGCCCAGTGGCTGAGTGGTAATGCATCGCGCTTCCACACCACAGGTACGAGGCTCAAACCTGGGCTGGGCAAGGTCGACTCAGCCTTTCAATCCTTCAGTGGGTCGACAAATAAGTACCAAGCTTTCTTGGGAACTTAACACTGGGGGTTTCACGTCAAACTGACCACCTTACTGGAACATCTGCTCATGCCCCTCAGGACTCAAGGTCACGTATACTGAGTTGGGCACAGTAGGCTTGACCCTCATGGGATGTTGCGCTATTGAGTTAAGTAAGGTTAATTATTGAATAAATTCATTTTTTTTTTTTTTTTTTTTTTTTTGACTGAACATTTCCTTTCGCTCTTAAAATTTAAGGTATACAAAATTATGTTACCCAATTCATAAAGTTTAAAAGAAAACACATATTTAAAAAAAACTCGTTTTTCTTACGGGTGTAATAATTTTTTTTGTTGTTGTTGTTGTTGTAGTTGAAACTTTACATTAATATATGAGAATCTCAAGATAGTTTGCTTATATGCTAATAGAGTACTCCTATTCAAAGTTTATTTAAGCATATTTTAGTATAAGTAGCTAAATATAGAAGAGTAAATAAATTTCGAAATCTAAACTAATAATCTCTGACTGGATAAATCACTGGAAAGAAAACTGTTTATTGGTTTGTGCAAAAACTATTGATTTCTTTTTATTTGAGAAACATTTTGTTGCTCTTTAATGCACTCAAGTCATGAAATAAGGCAATTATGTCACATAAAGTTGAATAAGAATATTTATGGAAAAGAAAGATCTGTGATACAAATTTTGTACTTAAGCTTGATATTTTGAAGGAATTCATGCAGAAGTAAGCAGTGTTGTAAATTAAATGTAAAATAAATAGAAGGCGCTGAAGTCATCTGAGAGATATATTTTGTTTAGCTCAGTGATACTCAACCTTTGACCCACCGAGCCTCTTTAAGTGGCTTGGTCATGGCCCATTGCTCCGAGAAATTTGTTTATTTAAGAATATTGTATAAAAAATTTGGTGGGAAATTCTTTGTCGAGGAATTAAATATATCAATTTTTTGCTTTCTGCTGTTGGTGTCGTACGGGTACGAATTGATATTCTTTTTTATTTGGAACGGTTACGATTAGTGTGATAACAGACAACAGTGGAGTAGCAACAATTTTATGGGTAAAACTAATTTTTAACTATCTTTCATATCTTACAAGCGAAAAATATTCGAAGAAAATATATCGTTTCCAAGACGATTGGGAGGTAGACTATTTTGTAGTGAAAAACTGACATAGATCAGTAATTGTTTGATTTGTTACGAAAGTGAGGTATATTTAAAAATACCAATAAACAGGAATCATTCAATGGCACTTTTCCACGAAGATCTCTTTCAAGAGGTGATAAATAGGCTTTCTTGAATAATCTTTGCAACAGCAAAAAAGTGTTTTGACAGCGGTAGTATCACAGCGGTAACAAAGACATCCTGTGAAGTTTGTTATATTATTGGTTATATTATTGAAACCATTTACTGATGCAGAAATCGTGAAGGAGTGTTTTTTAATTGCTTCCAGTTTAGTGTTAATGACAAAAATAAAAAAATATAAATAATAATAAATAAATAAACCAAAACAGGAGTTATAATATTTTAATCAATTTTTCACATTTTAAGTTTCCAATGTTATCTTGGTCTTAAAGCATTTCTCCCCCATATATCCTCGTGTAGCTGAACAGTGTGACGTTAATATTCACTTATTCACTCACTCATTTATCCTCATGTTGCGGCCCGAGTGAAATAACTAACATATATATGCGGCCCGCGTGAAAAATATGTAAATGTGGCCCGGCAGAGTTATGTAATGTTCTTTGGGCTGTAAGCATTTCTGCTGTCTGAGTCGTCCAATAAGCCCAAGTTAGTGAGTGAATATTAACGTCACACTGTTCACAGTTACACGAGGTTTTTTGGCGACGGACCATGTAATTTTGAACCATGGTTAAGTGATGTGGACGACACCTGAACTGGCTACCCCCTCTCCTAACTACCACACCACACCAACGGGAGGACGTTTCAGCTCTCGACAGATTTAGCGTGCATCGCTGCCCTGCACGGTGGGTCTTTGGTGGTACGGAGCTGTCAAACTGTGACAAAGCCAGCCACGATTCAATACCTATACCACTCGGCTACCGTGGCCCCAATAAGCCCAAATGCCTAAAAGATGGACTGAGTTACTGGAATAAGATAAAAATATAATGGAAATATAATCGTCTTACTGGCCATGTAATTAAGAATTAAGGAAATATAACAAGCAGTGTATTAAAATATGTTTCTTTTTCCTACGAAACAGTGTGATATTAGAAAACATATTTTGAAATATGTTTCAATCTGAAAAAATAGACAAGATTTAACCCTTTAAGAGGTCACTAAACCTAAGATTTAACCCAATTTTTTTGACTAAAACTTTTCAAAAAAGGGCACATTTTTTATTGCGTTTTACTAAGCATAATACTTAAGAGAATACAAAAATGGAAGAATTTTATTTTAGTTTTCAATTTTAAAGTTTTAACACCATTTTTTTTTTTTTTTTTATATATAATTGTGGAACACAAAAATTCCTAAATGTTTCCCTTTTATAAGTACTCTCTACATTCTATGAAGAATATTTCATATATCCTAAAAGAATATCTCCCATACTTACAAACAAATTTCACGTTCATACCACTTTTTCAAATGGTTGAGGATTTTGTCTGCATGGGCATATATATACATACTCGTATATGCACACGCAATTTGAAGCATGGTGTGAAATAGTCAGTCTTACATTGCACAATGGGGATAAAGTTAATATCATTTTTTTTGGAGTACCTTTTCATTTTTATTTTTTCTGAAGCAATAAATTCCACATTGCCTTGCGAATCCCTGTTTTTTATAGTAAAATATTTTCAAGAATCTTAATTACTGCCTTCAATGAAAAATTCCCGCCTTCATCTCAAAGAAAATCCTAAATGAGAAGTATTTCAGTACCATGTACACACAAACTGCATCTCTTACAAATATACTAGTACTAATAATCTCACTATAAAAATTAAAAATATGCGCAAATCAAAGATATAAAAGAGAAATTATCAGTGCCCGTACAACTTACGGGCAAACCGCTTGTGGCCAAATTTCGGTAGCCCGGGGTAAACCAGTTAAAGCAAGGCTACTCAACCTTTTTATCTGCCGGGCCGCATACTTATGTTAGCTTTTTCACGCGGGCCGCAGCATCATGATTAATGGAGGAGGGGGGGGGGGCAGAGAAATGTTTTAAGACCAAGATAACATAAAATATTTAAAATATGGAAAATTGATCAAAATATTAAAACTCCTATTTTGCTTTTTTTAATTATTATTTTTTTTTATTTTTGTTACTGAATTTTTTCCAAATTGTGGAAACATTTAAGAATCACTCCTTCACAATATCTGCATCAGTATATAAACGGTTCCATATGATTACCAATGATATAACAAACTTCATAGGGTGCCTTTGTTACCGACAAAACACTTTGCTGCTGTTGCAAAGATTATTCAAGAAAACCTATTTTTATCACCTCTTGAAAAAGATGTTCGAGGAAAAGTGTCATTGAATGATTCCTGTTTATTGGTATTTTTTAACTACAACACTTTCGTGACAAATCAAACAATTATTGATCCATGCTTGTTTTTTACTACAGAATAGTCAACTTCCCAATCGTCTTGAAACAACCTATTTTCTTCGAATATTTTTCGCTTGTAAGATGCGAAAGATAGTTAAAAATTAGTTCCATTCATAAAATGGTCGTTACTCCGCTGTTGTCTATTATCTCTTATCAAAAATTCTTATCCATACGACATCGACAGCAAAAATCAAAATTGATTTCTTAACAAAGAATTTGTCACCAAATATTTATAAATAAATGAACTTTTCAGAGCAATGGGCCATGACCGGGCCACTTAAAAAAGCCCAGTGGGCCGCAGGTTGAGTATCACTGAGTTAAAGGGTTAAAAGGAGTTGGAAACCTCTCTCTTTATATATATACTGACAGTGCTAAATTGGCTGTTTTCGATGTTCCTTTTCTCAAAATCTGTTATATGTACATGCTTGAAATTTTTCTTACAATTAAAGTATACCTTTCTCATTATACTTAAATAAGCTTTTAGCTAATTTTGAATTTCTTAAAAATTTATGAAATATTTTATCAAACATTGCGAAATTTGACCCCTTTTTCACATAAAAAATAATTTTTTGGGTTTTTTACGAAGAGCTCATTTCAGTACCTACATATTAGCCATCATTATAAAAATATCATAAAAAATTTACATACCTGTGAACAGTAGTTTCTCAGAAAAGGTACATCGAACATCAAAATTTACATTTTGAGATAAATTTATTTTAATGTATA
>BMAV01013414.1:81415-97843 GCA_019973955.1 Trichonephila inaurata madagascariensis | reverse complement strand
GGGGGTGCGCGTTATACGGTGAATATACCTAAAAATTAAAAAATGCAGCTTGAAAGTATGGGTGCGCGTTATACGCCGGATTTTACGGTAAGTCCTTCGCCAATATATCAAGTAGGAGTTTTAGTGCGTTTTAAGTACAAACATCCCCAATGAATTCGAGCTTAGAATTTCTTCTTTCAATCTCTTTCTCTCTTACTCAAATATGGTTGAGGTCATCCCATTAAAAATGAATAGGTGGTAGACTGACATAAAAAAAACTCGTTTATCGTCTATTCATCGTAATGATCCTTAGCGCTCCTAACTAGAAGCAATTCTTCGATCTAAAATATCTCCCCCCCCCCTCCTCAATTAACTCCCATTCAAATAAACGGAGTATCGGAAAACACCCCAAATCAGTCCATTCATTCAAACTCAAAGACGTAGCCTTACAAAGGTAAATAAGTCCTACAAGTTGGTTAAAAGAGATTACGCTATATTTAAACTCGGATGTGTGTCAAAAGGCCGCTGATTTGTCGACGTCTAAGGACCACTAACCAAGCATAACTAAGCGTTTGATCTAATGGTTACTATTGGTTACATTTGTAATATTTCTTCTTCGGTATTTTTTTTTTTTTTGTTCTGAAACGTCTGTTCTATTGAACTTGCCTATGTATTGACTTAGCAAGCACCCATGTCAATTCATCAGTTCAATTCAGACCGAAATGGGATTCTTTTATTCGTGTGAAATATAAAAGTTTTAGACACTCTGAATATTCTAGAAAATGTTCGTCTTCTAGAACAGGGATGTCCAACACGCGGCTTGCCAGTAAATAAGTTGCGGCCCACCGACTCTTTTTTTTTTAAAAAATTTTTAATATCAGGTTTTTAAATTTTTTTTCATTTTGAAATTTATATAAAATATATATAAATCTACAATGTATTTGCCTGTTACCTGTTCTTGTTTTAAAATAAATCCTTTTTGATAATAGAAAAGTCCTTAAGATTTAAACAGATTTATATTTTATCAAACAGTTACATTTGATTTTACTATAATAAACAACATTTTTAATAATTTCCGAATTGCATTATGCATATCCTTTACTATGGATGGTACATGATTCTTTGTGTGTGCGATTTTCGTTTCTCCTCCTCCTTTTCTGTTTGGAGTGCGCAAAAAGCAAGAGGCAGTCAGAGATGTTTTTTAAAGTTCAAAAAAAAGATATTCAGGACGGTGAAGATAAGACAGCACTATCAAATTTCAACAATGAGTAACGAAAGATCGATTCAAAAGGAACACCGTCATTTTCAAGAAAATGGCAACTGTAATATTTTAAACATTATTTGATCATTGTAATATATTATATTATATAAACATTATTATATTATCTATATCTGAATACATGAAAAATAATGAAAACAATAATAATAATTCATTTTATTTTCAATTTTCACTCCAATAAGTGTTTTTTGTTTCCAAATCTGATATAAAGGTACATATTTTTAAGTGCGGCCCGCGAGATTATAATGTTTTTCCGAAGTGGCCCGCAATAGAGAGAGAGAGAGGTCATTTGGGTTGGATACCCCTGTTCTGGAATACTCAAAAGTTGAATGAGTTTTGGAAGCAATAAAGAAATTTAGCGTTGGATTAGTTTCAATTTTTATTGCAAATAAAATAGTTTTGCCCCCCCCCCAAATTTGTTTAGCTAATTACTTACTACGTCAAGTAGAAACTTAAATTTGTTACTTTTTTCATCCCATTGTACAACTTAGCCATTTGACTCTCAGCAGTGCCGGGTTACTCATTAGGCGGATTAGGCAATTGCCTGAGGGTGCCGCGCTTTTTAGGGGCCCACAAGTGTGTGTTCTATTTTTTTTTTTTTTTTTTTTTTTTTTTTAGGGCTCCAAAAAAATCCGGGAAATACACGGAATGTGGACGTGTGCACATGACATTACGATGGCGGTGATAAAAAAAAATGTTGTACTTCAAAAAAGTAAAAACTTCAAAATTCAAACTTATCTAGCTATATTAGACAATGCATATGAAGAACTTTCCCGTCTTTTGGAAGCGTTTAGTAAAATATCTTTTCTATTTGGATTCTTCGTTGGAGAGAGAGAGAGAGATTTCCCTATAAAGAAAGATTCAGAAATTAAAAAAAAACCACCCAAATATTTAGAGAACATTAACTGACGACATCGAATTCGAACTCGAAGATAAAAAATGGTGCATTTTAAGCATTTCATATTACAAATAGAAGATTTTAAAAATGAAGAATCGAGATACCAGAGCATCGTGATCATACGAACTTATTTTCAAAAAATTGCTGCAATCAACGTTTTGTATTGTTATGACAGCATTAAAAATATACAGGTATCTTATAATAACTCAAATGCTTTCTGGTGAACGAAGCTTTTCAAAATTAAAGATGCTAAAAAACTGCCAACGATCTTCAATAACAATAGAAAGACTGAACTCATTTGCTATTATGGTCATTGTGAGTACGACGTCTTGTAAAACATAGAATTCTGAGATACTCTAAAAGTATTTACGACCCAAAAAAATAGTATATATTATAGTATATATAAACCGAAATATTTAGTTATTTTTTTATTGCAAAAATTAGGGGGTTTTTTTATTTCAAAATCTAATTAAAGTTATTTTTTTTTTATATTTTTTTAATTTCCTGGATAATTTGTTCTTTTATATGTACAATGGAATATATTCCTAAGATGTTGCGTAGTAAAATTATTAGGCTACAGGGCCCCGAGAATTTGACTGCCTAGGGGTCTCCATGTTGTTTAATGCAATCCTGATTCTCAGTCTCTTAGAAGTCGGGGGAAAATAAACTCTAGCTTTTCTTTTTGTGTGAGTGTATGTGTGGAATGTTTACAATATAATATGAACTTTAAAGCAGGGATAAAACCAACCTTTAGGACATTAAAGGGGCTAAGAAGAAAATGACATTTCTCCCTGTAATAACTATTATTTAAGAGGAGAAAAACCCCTTAACGTCGTCGCCGCAGGGTGTGACCAGCCTTCTAGTTCCACCTACTTCAAAATTACTTTTATAAAAAAGGAAACATCAATATTGATGGATACAAACATATTTATTTAAAAAATGAAAACGACAGTACCTAAAAATAATCAAATGCGATGCATGAATAAATCTGAAAATTTCCACATTATTAGGATAAATAAATTATACAACTCCTTGGACTTTTTTTTTTTTGCTAAATATCTGATACTCTCATATTTCTTTGTTTTAATATGAAAATCTTTTTCTTTCAACCTCCGATCGAGCTGATAAACATTAAAACAAGTAGTAGTAGGGGAGGATGCACCATGGATGGTTGTAATACATTTGTCTCAAATACCGAAGCCGGTACGCCAATTTGAGCTGAAATGTAGTCACAGCATTCAAATGAAAATACTAATTTGTGGAATAGTACTTATTCATCACAATGCTGTTGTAAGCCAACAGCTTCTAGAGTAGTTTAAATAGAATGTGCTTGGTCACCCGACGTATAGCCCTAACTTAGCGCCGAGTGATTTTAATCTCTTTATGGAATTGAAGAACTGGCTAGGAAACCAAAACTTCTAGACCATCGAGGATCTTAAAAACAAAGTTCACATCACTGGTCATATTCTTCAAAGAGAGCATCAAAAAGCTTGACCATCAATTAGAGAATTATGCGAATCTACATCGTGATTATGACAAAAATCTATAATGTTTGTTCATGACTTTCGACAAAGAATTCAACTTTTACTTACTTTAGTCTGTTTATATGGTCCACGGAGGTTGAGAGCTATATTAACGTCATACTATAAAGCTACACGAGGATTATCGGCGGCAGATCTCGTAATTTTGACCCATGGTCAAGTGATGTTAGCTATACCTGATCTGGCACCTCCTTCTCCTAACTTTCACGCTTTACCAACGTGAGAAATCCTCGACAAATTTAACGTACAATGGCTCCCTCTATATGGCGGGTTTTCAGCGGCACCAGGCTCGAACTTATGAAACGCCACATTTTTTTCCAGCGTAAATTTCTCACAAATTCATTTTTAAGTGTACCGTGATGGACTCACGCATCTTTTCATTAACATGTCCTTTGGGTTCTTTTGGGGCCAGGATTAATTGCAACTCTTTTCCAACCAAAACCCAAGAAGTGAAACGTGAATATAAGATGCAAATTAGATAGCTTTTAAATATCAGAATGAGTAAGTGTAATGGCAATTTGGGGAATGTTATGATAGAGAGTGATACGATTGTGAAGTGACAGCCAACAGAGGTTATCCCGAAGATAGAGCCATTAGGTCAAGGTGCATACCATTGCACTCGATTAAAGACGCAACTCCCTTATGATTAGATCGGCGATCGGATCAAGGTAGGATTGACTATTTAATATTAGGACTTATGATATTATTGGAATTGAGATTAGGCGGGTTATATGGTATTATTGATATAGTGTGTTTTGTGTCATCGTAGATTCTCTCATATATATTATTATCATCTAATCTGTTAAACGTTAAGTTTAAGTTCTTAATAAAGCCATATATGAAGAATATGGATACGTCTAGTTCTTTTGTTGATCCTACACCTTTAGCTCATGCAGATAATCAAAGAGAAGGGCACCCTAGGGGGGCAATTTCACAGTACAATACCAAATATGTTATGAAAAGGTTTAACTATTTGGGTTAAATTCTGACATAATTTATTTTTACACTTTGTAATTGTCTTTTCCTTATGTAACAATTTGAAATGATCTGTTTTCTTCGGAACTTTTGAAGTGCAGTGAAATCCACGGTTTTTCACACACTTTTAACTCAAAAAATAAAATCGAAATTTACGGGTGTGCGTTATACGCCGGATATAAAAATGAGAGCTTTAAAAATAATAATAATAAAAAAAATTGATGAGCGTAGAATAAAATTAGATTTCTACATATATCGAAATACTCTGTTTCTTTGAAAAAAATAACATTCCTTATGAACTTAGTTGTATTTCAAGAAGTACACTGTTTTTTACTAAAGCTTGGAATAATACCTCGAATAAATGACTGCAAAACATAATGAGCATAGCGCACGTGCCTTTTAGGTTTCTTCGTAAAGAAATGGTGCTCGTTATACGGCGAATATACCTAAAAATTAAAAATGGCTGCTTGAAAGTATAGGTGCACGTTGTATGCCAGATTTTGCGGTAGTTTCACGAAACAAGAATGTATCGTAGACCATGGATTGAATTCATAAATTACGATCTACGGATTTAATCTTTTAAAAGAAAAACTCTTAACTTATTGGTGTGTTTAAGGTATCCGACTGCCCTAAAATCATGATTTTTTTTCAAAAATCGACAGTTTTTTATGCTTTTATTTTATAGGCAATCTTATTAGCTTTGTAAAAATACCAAGTTTTTTATTTTCCATTGAGCAGAACAAAAACTACAAGTGTCTTAGTAAAAGCAGATGTCATAACTTTACATAGGATGTCAAACTTTAAAATGCGTTTAACTCGAAATGTGTTTTTTTCCGAAAACCAAAAACGAGGATAGAGATTGCTCAAAAAGTTTTGAAAATACTTTGCTGAAATATTTTGTGTATGTTCTGTATAACAGTAAAAGTGTTTTGACCTTCAGATTTATCAACCAATGTTATATTTCAAAATTTACAGTCCTTTATGTGAATATAATCACTGTTTTTTTTAAGCAATTTCATACAATCACTAAGATACAGTGCTCTAGCTTTTGTAAAAATTAAAATATCTCTTATCCTGAAGGTCATTTCAAACATGAATAACAAAGTAACACATCAAAATTGAAAAATTGGGAATTTGTTCATAATATTTTTGTACAGGGCGGGCCCCGTTTATGTAATTTTTTGTACATTTTCACCAGTTTTTTTTTCCATTTTAATAATAATAATAATAATTTTTTTCTGTTTTCAATTTTAGGATTTTTTTCCTTAAAATATACTAAGTAAATCTAAAAATCACAAAAAAATCTCCATATCTTCATTTTGTCAAAAAAAAGTTATCGCAAATAATCGAATACCTTAAAGCAAATAATAATAACTAATTCTAGTTTTTGGCCCATCTAGTAGATTTTTGAAATCACATCTTGAATATTTTGTAGTAAATTGTGGAAACATGCATATAGCATTCAAAATTATTAAATTTTAACTGATATCTTACTAGTTTCGAGCACTTTAGTTTCATCATTTGTAGCTTTAAAATTAAAGAAGTTTAACTATCCTTGACTCAATGAGTGAACTAAACAGAATGAATGACCTTCAGTCGACCTTTAAAAAGTCTGATGACAGAATTAACTACGAATGACTATCGTAATTACTTTCGGATGTTATCGTACGAGTAACAACGCGATGGTCTGCTTCTAGAAAATTATTAAATATTGTCTTAACTATCATTAAGTCTTTAAATTGAGACATCACGGCCTCTGAGCAAATAATTGTCCATCTTTATTACTAGACAAGATCAAGGCTATCATATTAGAAAACTACTTCGTAACAAATACTGAATTCTTGGTGTTAAACCTTTCATATTTGTTCAGCTGATGAGTAAGTGTTTATTAAATTAGTACTCTCAAGTAACACGAGAGCTATTCGTAACGGACTTTATTATTTGGAACCGTTATCAAATGACCAGGACACCTGAGCTGAAACCACTCTTCAAATTCCCACACTACGCTAACGTGAGGACAACGTGAAGCGATATATTTTCTCACCATTTGGTATCCGTAATGTGTTCCGGCCTAATCCATGGCCTGAATTACATCGTAATTTGTTGTAAAAAAATTCCTTTTTGAAAAATTGTGACGGGCTCAAGCGTCTTTTCATTAACATGTCCTTTGGGTTCTTTTGAGGCCAGGATTAATGGCAACTCTTTTCCAACCAAAACTTAAGAAGTGAAACGTGAATATAAGGTGCAAATTAGATCACTTTTAAATATCAGATGTTTCAGTAAGTGTAATGGCAATTTGGGGAACGTTATGATAGAGAGTGATACGATTGTGAAGTGACAGCCAATAGATGTTATCCCGAAGATAGAGCCATTAGGTCAAGATGCATACCATTGCACTCGAGTAAAGACGCAACTCCCTTGTGATTAGATCGGTGATCGGATCAAGGAAGGATTGACTATTTAATATTAGGACGTGATATTATTGGAATTGAGATTAGGTGGGTTAGAAATTGATAGTCCGAGTTACGTTATTTCGGTATCATTGTTATTGTGTGTTTTTCCATCGTAGATTCTCTCGCATATATTATTATTATTTAATCTGTTAGAAGCTTAAGTTTGAAGGTCTTAATAAGGAGAAATTAAGATCAATGGAATCTTCTAGTTCTTTCGCAAATCCTACACCTTTAGCTCACTCAAATAATCAAGAAGGGCACCCTAGGGGGCAATTTTACAAAGTGTGCAGTTTAGTTTATTCGCATATGGCAGTGGTTCTTTAACTTTCTATCACCGCGTCCCCTTCTTATATATCAGAGTGACATCGCGGACCCCCAAGATTTTGAATATCCTTCCCCGACTTAATATTATTGATTAAAATAAAAGTTATAGTAGAGTTTATTTATTAAGGACTGTTTAGCAATCTAGTCTAGTATGGCTCATCTTATCCCGAGTAAGGCATGGATGTATCTTCGGGAAAAGAAGTCGGACTTTCGCCTGAAATGGATTCCCGTCTCGAATGGAAAGCAGAGCACCCCTTCTGTTCTATGCTGGGATCATCGTTTGTAATAAAAGTCTATATTTTTCTGTGCTTGAATTGTATGTTTCTGTTCCTCTATCTCTTGTTTTTCGTATATATCACAGATGTAAAACAACGATGTAACGTCTTGTAAGAAATGCCGTCTTGTACTCGCAGTATATATCCCTGGTACTATTTCTTTGCTTTACGGGTGTTTCGCAAAGTTATTTCCAAGATGCAGATTTAGTTGCTACACGTTTGTTCAAACGAGGTCTTAAGGTATCCGACTACGTTCGGAATCGTGTAAATGGATAATATTTATGATATTTAGTGTCACTTAGATTAGACAATGTATATAAAATTGTTTTAAGGTATAAGACTACGTTTGGAACCGTGATTTTAAAAAAGCTCATAAATGGGCAATTTTCATGATATTTAGTGTTACTTTTATATTAGAATGCATGTATAGAGATGTTTTAAGGACATTTTGACAAAAAAAAAATGACTTAAATGCAATAATTTGGGAAAAAATTAACTTAGAATAACCTTTTTTTCAAAATGTTCTCCTTTTGTGAAAAATGCGTCTATTATAATAATATTTTGCCTGTATATAGCTCAGACCTCTGTACAGAGGCTCAACTATGATTTTTGAAAAATTCACATTATTTTTAGATTTACAACCAATTGAAATATAATTATCGGCGTTTTTTTCTTAAACTTTCTCCCCTCTGTTGTCGTAAAACATGGATAAACCCACTTCTAAGTTATATATTTCAAAAATTCTAGTTGAGCCTTTGTACAGAGGTCTGAGTTCTATACATACAAGATATTATTATGATAGAAGCATTTTTCACAAAAGGAGAATATTTTGAAAATGGGTCATTCTATGTTCCTTTTTTGTCAAAATATTGTAAATTTAACTATAAGAATTGCCGAATATTGTATGAAGAAAAACTACAAATCCATCTTAATACTTTGAAAAACAATGACCAATCTCCAATAAATTCAAGTTTTTGGATTGCAGAGAAATCCTCCTTACTTTTTTCAATTTTTCTGTCTTCTTTAACTTTATATTTTAAAAATTTAGAGAGATACTGAGGTGCACATTTGTCTAAATGATTTAGTAGTATAATCTACAATTTCATACTTTCCGTTGTTACTTAATGTACAATATAAATGCACATACAGAAAGAAAAGGAAGTTTAGGGGATTCTATTTACGTATTAAAGGGTGTGGCACTTATATCCCGAAAAAGAGTTCTTATTTGGGGATCTTCCCTCGGGTGTTAGCCGTAATTGTCATTAATAGTCCCCTGAGCAACAATAATATGCTGCTGACGTGCGTATTTCCAGAAATATTCAAAAATTCATTCAATTTGTATAAGTAGGAATTTTTTCGATAAAAAAAGATACCATTTAGAATATTGCTAGGAATTATTTCGACATACAATTTGCTCAGGGGCGTAGCTATCACCGTGTCAATGATACGAGACCCCCAAACTACAGAGGCTTCAACATGCGTAACTACAGTCCTACTAACAAGGCTCCCATGTCTAAAAAGGGCCTCAAAGGAATTTTAATACAGATCCCCCTCAGTTACGCCAGTGAATTAGATATTAAATAAATTATTAATATTTTCGGTCTCATATTTTATCATTGATATGTAAATATTTAAGAGGACATGTGTGTACATATATATAATCAATAATAAAAAAACTAAGTTGTGCCATAAATCTCATAAAACAAATAAAAGACAGTATATAGGTTAAAATTAGATAGCTACAGTAGTATAACAGAAAACTCTTATTCTCAGGAACTAAGATTGTAGGTCTATAAACATAGTTTTCAGTCAAGTCAACCTTCCCCAGTATTTGTCTATATATTTGCTTTTATATGTTTTGGAAAGCGAAGCTATTCAAAGGATAAAGACTTCATATTTACCAGAATTACTTAGAAATTATGTTTATTTGTGTTTGACAAAATGGCGATGAACTATTTAAATTGTTGCTGAGAATTAATTTATTTTTCCCATCAGATATTTTCAAATCTCATAAATTAAACTGCATCATATTGCAGACTTAATACTGTTTAGCATCACTCGTAAGTGAATAACTTTTATTGGTTCTCTGAAAAAACTATTACTCGTAAAATAATTTCTGTTTTGACCTAGTTTCGTTTTAGAATGAAATAATGATATGTGATGAATCACACACACATTTGAAAACATTACATGAGCACGGTATGCTTGCTTTTTATGGAAACCACTTTTTTAATCTTTTATAAAGCCATTATTTCTAGTACTGTTACGTTAAAAAATCTCTGCAGCTGAGATTGATTTTTAAAAAGAAATTCATTTAGCTTATTACCTTAAATTAATATGATTTATGTAAGACCATTTTCTTTTTGTGGGAAGTATATTTACTACCGATCACTGGAAGCCATTCGAAGAAAGGATATCTTTTGTTTTGCATTTCCCATTATATCGCATTACATGATATTTATGAAACATAATTTTGAAATACTAAAATCTACAAGAGGCATTATAAATAAGACATATTTTGTTTTCAAAATTTTAAGAATTTATACATATTACTTTCCATATGAAGTTTTTAAAAAAACAGGACTCAACACATAGTGGGACATTGTAAGCTGTACAAGCATTCTCATGTGCTTTACTAGAGCACAAACGGTAACGACTACATATTTTTTGTAAAGATGGCCTATGGTCACCAACTTAGACTATCGTACGTCATCAGGAATAGTTTTCTGGCTGCTCAGGAAACTAACAGGACGTCTTTTGAGGATGAGACTTGAAAATCAAAATATCAGTTGTCGTGCAAATCGAACACAAATCATCGGGTGAAAATTAGGGGTTCTTATATCCCGGGGTTTTCCATTCCCGGGAAATTCCTGGAATGTAATTGTCGTTCCCGGAAATACATCAAAATTTCAAAAAATTTTAAAAACAAGTTATTTTTAAATAAAATTAATAATAATTATATAAAATAAGGATACATATAAATTCCAAAATTAATACTGTAACGAGAATGGTAAAAGATGGACAATAGTACGCACTCTTTTCGAGCACGAGTTGGCAACCAGAGTCTGATTGCCAGCTGGGCGAGGAAAGCGGATGCCAATTTCTGCTCGCGCAAACCTCTCGTTGTTTTTATACTATTAACTGTTTGATATGATTGCAACTGTGATATATTTGAATGTTGAGGAGTTGGAATTCGAAAACCATGAACAAAAGACGATTTGAGCTAACCGATGTAGAAATGCTTTGATTACAGTATTACAAGTGGAGTCCAACGTGGGACTCGAACCCACGACCCCGAAATTAAGAGTCTCGTGATCTACCGACTGAGCTAGCCGGACTCCAATTGTAATACTGTAATCAAAGAATTTCTACGTCAGTTAGCTCAAATTGTCTTTTATCCATGGTTTTCGAATTCCAACTCCTCAACATTCAAATATATCACAGTTACAATCATATCAAACAGTTAATAGTATAACAACAATGAGAGGTTTGCGCGAGCAGAAATTGGCATCCGCTTTCCGCGCCGAGCTGGCAAGCCGTTGCCAGCTCGTGCTCGAAAAGAGTGCGTACTATTGTCCATCTTTTACCATTCTCGTTACAATACTTATTTATATAATGAGCTAAAAATACAAAAAAATATATAATAAATTGATTATTCATTTTTAAAATAGGATTTCAGAAAGCATAAGCAATTTATGCTTTATCACTCAGCCTAGTTCTAAGCTTTGTGACGAACAATCGGGCAGCAGAAAATACTCGCTCGGCTTCAACTGACGTTGGAAGAATTGTTTTTAAAGCCTCACATAGTTTTATAATGTTTGGTGATGGATTTTCAGTCGAGTCGTACAACTACATCTCTTGTTTCATGATTTTGTTGTAACCAGTACTTTTCTTGGTTGAACAACATTAAACTTTAGTTTCAGAGTAAATTGCTTTCGCTAATTTTTCGTCCAAAGAGTCAGAGGTTTTTCTTTTAAAATCTCTATGCTCTCTTCTTCTGAGTGCGAAGAGTAAGATATCGATTCCTCTTCTTTGCATAAAAGTCTTGTCCCTATCATTTCCGCTTGTCTAATCGCAATCGCGAAATATCAACAGTAACTGCAGCTGCTTCCCCGAAAAATTCAGGTATTTCATTAATCCTATTAAAGTAACATTGCGTCTCTCATTAAATTTTTAAATTAGAGAATATTTCATATTTTTCGCAAATTCTGAATTTTGTTCGTTCAATTCTCCAATAACGAAAGAAAATACACCTTCTAAAGTTAGCAAAGTTCCATTTCGACTGTATAATTTTTCTAAGCCAATTTTTATTGGCTTTAAGCCTGCTACAATTGTAGTCACAGTTTCAAACTCTACATTGGCCATCATTTGTTCTTTAATATCAATTAATGCTTTTAAAATTGGTGACTTTACTTCTAAAAATCTTTCAAACATTGCCAACAAACTATTCCAGCGTGTTTTGGTCTCGGAAAAAGTAGAGAAATCTTATGATTATAATTTCCCGGAAATCCGGGATCCCGGACTCCTGGAAAGAAACCCTAGTGAAAATAGCTTCTCATCGACATTAAAATTTAATGTAGTTGGTGGTAAGCATATTTACCACGGCCCTATGAAGGGTTAAAAAAAATGGAGACTAAACATCACCCCTGCCCCCAAAGGACTTTTTGAAAAAGTGGCTTGATTCTAAGAGTTACATATAATCCTTCTCTATCTAATCTGAACATTTAATTATTTCCACTCCATGGTAAATACAGTCGAACCTCCATATTACGAACCTTTACATTGCGAATTTTTCTTTATAATGAACTTTCTCCTGGAACCAAGAGTATTTCACGATTTTCTTCGTAAAATAACCTCCCTTTAGCGAAGTGCATTTTCTATATAACGAACTTTTTCTCTTGAGATTCAGTTTTTTTCTCCCTATTTTTGAAGTATTTCCTGACATTTCAAATTGTTCTCTCTTTTAACACACTTTTGGTGGTCGCAAATCTTGAACTGGTTTTATAAGGTGCCTAACTCGCCGAGAGCACTAGAATTCTGGGCGTTTCATCCAAGGAGCGCAACCTTTAACCCCCATTGTCCAGTTCACTAGAAACATCTTCGATATCTCTTTTCACCCTTAGTGGAGTTGTCTCGTGTCCCCGTTCATTTTTAGTGTTGATCCGTCGTACTAGTAACTTCGTTTCTTGTAGGTCGAAAATGTCAAAACGTAAGAGCTTGAGCATCAAAGCAAAAAAAATTAATTCTTCAAGAAGTGGGTAATGGCGTCAAGAAACTTTCTTCATAGTTTTTCTTTCTTTCCTTTTTTTAATAGATAAAATATATAACATATATATTAAATTACTAAAATGTGTGAATAATTACTTTTTTTTATAATATAGCCTTTATGAATTTAAGATTCGTTTTATGTGGTTTATAAATAAAATTGAAAGATGAACCTCTATATAACGAATTTTCCATACAACAAACTTTTTTAGGGAATTTAGCGACTTCGTTACATAGAGGTTCGACTGCATGTCGCAACCCCAATACAGAAAAAATAAACAAAACTTTATAAGTTTCTCTACTGTACACATTACATTCTCAGATTGCTAAGTGAAACATATACAAATTCCCTTTCGTGTTTATAAATCACCAAGAAGTAGCTTTCCATTTCGCAACAAAGAGCAATTACACTAAATAGAATTATTTCTCTCTTAACTTGATGAGAACGGAAGCAAATTCCCTCTCTCTCCTAGAATTAATGACCTGGGGACCCCAAGAATTCATTTAGTTTATTTTTCAACGCGGAATAAACCCAATTATTAATCTCTCCCCCGTTCTCTAGCGTTGACATCCCAGCTCATGAAGAATTGAAAATCAATTGGGTCCGTCCACTGCGGGCCATCGCCCAGACAATGAGGACGTTGGATTCGTTCTGGAATATTTCATTTCGTTTATAAACAGAGGAACTCCACGGGGAGAGTTGAGTGGTAAATAATAAAAAAAAGGATGAAAGATCCCCTAAATGATGGAACAATTGTTCGTCTAGATGGTTCCCCGTTAATATATAAACTTGATAAAAAAATGCAATTAAGTCGAGGGGTAAAGTTCTTTTTGCGATGTATGGACTGTTTATTAAGTTATGCTGTGAAAATGAGCGTAGTTTGGTTTGGAAATGACGGGGGTTGCTGATAGGTTTAAACTTTTTTGTGTGGTGGAGTATGTAGGTCAGTGATGTGTTGTGTTTGTTAATTATTCGAAAGAGGTTCTGTTATTAAATAATAAATAAGGAGACTAAATTGTTAGGAATGGTTAAATTATAAAAGAAGTCCTCGCCTGAGGAAAAAATAATTTTCAAGCTCCCGTTATATATTTAAGATGTGGTTACAAAAGTAAGCGTATGCAACGCCTTGAAGCTTATCAAGCGGTATGACAAATGTCTCAACGTACGTGGTAGTTATGTTAGAAAATAAAGTTGTCTTACTTTTAATGTTTCCTTCTATGTTTTGTCTTTCATGTACAACTCTGACCATAATCGACAGGGGAAACTTACTTTACGATTCACAATCGCACAATAGTCTAAGGATATAAAAAGTCATGTAGCATTAATATTATATTTACTTACTCAAGACGCAGCAAATAAAATTACGTCGTTAAAGAAATTTAATGATGTAGACGAGCGGCTAACGAGGTTTTTAAAAGACGATTTAGATTATATTTTTAATTTTTGGAATTAGCGTTACTTTCTTTTACGCAAGAATTTTTTAATTCGTGGATATTCCACTTAAGTCTTAATATTCCTTTCCCACGAAAAGCAACCATATTTCGTGTAAGCAACTGGTATTTAAAAGAGAAGAAACGATCTTTTTGGTTCTTCGAAGACACGCTAGACTTCTACTGTTTAAAACAAGTTAGAAGAGAGAAGTAATTTTTGGATACCATACAAGCAAGTGATTCTAACAGATCTAATTTCTCTTTAGAACAATTAAAAGAAGTTTTATTTTTTTTTTTGTAGGTAACAAAATTGCGAAACGTGAGTAGTAAAACATGTAAAATATATATCATATATTTATCTCAAAGATTAATATATTTTAGTTGTTATTTACACTATAGAGTAAAAAGGAAATTCTTTTAAAGCACTAGAAGTATATCTTCCTGGAAGATGGCGTACTTAAAGAAAATATCAGGTAAATTTCAGTAAATAAAGCTTGGGAAAGACAGTAAAATTTGTTTGGCTACTAGAAGTTTTCATGGCCTCAGAAACCAATTCGTCTATTTCTATAAACTCCAAGTTAAGCATATATAAAACATTAAGGTTATCCGACTACGTTCGGAACCGTGATTTTGCAAAAGCGTGTAAATGGATCATATTTATGATATTTAGTGTCACTTAGATTAGAATACATGTATAAAATTGTTTTAAGAGGACATTGACACAAAAAATTATTTAAATACAATATTTTGGCAAAAAATTAACTTAGAATAACCTTTTTTCCAAATGTTCTCCTTTTGTAAAAAATGCTTCTATTGTATTAATATTTTGCCTGTATTCAGCTCAGACCTCTGTACAGAGGCTCAATTAGAACTTTTGAAACGCATAACTTGGAAGTCGGTTTATCCATGTTTTATGAAAACAGAAGGGAGAAATTTTAAGAAAATACGCCGATAATAATTTAAATGGTTGGAGACTCTGAAAATAATCTGAATTTTTCAAAAATCATAGTTGAGCCTCTGTACAGAGGTCTGAGCTATATACAGGCAAAATATTAATACAATAGAATTAATAGAATTAATACAATAATACATTTGGAAAAAAGGTTATTCTAAGTTAATTTTTTGCCAAAATATAGTATTTAAATACTTTTTTTTTGTCATAATGTCCTTAAAACAATTTTATACATGTAGTCTAATATAAGTGACACTAAATATCATGAAAATTATACATTTATGCACTTTTTTAAAATCATGGTTCCGAACGTAGTCGGATACCTTAATCAGGCCTATTGCTCTGTATGGAAGTGAATGTTGGACCCTCAATAAAGCGGAGGAAGAAAAGTTGCTCATTTTTGAAAAAAAAAAAGAAGGGAAAAAAACCCCTTTATAACCTGCACTCAAAAATTACTAAGGTGGTTAGCTTCGATAATTTTAATATCATTTTTTGAATTTAAAAAAAATCACTTTAAAATTGAGCACAGTTACAAGTACATCAAAGACAGTCAATACTATACAAAATAACGAGAGGTTTACGCGCGTGGTCAATGGCACCTGCTTTCTTCACCGAGCTGGTAGGGGGACTGGTCAAGTGTTCCCAAGGCCAAAGGAGTGCCCACTATTGTCCGTCTTTTTGCCATTCGTTACACCTTAAGGAAAATCTTTTAACCTACTCAAGAGAACAATCAGTGGAAAATTCTTTACAATCATGAAATTTACAGGAAATATGGCAAATATGGCGGGACTGACATTATGAGAACTATAAAAGTATTCCACATTAGGTAGCTGGACCATCTGTACAGATATACCGATGCTTTTCCTTCCAAAAAAGTTTCTTTTTCGAAAATTGAAGGCACCAGACGTAGAAGACGACCACCTACATCAAGGGTGTCAAGATCGATTGATTGATTGAATATTAACGTCCCACTGTTCAGCTACACGAGGGCTTTTGGCGACGGACCACATAATTTTGAACCATGGTCAAGTGACGTGGACGACACCTGAGCTGGCA
>BMAV01013414.1:54873-67664 GCA_019973955.1 Trichonephila inaurata madagascariensis | reverse complement strand
ATATATATATATATATATATATATATATATATATTGATATCCAAGCTCTTTACATTAAACTGTCGATTGTATAGAAAACATTCTAACAACCCTGGCCTCTTGACTATTGAATTTCTAAAACTGAAGTATAATTATCTTTTACGCCTTGTTTCGCTCCCGGCCCGAGACGATTTTTTTAGCGAATCTCTGCTAAATAGAAGGTACAAGCAATTTCAAAGCTGTGGATCTAATAAATCAAAATTGTTATTTTTTTTTCCATAACGTCTCCTTATAATCCCATAACTCTTATTGGGGAACGATTGCCGAAAAGCCGGCTCTTAGTGGATCAAAAGAAACGAAAGAACAAAGGAAACACGCTTGCCGATTTTCAAATCTGAATGTCTAAGGATCATAATCAGGAATTTGTTTTTTATAACGCCCCATAACCCTCCTATGAAAGTCTGTTCCTACAAAACAGGCTCTGAATGGGTCTCTATTTAACCCGCGGTCACTCGCACCCGTTTTTGCTACCGTCGTTACTCGCGGAGTATAGAGAAACACCTCAAACTTTTAACACGTGTATTTAATTATGAAAATAAAATTAAGTCTTTATGATACATATTTATAAAGTACAAGATATTTTTTGTATTACACAAATAAAATTATTAAATTTATTGCATACAAATGAGACTAACATTAATTTAAACTAAACATACAAAATTTTCATTTTAAAACACATATTTTTATATTTTTTCATAAACCAGTATATATAAAACGTATATACCAGTAATAAATATACTTTATAATTAATGAGATAATGATAGTAGAAAGCGCAAAGAAAAATAATATTTTAATCATTTTCCAAACATTCAGAACAGACTGTATACAAATGCTCAACTTCTCGCGGGAGTTCTCCGCCCCCCCCCCTCCAGAGAATCTTTTGAAGGTCATTACATTGCAATCGTTCGAGAAAGAGGGATTGCAACAGGCCTGAAGGTTCAATGACCTAAAATGTGCAGCTACAGAAAAAAAATCGTGGTTCTGCGCATTCTTTTCAGAATCCTGAGAGGATTTTTTTGTTGCTGGGGTGTACAGAACACCCCGCGCGAGTGATCGCGGGTTAACAAAAGAAACAAGTATGCTAAATTCAAATCTGTCTGTCTAATAATTTCGGAGATCTTGTGATGAGTGAGTGAGTCCTTTTTCTCCTATATATACAAAAGTTGTATAATTGTTTATATATGTGCACTAAACAATTGATTATTATTTAAATTCTTACTTTAATTCAGAATAATAAAATTCGGATTAAATATTTGTCGAAATTAAGGATAAAAATTTTCTTGTCGTATTTCAAAGACGAAAATTCTGCCTTTGTAAAATATTTGTTCATCGATTCTTGTAACTGAAAAATTAAATAAAGAATAGAATTTAAAATTATTTACAGTTTACGTGCAACTTCTAAGCTTTCAGAAAGTTTGTGACTGCATCATTGTGTCAACGATGTCATTGGGAGATTCATGTAGTAGATGTTTCTTGGGTGACTTCCCCTTTCTTTATAATTAAAAAAAAAATACTCACAGTTGTCACAAATCCTACAAAGATGCAATTTTTTTTCTGTCAAGGTCATCCATTGCCATTGCAAACAGATGTGAAACAATAACAGCTGGAAATAATTTTAAGGAACCAGGAACTATGTGGAATGAAGTTATGCATCATTATTTAGCACTGGAATTTTTATGTATTTTTTTAGAGCTATCGCTTTCTTTGTATAAGTGAGAACTAAAGAATGAAATAAATTTTGATAAAATTAAATTATAATTGATATTGTTACATACTTGTGAAGGCGGTTTGTGAAATTGCCCCCTAGGGTGCCCTTCTCCTTGATTATCTACGTGAGCTAGAGGTGTAGGATTAATGGAAGAACTAGAAGAGATTCCATTGATCTTAATTTGACTTTATTAAGACCTTCAGTACTTAAAGCTTTAACAAATTAGATAATTATATTTAAGAGAGAATCTACGACGAACAAACACACAATAATATTTATACCGAATCGCGTAACTTGGACCACTATCAATATCTATAATCCGCCTAATCTCAATTCCAATAATATCACGTCCTAATATTAATAAGTCAATCCTACCTTAATCCAATCGCCGAACTATTATAAGGAAGTTGCGTCTTTACTCGAGTGCAATGGTATGCACCAAATGGCTCTATCTTCGGGATAACCTCTGTTGGTTGTCACTTCACAATCGTATCACTATCATAACATTACCCAAATTGCCATCTCACTTACTGAAACTTCTGATATTTAAAAGCTATCTAATTTGCATCTTATATTCACGTTTCACTTCTTGGGTTTTGGTTGGAAAAGAGTTGCCATTAATCCTGGCCCCAAAAGAACCCAAAGGACATGTTAATGAAAAGACGCGTGAGCCCGTCAAAGGTTCTAGTGATGAGCTAAGAAAGTAAGCACAGGGCCACAGTAACCTAGTGGTCATGGTCACGAACTCGTGGTCGGCGTATCGAAAGATCGAACCCTAATGCCATTTAGGACCCACCGTGTAAAGGGAGAAATAAATGCTAACCCCTTAAATGCCACCGACGTATATATCCGTCTCACTTAACCCGCGTGTTATGTGCCTCGGAAGTATATATACGTCCTTCGAAATAATATATATATTGCGATGCTATCAGTAAAACTATTCTGAAGGTTTTGGAATGCAATGAAACTACATTGATAGTGTTTACAAAGGATTTCCTTATATCAGAGAAAAATTTTGCTTATTTCTGCCTTTTCTTTTCCCCTTAAAACACCACATACGGGAACTTGTGTAAAAAACGGTGCCATTGGGGAGCGAATCGAGTAACTTTCAATCGGTAGTTAAGGGGTTAAGTCTATCGTGGCTCGAAGTCCTTCCTTTGGCATGGTATGGTATGGTATGAACAGCTCAGGTGTGGTCCTCGTCACTTGAAGGAGACTCGAAATTAAGAGGTCCGTTGATTGTTTATAATGTGATGTAATTTAAAATCAAATTAAGAAAGTAAACATCACGCTCATGAATAAAACTGCATCCCTCCAAATTTTTTAAGAATTTTTCAAGCAATTATGAAAACAGTAGTTGGTTTGTGAGAGTTCCAAGCCCCCCCCCCCCCCTCGATAAAGCTATTTCAAAAAGTAATAATATTAAACTTGAATTAAGCTACTGACCTCTTATTTCTTTCTTAATCTTATTTATAAGAAATCGGGGGGGGGGGTAATTACAGTAATTCCTCGACTTACGCTACCCCGATTTACGCGATTTTGAAATCTCGTTGATTCGTCTTTTGTTAGAGCGCTACGCATCTCGATTACTCAGGAAAAAAAAACTTTAAACAATGTCTGGAAGAAACTGTCTTTTTTTTTTTCCCATTATTGAAACTCATATGGAATCAGCACTAGAGCCTGATAAAATTGGTAATGTGATTGAAGAAATTGTCGATCGTGTTAGGTAAATAAATTTCGAAGAGTATGGTGATGACGTTCGAGAACTGCAGAAACAATCCCACAATCAGGAGCTGACAACGGATGAGCTCACAGAAATGCATGAGCAAGAGTAAGACATCGAAGAGCTTGAGTCTTCAATTAGAATATCGAATGACGATTGGGAATTTGACAGAAGGCCACTGTTAAAGTGAAAAAGGGTTATAAATTTTTTTTAAAAAATATAGACTCCAACGAAGAGTGAAAACAAGGAATGGAAAAGAATTATTAGCATGCGGGGAAAAAAACAATCTTTAAGCTGGCACACTACTTTGATAGATTTTATAAAACCTCCTACGTCATCGATACTCAACCTGCGGCCCACCGAGCCTTTTTAAGTGGCCCGATCACACAGGGTCCATGGTTCTAAGAAATTCATTTATTTATGAAAATTTGGGGGGAATTCTTTGTTAAGAAATCAAATATATCAATTTTGCTTTTTGCTATTGATATCGTATGAGTTGTGAGTTGATATTTTTTTCCCTGATGAGTGAAGATAGACAACAGTGGAGTAGCGACCATTTTATGAGTGGAACTAATTTTTAAATTTCTTTCGAATCTTGAAAGCGAAAAATATTCGAAGAAAATAGATTGCTTCACGACGATTGGAAAGTTGACTATTTTGTAGTGAAAAACCAGCATGGATCAAGTAACTGTTTGATTGGTCACGAAAGTGCCGTATTTAAAAAAAATACCAATAAACAGGAATCGTTCAATGACATTTTTCCTCGAACATCTCTTTCGAGGGGTGATAAATAAGCTTTTTTCTTGAATGATCTTTAAAAAAGCAAAAGTGTTTTTTGTCAGGGATAATGTCACAGCGATATAACAAAGGCACACTGTAAAATTTTTTATTTTATTGGTAATCTTATGAAACCGTTTAGTGATGCAGAAATTATGAAGGAGTGGTTCTTAAATGCTTCCATTTTAGAAAAATTCAGTGATAAATATAAAAAAATAATAAATAAAATGCAAAATAGGAGCTTTAATTATTTTGATCAATTTTCCACATTTTAAAACATTTTAAATTTTTTATGTTACCTTGGTCTTAAAGCATTTCTCGGCGGCCCCCGTCGCGAGGGGGGGGGGTGTTACGGCCCCCGTGAAATAACCCTCATACATTTGCGGCCCGGCACAAAAAAGACCGCACAACCCTGAGTACCCCTATCCTACATCAAAATAACTTCGGTTTTCAATTTTGTATTCGTGTTATCCAAGATTTTATTAAACATTCCTTTTTTCAAAATTATTGTTTTCTTTCGTCTCTAGCCCCAACTAAAAATAATTCATGTGTACAATAAAATACGTTTAACGCGAAGAAGCATAAGACGAAATATCGGTTAACACGAAATAATACTACGGTCCCGACAAACTACTATGTATCTCCATGCATTTTTTTTTTTTTTTTCATTTTAAGGTATCCGACTATATTCGGGACCGTGATGATATTTAGTGTCACTTAGTTTAGAAAATGTACATAAAATTGTTTTAAGAATAGTATTACAATAAAAAATTATTTAAGTACACTATTTTGACCAAAAATGAACATAGAATGACCCATTTCCAAAATATTCTCCTTTTGTGAAAAATGCTTCTATTATAATAATATTTCACCTGTATATAGTTCAGACCTCTGTACAGAGGCTCCACTAGAATTTTTGAAATATGTAACTTAGAAGTGGGTTTATCCATATTTTACGACAACAGAGGGGAGACATTTTAAGAAAAAAAAAACGCCGATCATTATTTCAATAGGTTGTAACTCTGAAAATAATATGAATTTTTCAAAACTCATAGTTGAGCCTCTGTACAGAGGTCTGAGCTATATACAGGCAAAATATTATTATAATAGAAGCATTTTTCACAAAAGGAGAACATTTCGAAAAAAGGTTATTCTATGTTAATTTTTTGCCGAAATATTGTGTTTAAATAATTTTTTTTTTGTCAAAATGTCCTTAAAACAATTTTATACAGGTGTTTTAATCTAAGTGATATTAAATATCATGAAAGTTATCCACTTATGCGCTTTTTTAAAATCAGGTTTCCGAACGTAGTCGGATACCTTAACATGAAAAGAATTTTCTTCTGAGAATGAACAAAATACGGAAAACACGTGCCGAATTGGACTGTCCTACTGTGCCATCGGAAGAATTCGTTGCAGTAGAAGATGAGACTGTGTGTACAGCCCCAATTATGACAGAAAAAGACATTTTGAGTTTGTTCAAAGCTTAAAAAATATCATTGAGGCAGATTTCGACGACGAAAAGGAAACGAATAATGCCGCTCCTGTTCCCACGTCATCCGAAATGGGGAACCTCAGGAAAAGTATGTTTAATTATTTAGACGCACATTTCAATGGTGAAATGAATATCAAAATGAATGACATTGAACAATTTGTTTACAATATGATGCTAAAAAAGACAATGCAAAGAAAAATATCAGATTATTTTCCAAAAATTCAACTTTAAAAAAAAAAAAACTTGAAAATTTTGTATTAAATTTCAATAAGTTCTTGTGAATGTTTTTGTTTCCTTGATTTTTATTAAATATATACTCTAAAATCCAGCGTATAACGCGCCCTTTTAACACTAAAAATAATACCGAAATTTACGAATGCGCGTTATACGCCGGGTAGAAGCTTAGAATGAGAGCTTTAGAAATATAAAGGGATGAAAATAAAAAAAGTAATCAGACTTCTACATTGTGATACCGCCCCCCTTGGGTAACCGTATCTTTGATTGTCAGCGTGAGCTAGAGGTGTAGGGTTTTCAAAAGGAATAGACATTTTTATTTCTTAATATGACTTTATTAAGAATGGAACTGAAATGTCTAACAATTTAGATAATATTATTTAAGCGAGAATCTATAATGAACAAACATACAGTAATAGTTAAACCGAATCGCGTAACTTAGACCACTATAATTATTTAATCCACCTACTCTCACTTCTAAAAATATTACAAGTCCTAATATCAAATAATCAATCCTACCTTAATCCAAATTTAGATTCAATCTTATGAAGGAACGTCTGGGCGCGCGTGCAATGGTATGCACCTTGACTTAATGGCTTATCTTCCAGGTAACTTCACAATTGGTTATCAATTTACGCTTGTATCTCTTTCAAACATAACATTCCCCAAATTGCCATTTCACTTGCTGAAACTTTTGTTATTTAGAAGTTATCTTATTTACATTTCTTTTTCACATTTCCCTTCTTGGGTTTTGGTTGGAAAAGAGTTGCCATTAATCTTGGCCCCCAAAGAACCCAGAGTTATGTTAAAGAAAAGACGCGTGATCCCGTCGCAACATATATCGAAATACTGTTTATTTAAAAGGAAATGACACATATCCTATAAACCTAAAGTGTTGTAGTCTAAGAAGTATACTATTTTTTCGAATATCTGGGATAATATCTCGAATAAATGACTTCAAAACATAAGAACACTGCATACGAATATTTCAGACTTCTTTATCAAAAAGAGGTGCACGTCATACGGTGAATATAGCTCAAAATTAAAAAATGCAGCTTGAAAGTATAGGTGCGTGTTATACTCCGGTGCACGTTATACGCCGGATTTTACGGTACATATATCTATCTAAATAAAATATATTCTAATAAACAATTTTGTTTAAATATGTTTTTGTTTTTTTGCAATATCGTTTACAACGAAATTCTTTTAACATGAAAAACTATTTTAGTCCCCCACAATTTAGGTTTAAACGATCTTCACTGTATATGTACTTATATGCAACTATCGCTATGGTTATCGCTTAGTCCCACTTATCACGTAAGTTCGGGGTATTACTGTATTTAATACAATGGTACGGCTGAAAATAATGGAAAGAATTTGGGAGTAGAATGTATCGTATATAAAAAATAGAACTGAGGGTTGATTACTGATTGTTTTCTTAAGGTATCCGACTGCGTTCGGAAACGTGATTTTGCAAAAGCGCATAAATGGATCATTTTCATGATATTTAGAGTCACTTAGATTAGACTACATGTATAAAATTGTTTTAAGGACATTTTGACAAAAAATTTATTTAAATACAATATTTTGGCAAAAAATTAACTTAGAATAATCTTTTTTCAAAAGGTTCTGCTTTTGTGAAAAATGCTTCTATTATAATAATATTTCACCTGTATATAGCTCAGACCTCTCTACAGAGACTCAACTGGAATTTTTGAAATATATAACTTAGAAGTGGGTTTATCCATGTTTTACGACAACACAGGGAAGAAATTTTAAGAAAAAAAGCTCCGATAATTATTTCAAATGGTTGTAACTCTGAAAATAATATGAATTTTTCAAAACTCATAGTTGAGCCTCTGTACAGAGGTCTGAGCTATAGACAGGCAAAATATTATTATAATAGAAGCATTTTTCACAAAAGGAGAACATTTTGAAAAAAGGTTATTCTAAGTTAATTTTTAGCCAAAATATATTATGTATAAATAATTTTTTTTGTCAGAATATCCTTATATATAAGACAATTTTATACATGTATTCTAATCTGAGTGACACTAAATATCATGAAAATGATCCATTTATGCGCTTTTTTAAAATCACGGTTCCGAACGTTGTCGGATACCTTAACGTCGTGATTTTAATTTGATTTTTTATGAACGTTCTGCATTTTCAGGCTGCACGAAGATTATTGACAATGCTCCTTGCACTTTGGAATCATGGTCAATTGAGCACCTGATCTGTGGCACAATACTCTTTAAATTTCCTCACCACGTCAGCTTGCGGATCGCCAGATTTAACGTGCAGCAGCTCCTATAAACGCTGACTCATAAATGACACTAGAACTCAATACCACGACCGGATAAAAACAACGGCACGAGTTCGCTACCATAATGGTACATTAAAAGAAAAGAATAGATTAAAGAAATAAATTAAAGACATAAAAACTCATCTTATTCTTTTCCATGGTAGATTGAAGAAAAAAATAAGATGAAATTATGTCGTGAGTACAAGATATATTTGTACTTCCACTTACAAAAGCTGGCTTTATATTAATTGAATTACGTCCCATATGGATTAGGATTTAAACATACGGTTTGGCCGGGGAAAAAATTTTTTTTGTTATCGCTATACCCTTTTGCCTGTCTAAATAAAATCGCAAGAAGTTTTCAAAGAAAAATATCTTCCATTCACGCATTGTGCTTTATGTTTTGAAAGAGAAAAAATTGCGTTGTTTTTTTTCTGTTTTGTTAATTTTTTTTATATATAAATATTTAATTTACCTATGTCGCAATGCTATTGTTCTAAACGTCAAGTATGGGATATGGGGATCGAGGGGAAAAAAATTAAAACCTAAAAATTCAAAATATTTAGTGTTTGCTCTAAAGCTAATAAATAAATAAGTTAGCAATCTTTTGTAATTATATTCATTTTTACCTTTTCATCTTTAACCCCCTGACTGGAACATCCGTCTCTCAGACGGGGATGATTTACTTTGATGCCTGTAGATAAACCGGGTACTCCTGGTGACAAGATCGGAAGAGCAAAAAAAAAAAAAAAAAAAAAAAAAAAAAAAAAACCACGGGGTGGTACATGGCGATTTTTTTTCAACTCACGATATGAGCGATTTTTCTTATCTATCACCGTTTATCACATTAATATCCCTATAGTTTTTTCGTGTTTGGTATTATTTTTAATTACTTTTAATGAATATAAATAATTTTTAATCAGTTTTTATAACAATACTAATCACAATTCTAGCGATAAAAATATATTGTTTTGCTTGATTTAACCCCACACATCTTATTTGAGCCTGTAGTGTACTTTCGTAATACCGGATGATCTTTATTCATAATAACGGATCATCCTTACTCATAATAACGGATCATTCTTACTCATAGTAACGGATTCTTGATCCTTACGTCTTATTGGCTCTTAAAACCTACTATTGAATTTCATTGGTCAGAAGAAATGTCTTCTGACATTTCTTCTGTCTTCCCAGAATTCCACTCTGACGAAGGGAATATAGATACTCGAACTTATTTTTTTGTTATGTTGAAAAATAAAGTTTATTTTTGTAAAATCACACTGCAATTTTACTTGGCCACTCAACACAACACACCAAAAGCCGTACTCAATTTCATGAGCTATAAGGACATTCAAAACAGTCCTTAAGGTAATAAAATTCAAAAAAATATAGGTACCCGTCTGTCAGACGCATGTTCCTCAGTGCGGCAAAAAAATTGATGCTCCGGCCAAAGGGTTAATGTGCAAAATAAAAATAGGAATCTAAAAACATCTTTCATTACAACTTTTTTTTATCACAAGTAATGCTCCTTCACTCTAGATTTCTGAAAAAATTGAAACGTAACGGAGGTAATAAAATTCAATGTATCACGAACAAATCACGTTTGTGACGTCCTGCTTTTCTTACACGTGATTAGCTCTTAACAAGTGACAAATTTAGGTTGCTATGGTAACGGATACATCCCTCGAAAGCTCAACAAGTTATTTTGTCTTTCAGTCGATCTCCAGTTCATGGTAATGCAAGAATTAATTTTGAGGGGCGGGGCGACGTATTTATATACTTTTGTTTCCACGTGCTTTTTTTTTAATTCCTACTATTAGTTCACACTCTCCCTATATATATTTATTTATATACTTTGTTCAAATTTTCAATCGTTAATAAAATACTTTTTATTCATCCACTCAAGTTCAAATACATTTTTTAAACTTGTAGTGGATGTTAATACAGTTTTTCCAAATATATTTAATTCATTCATTAAATTAAATTAATTAATTATAGTTTAAGAGATATGTTTCAGTCAATATTATTCCTCTAGATGGCAGCATCATTGGATAAAACAGCTTTTGTTTAACTTGTGATAAAGATTTAACTTAACCTGAATAATCTTATGCTGGTTAGACGTCAGCATTCCCTTAACACTGGTTTTAAGATAAATTCGAACCTATTTTGTTCAACTTCTATTAAAAAATGTAATTTCAAATTTAACGAGGTTTAAAAGTTTTTAATGTTAATTTAGAAGGTGTTTCGTCACTTAATAGTGTGATTCTTTCATATGTTTATACATGTTTATATTAACTGTAATTAATTAATAAAAAGTTACTAAAATAAAATTTTTCTTTGTTGACCTAAGTAGGAATTGACTTAATATTTATATTACTTGTTAATGTTGAGTGTTAACATCAGGAGGAGTATGGTACAAATGGTTAAGTGTAATGAAATATTTCGAGAAAAGAGCTTAAGTGGCCAATATTCGATCACACAAGCGAATTCTTGCCAAATAATATCACTATGTCTTAATGTGCAGTCATTTTTACACTAACTACAAAATAACCCAATTTCTCCCTGGTCATGGTAATTTCAAAAGCTACTTGAACAAATTTAATTTAGTTCTGACATCTTCCTGTGATTGTAATGTTGGAGGCGAGGAAAATGTAGAACATGTGCTCCTTCTGTGTTCCAAGTTTGCCAGAGAAAGAAAGATCCTAAGACTGGCTTTCAAGGGACTTAGTATAAATTGGCCTCCGAATTTTCACCGACTTCTTTCTACCAGAAATGCTTTCAAAAATTTCTGTGAATTTGTTGTAAATATTTGTATTCCTTCTTAACCTCAATATATTTTTTTTATTTTTTGTTTCCCATGAATGTGTGTTTATTACTTACTTCTGTAGGCCCCGTGTGATACTTTGTGGTGCACGGGTATTTTATAATTGTTTTTAATAAAAAAAAATAAAATAAAATAAATGTGCAGTTTCCAAGAACTGCAAGAAGTGTCACAGTTCTCCGACAACAAATATAGAAGTTTTTGTAAAAAAGCTGAAATGGTGGCTTTAAAAAAATAAATTAAATGTTTGTACGAAAAAGCTTATACAACTTTAGTTCCCAGGTACAGGATAAAACCATGATGATTATCATAAATTATAAAAATCTTAAGATCGCTATATGTAAACAAAGCTTCGTTCATAAAAACAAATCACTTCTTCGAAATCACTTCAGATTTGTAACCTTTTGAGTGAAAGGAGCCAAAGAATCAAGGAAAATCACTTTCTATTTTGTCATTTAATAGGATAATTCTGTCCTATGTATATACATATTTTTATATTCATTGTAACTATTTAATAAAAAATAACTAAAATAAAAAAAAAATTTGTTGACCTAAATAGGAATTGACTTAAATTTTTTTTTTAGGCATATATTACTTGTTTTTTTACTTGTACACACTTGGAAAGTCGAATATATTTTGTTACCTTTCTCAAAAATATTTTCGTGATTATAAAAATCAGGTGACTTACGGGGGGAAAAAATCTTTGTTTAAAAAATAACCTCTATTGTGATGTGCGTTAGGACTTAACTTGTTCCGAGTGTCTTGGAAATTTTTCTTCTAAATTTTTATCGTCTAAAATATTTTTTATAATAATTCCTATAGATGGCGCCATAAGTTTATATGGAGATTCTTTTTTTTTCTTATGAGGATTGGATGGAATTATTGTTTTTCTTTTAAATGTTGCATTTAGAAACAACACATGTGGTTGAAGAAACTGTATAAACACTGAGATATTGTAATGCAAAAGTTCTGTATGTCATGTTGGTTTTAGAATCTACTTAGGAGGTATACGAAAGTTTCAAAGCTAAGAAAAATGATGTAATAATAATTTTTAAATGACGACGTTTAAAATTAGAAATAAGACTAAATATAAATCAAATATTTAAATGAATAGGCCAGTGAGCCAAAAAAAAAAAAGTCCATTAAATGTTCGCTGTCTTTTTTGAAGCTGCGTGTTTATTAAAATGGCTCACTTCTAAGTAATACGGAGGGCTATCATGGGATATGGGCAGTGGCGTAACGGAGAATATTAGCCCCCCCCCCCCCCCCTGCAAACTCAAGTTTTGGGGGCCCTAGCTCAAATACACACTTTGTGTCAGTCAAACTTTGGGCTTCCTGGAGCTCCTGGCCCTCCGTAATGAGGGGAAGTACGTTACGTCACTGGATATGAGTAATGTATGGTTGCATGGCAAATACAGTCGAACCTCTACATTGCGAATTTTTCTATACAGCGAACTTTTTCCTGGAACTAAGAACATTTCACGATTTTCTTCGTAAAATAATCTCCCTACAGTGAAGTGCATTTTCTATATAGCGAATTTTTTTTCTTGTGATTCAATTATTTTCTCCCTTTTTTTAAAAAGTATTTCTGGACATTTCAAGTTATTCTTTCTTTTAACTCATTTTATAATGGTAATGAACTAGTTTTATTAGGTGCCTAACTCACGGACAGCAATAGAATTCTTGGTG
>BMAV01013414.1:23659-38058 GCA_019973955.1 Trichonephila inaurata madagascariensis | reverse complement strand
TGAAATGCTTCTGCAGGTGTCTGGTGGTTTGGACACATGTCTGGTAGTTTGGAATAATGTAAATGAAGATCCATCAGTCCAGATGACTTGTCCTCTACTGCAGTTGTGTCCAGTTAAAGTGTTCTCGGCTCCACTGCAGTATCTTCATATAGCATTCCGCTCCTAAACTAATGTTTTTGGAATAGCTACTCTACTATGAATGTTCACAGTATGCAACTCCCGTTGAATAGTTTTCATGGATACGGGGTTCTGATTGATTGATTGAATATTAACGTCGCACTGTTCAGCTACACGAGGGTTTTTGGTGACGGACCACGTAATTTTGAACCATGGTCAAGTGACGTGGACGACACCTGAGCTGGCACCCCCTCTCCTAACTACCACACCACACCAAAGGGAGGACGTTTGAGCTCTCGACAGATTTAACGTGCATCTCTGCCCTACACGGCGGGTCTTTAGTGGTAAGAGGCTCGAACTCGTGACATTCCAGCCACGATCCGATGCCTTGATCACTAGGCTACCGCGGCCACACCACACCACGAGAACATTGAGTTTCGTCAGATTTAACGTGCATCGCCTCTCTTCACGGCGGGTCTTCAGTGGCACTAAGGATCAAACTCATGGCATGCCGTTGATGAGCTTGTGATCATAACTACTAGGCTACCGTGGCCTATGTTGGAATAAAAGAAATATTATTGTGATTTTGTTTTAAATATGGATGTGTATCACTATTTTATTCACAAAGATTAATTACAATTTGTATATGAATTTAAACATGCATTACAATTTGTATGAATTTTGTTTTTCTCTTTCCATCAAATGAAATCTCTCTCTCTCTCAGCGCCGCAACAGTCCACAGAAGAGCAAGGCCTGCTATGCCCTTCTCAGTTTTGATGATCTTGGGCACTGAGGCACAAGAGCAGATGTTCCGGTCTGGTGGTCAGTCTGACGCGAAACGCTCCCAAGAAAACTTGGCTCTCATTTATCGACCCATTGGAGGGATAAAGGTTTGAATCTACCTTGCCCAGACCAGGGTTTAAACCTCGGACGTGCGGTGTAGATGCGCGATACGCTACTACACAGCCACTGGGCTTCTAAAATGAAATCTTTTTTTTCTTCTATTGGGGCTGCGGATTGGTGTTTTACCTTCGAAGACCTGGTAGGCACTTGAGTTCCGACGATGCAAAACCGTACGTAGGGTTTTAATTTTGCCGCGTACATCCAAGCCAAACAGACACTCAAGGTATCTTTTACATGTCGCATAATCCCGCGACATGGCCGCTATCGATTTTCTGCTTCATGAAAATCCACCGACGTGGGCCGGGGTCGAACCCACAACCTTAGGCGTACAAGGCCAGCGACAAACCAACTACGCCACCCAGCCGACTCTAAAATGAAATCTGCTGGATGTTAAATTTTTTAAGTTTAAAAAAAAAAAAAAATCAAAATATCCTTTTGAAGAAAAATGCCTTTTGGAATATTTTAGCGAATTTCAGGAGAATAAATGAATTATTTTCTTTAAAAAAAATCTATGGTATACGATCACTTTGTCTTTCAATTGAAAAGATATTTCAATCCGAGATAGAGTTCGGAGTCTAGAATCTGATAAAGCTTAAAATATTTGAACTAGTAAGAAATCGATTAAGAATGGAACTTAAGGCATTCATAAATGTGGGTTAGTGAGGCATCTACATATTTTAACAATCGAATTGGAGTATCTGTCGATGTAATTTAAGGCAGTTTGATCGTGATAAATAAAGATGATACAATTTAAGTGAGCTCGTGCTTTTTATTTATGGCTATTTTTAGAATTAATAAAATTACCAAGTGTTTGCTAGAATAAAAATGCTTGCGCTCTGAAGCAATATAAGTTTTTCATTCGTTCCAGTTTATACATTTTTAAAATGCTTTTCCAAGCTTTCAATCGGTTTTAATTTATTTATAAAATGTGATCCAATAACCATTAAAATTCTTTTCTCCACGAATTCTTCGTAGATTCTTCCAATAGGAATTTTTAAGATAAGTAACTGGATTATATTTGGTTTCTGTCACTTAATTCTGCTTGGCTTCGTTTGAGACTTCTATCTTAAAATCTCGCCAATGGGTAACAGTGTGTAATATCAATATTATTGTTTCAATGTAATTCCTGACACAGTACGTATTGCCGAAAAGAACAAAATTTTATCTAATTTACCTACAGCAAAAACCCAAGAAACTATCTCTTCCACGGACGCCTTAAGACACGGGCCAACCGGGATCAGGCCCAGGGCCTTAGTCGCAATAGGGGCCTTGTCTCGCTCTCGACTCAGCCTTAAGATCATAATTCGAGTAATTTGAACTGTCAAATGTAATTTCCGGTTGTATTCTCAGAAAAACCGGGAATTTCGGACGATATGCGAACTGACTAAAGGCCGTATCACACGTATATTTTTCATGCAATTTTTTCGTCCAATTTTTGGCCGAATCTGAGGGGGAAGGGTTGCCGTAAACAAAACGACACGCTGTGACGTCAGCCGCACTCTATCTCCACATTGAAAAATTACTCGCCGATTTTTCTGCTTCGTAAAATGAACATCCAAAATTATTTCTTTCATTTCGCTTGCGCAATTGCTGATGGGTGTAAACTAAAAATAGAGCACCATTCTATTTAAAATATTATACGCCGTTAAAATATTATACACCATTAAAATATTATACGGCATATCTGAAGTGTTAGACAAAACCGGAACCGTCATCTTGTTTATGACGTAGGGCGCCGAAGAACCCCATTGGCTGGAATTTCAAGCAATTTTATTTGGAACAACTTTTTGAGCTCGCTAGCAAAAAATTGTTCTAAAGCGGTTGCTATGGCAACTGAGTAAAAATTGCACGAATTGAACGAAAAATTGCTTGAAACGTGTACGTGTGATACGGCCTTAAATGTAATGACCGTTGTTCACGTACAAGACTAGGCCTACCACCATACACCATTATTATTCATACAGTAAAAAGGCGGTAGTCATTCGAGCCGGTTTGTGTAATTGTAATTCATAAACATTTATTGATTTCGGGTTCTTATTTGTACGAGTATTTGACAATATATGCTATGTACTGTATACATTTAAGTGCCATAAGTGGGGCCTACATTTGTGTAGGTGCCCAGGGCCTACTTTTGAGTAGAGGCCCAGGGCCCCAAGAAGTCTGAAGACGTCCCTGATCTCTTCTTGGTACTGTAAAACCAATCCCCGCGTATTGGGCTAAAGCAAAGAAATTCAGTCCAGGGTCTTCGTGCTCCAAAATCAAGAGACTGTTTTTTCCTGTCCACCTCGTGAGGTCAACTACCTTCTATTCCTCCCAAAAAAAAAAAACCATACCCGCAGGTGTGAAGAATGGCGACAAATACTCCAAAAAAGTACCACCAATAGTAGCCAGACACTACACACAGTATTTCAGAATAATTATAATTAAGTTAAATAGTATAGTATTGTTATACGCGCGCTTTTTTTGAACTCTTGTAGCTGTTCATTTTTAACCTAATTCTAAAGAGTTCCATCGATATAAATAATAATTTTTTCCCAGTTTTAAATATTGTTAAGAAGACGAGAATGCCCCATCTGAGTTTTCATTCCACACACTACATTTACAAAAAATCCAACATTAATACTTAGGGACCACGAGATTTCCCACGAATGGGTTGATTGATTGATTGAATATTAACGTCGCACTCTTCAGCTACACGAGGGCTTTTGGCGACGGACCACGTCATTTTGAACCATGGTCAAGTGACGTGGACGACACCTGAGCTGGCACCCCCTCTCCTAACTACCCCACCACACCAACGGGAGGACGTTTCAGCTCTCGACAGATTTAACGTGCATCGCTGCCCTACACGGCGGGTCTTTAGTGGTACTGGGCTCGAACTCGCGACAAGGCAAGCCACGGTCCGATACCTATACCACTTGGCTACCGCGGCCTCCCACGAATGGGAATCAAGATGAACGTTTTTGGAAACGTGAGTTGCAGTAACAATATTCATCAGTAATAAATCAATTTATGCTGATTGAGAAGAAATCTTTACTTTATCAGTATACGTCTACCGTGGCTCTCCATCCAGAATTCCATTTAAAAACTTTGACACCTATAATAAGAGAATGGATTCAAATTTCCCTGCCCGGGTTTCGTCAAGCTCTTGGAGTGCCACTGAAGACCCACCGTGTAGAGAGGTTGATGATTGAGAGAATTTTATTTAAAGTCGCATTATAAAGCAACACGAGGGCTATTGGTGACGGATCTCGTAATTTTGAAATTCTGTCAAGTAACGAGAACGACACCGAGCTGGCACCACCCTATCCTAACTAACACATCACACCAACAAGAGGACATTGAGACTCGACATATTTAACGTGCCTCGGGCTCTCTCTACACGGGGGTCTTTGTTGATACCAAGGGGCTGATGAACGTTAAATCTGTCGCGGCTCAAAGCCCTTCTGTTGACATGGTGTGGATTTGGAGAGGGAGGTGCCATCTCAGATGTCGTCCTCGTCACTCGATCATGGTTTAAAATTACGAGGTCCATTGCCAACAGCTCTCGTGTTGCTTTAGAGTGCCTTTTTAATAAATACTTACCCACTGATGTTCTTTTCTCATTATAAAAAAAAATTGTAATAATTTTTCATTTTTCCTTTAATTTGATTTTAATTCAATTAATTCTAATCCCACACAAAAAAAGAATTACAGTCGAACCTCTACATTGCGAATTTTTCTATAGAGCGAACTTTTTCCTGGAACCAAGAACATTTCACGATTTTCTTCGTAAAATAACCTCCCAATAGCGAAGTGAATTTTCTATATAACGAACTTTTTCTCTTGTGATTCAATTTTTTCTCTCCCTATTTTTGAAATATTTCTGGACGTTTCGAATTATTCTCTCTTTCAGCACATTTTATGGGGATTATACATCTTGAATTGGTTTTATTAGGTGCCTAACTCGTCGAGAGCAATATAATTCTGGGCATTTCGTCCAAGAAATGCAACCTTTAACCCCCATTGTCCAGTTCACTGGAAACATCTTCGATATCTCCTTTCACCCTCAGTGGAATCTCGTGTCCTTGGACTAATTTCCGTTTATGTGTAGTATTGATCATTCGTACTGGTAACTTCGTTTCTTATACCTCGAAAAACCGTAAACGTAAGTGCTTGTGCATCAAAGAAAAAAGTTTAATTCTTCAGGAAGTGGATAAAGGCGTCAAGAACCTTTTCTTGCTGTTTTCTTTCTCTTTTTTTTATTGGTAAGATATATAAAATAAATATATATTAATTCACAGAAAGGTTTGAATAATTTCTTTTTTTAATATATAGTGTTTATGAATTTAAAATTTGTTTGTGGTTTATAAAGAAAATTGAAATATGAACCTCTATATAACGAATTTTCCATATAACAAACTTTTCTTCGGGATTTAGCGACTTCGTTATATAGAGGTCCGACTGTATTTTTATAGTTCTTTCAATTGCTTCTTCAGTTTAAATAAATTCGTGTCCCTACAAAAATGTATGAATTGTTTTTCTAATTACGCAGTTTGCCTTCTGCTTTTTGAGTACAAGGAAGGATAATAGTAACATCTCGGTTTCACGTGAACCGCACGAGACCCTATTATTTAATTTCCTGCCGAATCACGAGTTTCTTTTGACAGGTAGCATCCGTTTGCAATAACCGTGCACAAATAAAATGTTTATGTGGCATGATGCGTTGGGTGTTGCTAAAAATAAAGTGTACTTGAAAATGAAATTCTTTTTTAAAATCGTTAATCGGGATAATGGGTTACAAAAGTTTTCTGTTTGAAAATTAGTCTCGTAAAACTGTGTTCTAGAGACATCAGTTGAAAAAAATACTCTAAATATAAATAATAGCATTATACACCATAAAATCCGATGTGCACATTTAACACACACAAAAAAAGATCGAAATTTACGGGTGCGCGTTATACGCCGGGTATAAAAATAAAATAAAAAAAAAAGATGAGCATAGAAAAAAAAAAAATTAAGAGAGAATTCTACATATATCTAAATACATTTCTTTTTTCAAAGAAATGACATTTCTTATGCATTTAAAGCTTTGCAGTTCTAGAAGTATTCTAATTTTTGGCTAGGAATAATACCTCGAATAAATTGCTTCGAAGCATTAGAACATAGAACGTGCATTACAGATTCCTTGGTAAAAAAGGGTGCGCGCGTTATACGTCGAATATACCTAAAAATAAAAAACTGCAGCTTGAAAAGATAGGTGCGCGTTATACGCCGGATTTTACCGTACTTGATCAAATATTAAGATGCTTTTAATAGAGAATTTTTAAGAAATCAAAAATATATATATCATTTAAAAATGTTCTTCCATCGCTGATGTATTTTTTTAGTTGTTCACGCAAATTTATTTTTAGATTAAGGGTGGATAGAAGAGAATATTTCCAGTTTTTACTGGCTTTGATATTTTAAGGTTATAGGTTTGACGGCATTGATGAGACACTCTTGTTTGATGAGTTTCTTATGTAAGGATCACGAGGAAAAAGATTTCTTTAATAAAACTGAAAAAGAGTAATCTGAAAATATTTTTTCGAAAACTTTTTAAATGATAAGTTAATTAACAATAGCTTCTTAAAAAGATGACTCTAAATCATTGGCCGCAGTAAAGAAAAAAAAATTTTTTTTTAAGAAAATAATAGCATTTAATTTCTTTAATGAGCTTTGGGATTTTCAAATACTGATATATAAATTGAAATACTTAAAATGTACTAATTTAGAATGAGTTCGGAATAAATAATAATAAAAAAAATCAGAGTTATGTAGAAACCAGTTTCAAATTACCAGATAACTTCAGGCAGGAATGGGCAAATAGCAGCCCATAGATCACATGCAGCCCGTAAAGAGTTTTTTTTTTGCGACCCGACAAGATATAGAGACAGAAAATGTTCTCTATACTTGGGTCAACATATGTTTGTAAGGAAATTTTTTTGAATGAAGATTAACAAGAGTAAATGTAAATGCAAGTTGGCTGACATTAATTTACAGGCTGTGATGAGAGCTTCAACAAGCCATCTCCCTCCTAATTGTAAACAAATAATATTAAAAAAAATAGTTTTTAAGTCAATTCCTACTTAGATCAACAACGAAAAATTTTATTTTAGCTATTTTTTATTAAATAGTTACAATTAATATAAATATGTATATACATAGAACAGAATCAAAACATTAAGTGGTCATTAGTTTTTTTAATTATCATTAAAGTATCGTATTGTGTCCTTTTAATTTTAGTCCAACTGAATGCTTTAACACGTGAGAAAAAAACCTTTTCAAGTTTTGATACAAGTCACCAAAAGGGTCGCTAAGTCGCCAACGTGGCTGTATTTGTAATTCTTTAAATAATTAGTTTTAATCCATTACTTTTTATTAATTATAATTAAATTATTGTATTGTCATCCAAAATGATCCTGTATATAAAATTTCAGCTCAATTCAGCGCTTTAAAATGTATTTTATGAACGATTGAAAATTCCACCAAGATAAATAAATAAATATACAAATATATAAATAAATAAATATATAAACAGTGCGAGCTAATATTAGGAATTGAAAAAATAGTAGAAACGTATGATAGGATACATTTGTCTCATTCAACTAATTCTAAAATTAAAGGTGCTTGCAGCTAAAGAAGATATGAAATGAGCACAAATAAAGTGAATAAAACGGCCCCTATTTTATTTTTAATTTATCTTTTTTATTTCTCCAATGGACTGCATATTAGTAATTAAGCCTTTGCAGACACGGCAAGGACCCAAATGGGAAATCCACTTCAGTGGTAAAGCCATCTAGTGGCGGATCTCGCTACCAAATTTGAAAACTTGAATTAATTTAATTCAAGCTCTCGTTGAATTCTAACCATTGCCGTGATTTAATTTTGCCGAGAGCACCAGAGGCAAATGGATACTCAAGGGATCTTTTACATGCCACATAACCATATGACATGCACGATTTTCGCATCCAGAAAATCTATTGACTCCAGCCGGGATTGAACCTGCAACCTTAGACTTACGAAGCAGGAACGCTATCTCTAAGCCATCCCGGAGCCGACTATTTAATTTACATTGTTACAAATTTTGTGTAAATAGTATAAATAATTTGTATTTGGATGTATAAAGCATTTATATTACTCTATGTTAAATTTATTTCATGATAAAATTGTAATATTCACAAGCAAGCTGTCCCTTAGGCCATAGTGGCGATTCAATGGGAACTTAGCGAGATCTCGGCGATAGAGCCAAGTTGGCATTATTTTTGGCGGCCAATTTGGCGTCATTGGCGACCATGTTGGCGAGTTGGGAACCCTCTGGATTCTTCTAAAAATTAGTAGATTGCTATACTAATTTTCACGCTCTATGACACGTGCGGATTTTTCTGGAAATTTTCCCCGGGTTTACAAATAGAGCCGTGAAAGCCACAACCAGTCAGTCTTGATTCAACCAGCGACTAGTGAGCATTGTTTTGATTACCGGTTAGCTCGGCTGTGCTCGTGAATAATCTCTTACATACGTGTATTTTAAACACTGATAATTGCATTTGATTGCTGTTGAGGGTGTGAAGATCTTCTGAGATTTACTCTGTGAATATTGCTGTGGAATCCTGTGTTTCAAGGATTGGATTTTTGATAATAAATTCGCTTCGTTTTAAAAAAAACTGTTATCTTTTCTTTGCGACTGTTTTGCACAAATTCCTTGAACTCGGGTCTACGTAACAATATTGATCGATTTATATGGAACAATGAAACATTTTCTGAGATGCTAACTAATGAATGCAATTACTTAAAAAAGGCGCGGTCTTCCGGTATCCTCAGCTTCCATAATGTGGCCTTGGTGCCAAAACAATTGTCCACCCCTGACGTGAAATAAAATTACTAATCGTATAAATCTTGACCCTTGGTGCCTAGTAATACTGTGACGGGCTCATCACGCTTTCTACTAAAAACTCCTTTTGGGTTCTTTGGGGCCGAAAAAGGCAAATTCTTTCCAACCAAATCCAGAAGCGAAGCGTGATTATGCAAATTAAGAACCTTTTAAATAGCAGAAGTTTAACGTAAGTGGGGTGGCTTTTGGGAAGTGATTATGCTAGTCTGTGGTTAGGAGCGTTAAAGTTAAAAGTGAGAAGTTATCCGACATTCAAGAGTTCAGCTATTCGTGGCAGTGCGTTCAAGTCAAGGTGGATACCATTCCACGCGAGATAAAGAAACGACATTGAGGATTCGAGATAGTTACTGCTACCTAGAATATAGAAGTAGGACCGTTCTATTAAATACTAGGAACTGTGTATATACTGAGATTAGGAGTAGGCTGTAAAGTTAAATATAATGATTAAGGTCGCACTTATTTGGTAATACGTATTGCGTGTTTCTTCACCTCAGATCCGCTAAGTTAAAATATATAAATATTATCACTGTACAGTGTTTAAGTAAAAATCTTAATAAAGAGATATTAAAATTATGGCAACGCCTGGTTCTTCATTCACTCCCACACCTATAGGTCACGAAGGAAACGTAAGAGTAGGGCATTACCCACGGGCTAATGCCTCTTACAATACTAATCCGACCGTCAAATAATGAAGACTACATCTGAGCGTATGAACCGGGAAACTATATTTGTTGCACCGCTTGAATTATGTGGTTTGTAATGAACATCTACACAAAACTATCGCCAAGGATGTATTTTGTGAATAAGTTCGTATAAAAAGCTCTACAAGAATAGGAAAAAATGTCCGCATATCGGAAAACTCATGTGTTGAAGGATTCTTAACTCGAGGTGTGTTATTTACTTGCTATACTTCAAAAAAATTTAAATACAGTGAAATACGTGTTAAGCGAAAAAGTTTAAGACGAAATATCGGTTAACACGAAATAATACTACGGTCCCGACAAACTACTATGTATTTTCATGCATCTTTTTTCCCTTAACATAAAACGAAAAGATTTCGCTTCTGGAGATAAAAAAAAAATACGAAAGCATCAGTTGAAGTTAGAAAGTTTTCTGCAAAATTGGATTGTCTTTCTTTATCATCGAAAGAATTCGTTGCAGTATATGATCATAATGTGTGTACAGCCATGTGTGTCTGCCGTAAGGCAGACAAAGACATTTTGGAGTGTGTTCAAAGCTCAAAAAAATATCAATGATGCAGATTCGGACGATGAAGATCAAATTAATGATGCAGCTCCTTCTATCACGCCATCCGAAAGTGAGGAACTTTATGAAAAGTATCCTCAGTTATTTAGACGCACATTCCAATGGTAAAATGAATAACAAAATGAACGACTTGGAACAATTTGATGCTAAAAAAGACAATGCAAAGAAAAAATATGATAAAATCATTTTCGAAAAACTCAATTAATGCTTTGTTTTGCAAAAAACTTGAACATTTTGTAATACATTTCACTAAGTTCTTGTAAATGTTTTTGTTTCATTGATTTTTATTGATTACATGCATATATACATATATATATGTAAATAAAATGTACTCTAATAAACTTAATTTTGTTGAACATTTGTTTTCTGCAATATCCTTTAACACGAAGAAATATTTCAGTCCAAACAGTCTCGTGTTAAACGATTTTCACTGAATTAGTTAGGGTGAAAGAGGAGGCCAGGCTATAGGTCTGCTATGTCCGATAAATCATACGGAATATGTGGCATTCAAGAAACAGCATTTAATCTTTGTATAACACTGAGATTTTATAAGCTGTAAAGATATTTTTCCCAATATCTATAAACTATTCCTCATACTTGCGAAATCAAAGTCCTATCGTATAAGTTCAGTTGTTAAAACGGTGTTGACAGAGGGAATTTAAAATTACGCATTTAACGTAATGTGTTTACATTCCTTTGCTTGGATTCGTGATTACTTATATGTAGAATTTTTTTTCCCTACTCGTTCGCTTCGAAATAGGTCTGACGAAGAAGAAAAAAAGGGGGTTGCGATATGTTTCAGTTGAAAGAAGTAACTTTTTACAGTTCTCGCACGCACGGCTTAGTTCCAGCATGAAAGAACTGATAATGAAACAATGTTGTGAAAAAAGTTGGGATAAGTTTCCTTAAAGTCCACGTGACTGATGATATACATTTGTGACGTCACAGCTGCAACGAAGAATGCAACGTTGTGTGAAGCGTTAGAAAAATCCTATACACCCAAATGCGCGTTTCATTTTTTTAGTGCAATTTCTTTTAATTTGAGGTAATACTCTTCAGTATTTGCGGGTATATTTAAAACAATCCTTTAAAGATTGCTTCTTTTCATGTAACATGATTTTGTGCCAGTTCTAGTGAATGAGTATTTTTGAACACGCACTAGTGGCTACGAGCCTCGCAATATTAAACAATTGTTCAGAGACGAGGATGACATTTGAGTTCCTCCCCTTCCTAACTACCTCACCCCGCCAACGTTAGGAGTTTGAGCATCGACAGATTTAATGTGCATCAGCCTCCTCTACACGGCTATTCTTTAGTGGCACTAGGCTCGAACTCATGGCTCTCTGACCAAGAGTCTGTGACAATGACCACTAAGCGACCATGGCCACATGGCAGTTCTAGAAAAGTGCTTGATTTTCTAGCCACTAAGATTATTGTTTCAGATCACATTAAATTACTAAAGTAATCACTTTTCAGAATTTTTATGCTTAAAAAAAGGCGTTTTATTTATCTGTTTTTTTTAAATACATAACGAAGTCGATAAATTCCAGAAAATAGTTCGTTATATGGAAAATTCGTCATATAGAAGTTCATCTTTTAACATACTTTAAAAAAACCACGTAAAACGAATTTTAAATTCATAAACACTATATATTAAAAAAAGTAATTATTCACACCTTTTTTAAAATTAATATATGTTTATTTTATATATCTTACCCATCAAAAAAGAAAGAAAGAAAAACTGCAAGGAAACAAGCAAAAAGAATGTCGAAGAATTCACTGTATTTTCAACATTAAGAAAATAATTTTATACTAAAATGAATGAATTTTAAGGACATTTTATAATTTAAAGCATACAAGTAATTGCATTATTTTATAATTAGAACGCGGGGACACGGGACGACTCCACTGAGGGTGAAAGAGGATATGGAAGATGTTTCTAATGAACTAGTGCAATGGGGGTTAAAGGTTGCACTTGTTGGATGAAACATCCAGAACTCTATTGCTCTCTGTGAGTTAGGATCTAATAAAACCAGTTCAAGATTTATTTAAAATGTGTTAAAGAGAGAATAACTTGAAATTTTTTTCAGAAATACTTTCAAAAAAAAGGAAGAAAAAAAATTGAATCACAAAAGAAAAAGTTCGTTCTACAGAAAATGCACTTTGCTATAGAGAGGTTATTTTACGAAGAAAATCGTGAAATGTTCAAGGTTCCAGGAAAAAGTTCGCTCTATAGAAAAATTCGCAATATAGAGGTTCGTTACATAGAGGTTCCGCAGTATTTCCTTGTAACAATGATGAAAGTTGATTTTCTTAGCAGTTCAGCTTAATGGTAAACTAAAATAAACATTATACATCGAAAAAAGTAGAGGCTGGCTTTTATTTTTTTCCAGTACTCTCTGTAAGTTTTTGTAATTATTAGTCGCAGTTGAATCAATAAATATTCCCAATCTAAATATTTTGCTTAGTCGCGTGCTACCATCTCGGTCATTTTTCTCCAACACAACACAGAATGTTTTTATTTACACACAATTTCCTTCATTAAAAATGATCGAAAACTCGATAGTTTTAAATATTAATTTTTTTTATTACCTTCCGGGGTAATTTCCCAAGAACTGTTTAGTTTAATAGTTAATAACTTATGGTTTTTCTTTAATACAGTGAAATACGTTGAACACGAAAACGCTTAAAACGAAATATCGGTTAACACGAAAAAATAGAACGGTCCCAACAGACTATTATGTATTTACATGCATTTTTTCTCTTAACGCGAAACGAAAATCGCTTAACACGAAAATAATTCCCTTCTAAAAATGAACTAAGTACGGATAACACCAGAGATTTCAGGGGTGTGAAATGAAAGAAAGGTGGTTCCCAGTGGCGCACACAAGGGGTCATGGAGTCCGGACCCCCAAAGCCCTTGATTTTTTTCCGATTGATTTAAATTATTAAAATTTAATTAAGTATTTATTATTAATGATTAATTTTATTAATTAATGCTAAGTATTTATTTAATAATTAGTTTTTTACTGTGTTTTGTTCCCGGAAATCGATAAAATTAACAAGAATGGTGAACTTTCACCCCCGCCCCCTCCCCTTGAAAAATTTCTGTGTGCGCTACTGGTGGTTTCATATTCTTTTTTTGCGCTATTGGACGGTTTTACTCTATCATCGGAAGAATTCGTCACAATAGATGATGATAGTCTGTGTACAGCCTAAAAGCTCAAAATTTGTCCCCCCAAAGGTTAAAAAATATCATTGATATCTTTTTCAATTTTTTTTTCCAAGGCAGAAATGAGATGAAAAAAATATAGCTCCTGATTCTACGTCATCCGAAATGAGAAACATCATGAAAATAAGATGAAGTTATTTAGATGCACATTCCAGTGGTGAAATAAATAACAAAATGTACAACACGAACAACTGTAGATGATAAAAATGACAATACACACACACAAAAAAAATCAAATTATTATCTAAAAACTCAATAAATGTTTTGTTTTTTTAAAAAAAAAAACTTGAAAATTCTGCCTTAAATTTCATTAGGTTCTTGTGAAGTTTTTTGTTTCAGTGAGTTCAAAGTTTTGTTTTTTTATTAAATACACGCATATATACATATCTATATAAATAAAATGTATTCTAATAAAATCAATTCTCTCTCTGTTTAATACATGCCCCCCCCCCCCAATATCCTTTAAGGTATCCGACTACGTTCGGAACCGTGATTTTGCAAAAACGTATAAATGAATAATATTTATGATATTTATAGTGTCACTTAGATTAAAAAATGTATATAAGTATATGTATAATGTATTAATGTATATTTTATTTAAGTGCAATATTTTGACAAAAAATGAATTTAGAGTGACCGATTTTCAAAATATTCTCCTTTTGTGAAAAATGCTTCATTTATAATAATATTTTGCCTGCCTATAGCTCATACCTCTTTGCAGAGGCTCAACTAGAATTTTTGAAATATATAACTTAGAAGTGGATTTATCCATGTTTTACGACAACAGAGGGGAGACATTTTAAGAAAAAAAAACACCGCTAATTTTTTCAATGGGTTGTAACTCTGAAAATAATGTGAACTTTTCTAAAATCATAGTTCAGACTCTTTGGAGAAGTCTTTACTTTATATAAGCACACACACAAAATATTATTATTTTAGAAGCATTTTTTTTTATAAAAGAAGAACCTTTTT
>BMAV01013414.1:0-21636 GCA_019973955.1 Trichonephila inaurata madagascariensis | reverse complement strand
TCGACACCTGTGCAAAAAGTGCACATAAAAATGATTCGCCTTGTGGAGCTTTATCAAATAGCCAGAACCTATGGACTTGTGAATTTAAAATATATTATTTGAGAAATCCTTTTTAGTTGTTTTCATTGTTTTGAATGCGTAATGGCGGAAGGAAAAGCTCTCGAAAGGAAGTTCTTGGACATTGAAAAACAGTTAGGTGGATTTAATGCTTTTGTGGACACTTTCGCTGAAGACGACAAAGAAGTATTGCCGTTTGAATTAAGTCAGTTTGAAAGACTTAATATAAAATTTGAAACATTAAAAGAAGAAATTTTCACGTCTAGAATAGATGAAGAGTTAGATAATTTTGATGCGAAAACTAATACCTGCAATGATCATATTGAGAAACTCGAGGTAAGACAAGGCTTTGAATTTAAAGTATAATAAAAATAGTAATGAATCGGGTTCAAATGCTGTGTCTAATGTTATCAAATCGTGCCCTAGACCAGGGCTCCGCAGCCTTTTTATCGCTGCGGACCGGTCAACGTTTGATAATTTTACCGCTGTCCGCTGAGGGTGGGACACGTTGATGGCTTATATTTTAGATTGTTTTGATTTAACAATTTTAATTTAGTTACATTTATAAATAGGCCTTCAGAATAAAATATAGTTTCACCCAAAATTAATAAAAGTGATTTAACGTGGAATATAAAGTGATTTCCGAGGAAAGTTGCGCAAATTCGAGAGAAATGCACCACTTCAAATAAAATAGCAATAGTTAAATGTTCTTTAGGCGGCCCGGCATCATTTGATCCACGGACCGGGGGTTGCGGATCACTGCCCTAGACTACCAGAATTATCGCTTCCACCGTTTAATGGTGATATTGAAACATGGTTTCTTTTTAAAGAGCAATTTAAAGAAATAATTGAAAACTGCGGTTTAAATGATAAAAAAAATTACAGTATTTACAATCGTGTTTAATGGGGATTGCAAAAAATGTGTCCAGACTGTGGATGACACATACGATTCGTTGTTTCTGGCTCTAGAGCAGAAGTTTGAGAACAAAAGATTAATTATAAACAAACACATAAATGCTTAGTTGATGCTGAAGTACGAAAAATTTAGAGTTGATTCACATGTTGATTTAAGAAATTTGTGGTTGAGACACTTGCACTAAACATTTGAGAGCATTAAAGTTGCTAAAAATTGAGCATAATACATTCTCAGAATTGTTGTTGATTTAATTAGTTATTCAGGTTTTGGATACAGAGACAAAGTGTTTTTTCGAAATGACCTTGGAGAGTAAAGACATTCCTAAATGGGATGATTTTTTGGCTTTTTTGCATAAACGTTGCTTATTTTTAGAAAACTGCCACTCGCAGGGACAAAAGGTAAACAAAATTTTAAAAACCCACCACATTAAAAAACTTTATGTAGCACACAGAGGCAGATATTGACAAAAAAAATGTAAGCTTTATTCCTTAAGCCATGACCTGCATAACTGTGATAAATTTAAAAACATGCCTGTTAGAGAGAGGTATGATACTGTCAAATCTTTGAATTCATGTCTAAAATGCTTGAAACCAAACTATAAGGTATCACAATCTAAGTATATTTGTTTTTGCAAAAAGAACTACAATCAGTTGCTACATTTTGTTAATGAAAGAAATCAGGTAATGCAACACTTTGAGTCATCCCAACCAGACACCAGGCACCAAGATGACGTTTTCGAACAGATTTTTTTCAAAATTCTGGCATAACAAATAAGCAAAATAAAACTCATGGGAATTCTTTTAATTTTCCGAGTGCTCAAAATAACATTGTTCAAGGTCAGGTTTCGGGAGTGAGCATGAGTGTTTCCGCTTCCCAGAAACATTAAAATGATATTATTTTATCGACTTGTATTATTTCTGTTAAAAATTCTGTTGGGGAAAAAGTTCTACGAGTTCTCGCAGACAGCGGGTCACAAGTTGCGCTATTGAGGTTGAGCACGTATTTACGTAATCAAAAACTGATATGTCGGTCTCTTGTTTTGGGTGGTTCGAATGTTAATATAAAAACAAAGGTCAAAGGGATAATTTCAAATGGTTCTGGATCATATACAAGTGTTGTGGATTTTCATGTTGTACCCAAAATTACAAATATGATACCTGTTAATCCTTTGATATTTCACATATTGTGTTTCCAAAGGATGTGCATCTAGCAGACCCCACTTTTAATATAGATAATTCTATCGATGCCTTATTATCAGCAGATATTTTCTTTGATATTTTGAAATATGGCAAATACCAATTAGATAATGGTAACTTGATTTTACAAGATACTGAACTTGCCTTTATAATTAGTGGTAACACCTCGGGGGTTCTCAAGTGGCTCATTGCATTGTGGTTCGATCACAAGAGACTTTGAAAGTCTAAACGATACTTTAAAATCGTTCTGGGAAGTAGAAGAAATTGTACCCACCAAGTTTGTTAAAGACTAACTTAAGAAATGCGATGAACATTTTTTGAAAACTATAATTAGGGACACTAACGGACATTTTTGGGTCGAGTTGCCCATGAAAGACAGTGACATTGAACTGGGACAATCAAAGCCTACTACTTTTCGAAGACTAAAATTGTTGGAAAGGCGATTTGTTAGAGAACCTGATACAAAAGATAAATATATCGAATTTCTACAAAAATATGAGGATCTTGATCACATGCAACGAGTTAAGGAAGAGGAGCCAGGATTATACATTATTACATTCATTCCTCACCATGCTGTGATTCGCCCTGAGATCAAAACGACTAAACTGAGAGTCGTGTTTGATGCGTCATGCAAAAATAGCAACGGAAACTCTTTGAACGACATTTTTCTTAAAGGAAGCACTGTTCAACCTGACGCTTGATATTCTTTTAAGATTTAGAAAATATGTCGTGGCTCTCTCGAGTGACAAAAAGAAGATGTTTTGACAAATAAAGGTACAGTAGCATCAAAAAGATTTTCTCAGAATTTTATGGAGACCATCGCCTGAAGAAGATATCGTGTCTTATCGCTGGAAAGCAGTTACGTATAGGACCGAACCAGCTCCATATTAAGCTAACAGATGCTTTCTACAGCTAGCCCATGAAGAGAAGAACAATAACCCACTTGCCGCTCCAGTTATTCAAAATAGCACCTACATGGATGACATTTTTTCAGGAGCAGACGACATCACTACTGCTAAAGAAATTCAGCGACAACTAATATGCTTGATGAAAGAAGGCTATCTTCATCTTTACAAGTGGAGCACCAACAGTGAGGAATTGTTGAACGACGTGTCCATGGAAAACAAGGAATTCCTCTTCAATGAAAACGAGGAATTAGTAAAGACATTGAGATAGTCGGTGGAGACCTAGAGAGAGAACACCTTCATGTATCAGATGAATTTGCAAGAGGTTCCAGTGACTATTTCTAAAAGAACTGCCTTGTCATTTACCTCGAAGTTGTACGATCCACTAGGACTCCTTCAATTGATAATCATAAAGGCCAAAATGATGATTCAAAAAATTTGGCTATTAAAAATTGACTGGGATCAAAACTTGCCTCGTCAAGAAATCGAAACCTTTCAGAGATACGTGGACGAACTGCATCAATTGAAGGATTTGAAACTACCTCGATGCATTTTACTGAAGGATTCTGTTGTAGTTTAACTTATTGGATTTGTGCAGATGCATCAGCCCAAGCTTATGGTGCATGCCTATACCTAAAATCTGAGAACGCTAACGAAACTCAGATAAGATTACTTTGCAGCAAGACTCGCGTTACCCCACTTAAGACTTTGTCAATACCTAGGCTCGAACTTCTTGCTGCGACATTGTTGTCGAAATTGGCCACAAAGGTCGTTAAAATTATTGATTTAAAATTTGACGAAGTTCATCTCTTTTCGGACTCGAAAGTTATTTTGGATTGGATCCAAACACAGCCACGCCTTCTAAAAGTCTTCGTGGCAAATCGAGTGTCTTTAATTCAAGAATTGACTCAAACCTTTTCCTGGTACCATGTAAAAACTAAGGACAACCCGGCTGATTTAATTTCAAGAGGTCCAACGAAGTTGTAGCTTCAAGACGAACTTTGGTGGACAAGTCCTTTCTTTTTGAAGGACAAAACTTTGAACTCGGTCGTTTCGCAGAAAGACGACAACTTTTCGAAGAACTTAAAACCCTAACATTGTATACACCTTTGTCTCCCATACACAGGCCCATCTTTATTCCTTGATAACTGTTTAAATATTATAAACAGTTTTATTAAATTTGTTCGGATTGTAAGTTATATTTTCAGGTTCTACTTTAATTGTAAGTATCCTGCTTCTAAATAGACTGGTGTTCTAACAAATCAAGAACTGGAAGGAGCTACTGATGTTTTAATAAAAACATTACATCAGGAGAGTTTTTATGAAGAAATTAATGTTTGGCTGCAGGTAAAAAAATTCCTAAGACAAGCAAGTTAAAATTTTTAAATGTTTTCTTGGATGGAAAAGGTCTTCTCAGAGTTGGGGGAAGATTGGTAAATTCAGATATGTCACATTTAGCTGTAAATTTCCAGTTGTTCTACCTCATACTCATAAATTTTCAAAATTAATTATGTTGTACTATCACATAAACTTGCATATGTGTGTGTGTGTGTGCCCTCAGGCACTTTTATCCTTTGTTCGGCAGAAATCACGAATTCTAAACGGCAGATCTCTAGCTCGTAAAATTACTCACGAATATGTTGCTTGTTTCAAAGTTAAACCTAAACTTTGCGAGCAATTAATGGGTTCACTTCCAAGTGAACGTGTGAACCAGGGTTTGTACTTAATTGCTGGGGGATCGAGTTTTTAGGGCTATTTTATATTGAATATAAGGGGCACCAAAATCTATGTAAACATTTTTGTTTTGGTACTCGATCCTGTCATTTTGAAATTATTACAGATTTAACGACTGGCGCCTTTATAGCCACGTTAAAAAGATTCTTTTCTTGGCGTGGAATTAGCAAAAAACTTTTCACAGACAATGCTAAAATGTTTGTTGGGGCTCAAAGAGAGCTAAAAAGCTTGTACTAGATGGTATGTAATCCAAATGAAGAGTTGGTGGCATATTATGCATCAGAGAGTATTAATTGGAATTTTTCTCCTCCCAGAGTACCTAACTTTGGAGGGCTCTGGGAAGCGGAAGTCGAGTCCTTTAAATATCGCATTAAAAGAGTTATTGGAGATGCTAAGCTAACATTTGAGGAATTTAGTACTGTTATGAACAAAGTAGAGGCAATTTTAAACTCGCGCCCTATCTGTCCATTGTCTAATAACCCGGATGACAGTGAAGTCCTTACACCGGGCTATTTCTTAATCCCACACAAACTCCATTGGGGGTACGTGGAGCTCTATCGAAAAATCTCAACGTGTGATAATCAGTTCGATTCTTATCTTGCAGAGATCATGTGGAGAAAAATACACAAACCCAGTAATCCGAAGGAATTGTTTTTACTTTTCCTCGAGGCCACACACAACGAGAGAATTTGCCCTTCTACTAATTTTTAAGAAAATAAAAAACAGATCAGAACTTTATTCTAATAAATGATTGATAACTAAAGACATTGTAGTTTTTATTTCTCCTTGATGTTGGTTTATTGTAAAGTACAAATTTGCTGGCTCAGGACAACTATCGATACATATCGATATTTTGGCAACCACTTCTAGTCGCTCGCCAATTTCCCTAATTTACTCTTTAACCTTACAAGTCTTTTAGCAAATTTATTTTTAAGAAAAATTTTCCTTCGAGTTTTCACATATCGAATAATTATTTCAATATCAAATTTAAATAATTTGCTTTTTGATATATGATGATTTGAATGAAAAAAAAATGACCTTTTTAATAACTTTGCTGTAAGACTTTTTTTTTACCTTGATTTATACGTAGACATCATTTTCATTGAGAGAGAAAAGTTCAAATACCTAGATTAGAAATGAACTTTCACAAAATCTATATCATAAGCGATTTTATATGAATTTAATGCAACTTCGCATTTTTACTTAATTTTTATTTGTGCATCTTATATTTTCAATTAAATAACGACAACTCTTTTAAATGTAATTTCCTTTCAAAGAAAAATTAACCAATTAGTTTATAACTGCGTTAATAAACAAATGAAATTTTTAGAAATAATTCTTACTAATTATATCACACAAGCTTTGTAAAACTGATTCTGTAACTCCAGGTTTTTTAAATGTCCATTATTAATGTACACATTTTTTATTTTTTTTTTTTTTTTTTTTTTTGTTCTTTGAAAAAAAAACCTTTTAAAAGGAAAACAGTGGTTTGAGACTTGTGTTTATTGTTAAGCCTAATGTAGAATTTTTTTTTATTTCAATTTATGTTAATACAAATTTGATATTCTTAACGGTTCCAAATAGCTTTTTTAACTTCAGTTATTTCTTCATTTAATGCTATCTTTTTCAGTTTTTTTCTTAAACGAGAACTGTATTAATCTGTTTCAACACCGAATGATTGTAATAATTTTGCAAGAATAAATTTTTTAAATAGTTATTGGGACTCAGACATTCATAATAAAATAAATTTCAGTATTTATTTTATTTAATTATTCGTATTTAAAAAAGATTTTACTTCTAAAAGAAATTTAAAAAGCAGATCTTTATTCAATAGAACAAATACGATGACTCATTTTTAACTCATAAGGGGAAGGCACGACTAAGGAAATTCATTTTGGGACGAGACTTGGTGTAATAGTAGTACTCCTTTAGAGGGTGTTCAACCCTCAATGTGTAATTCCGCCAAATGGCCAGTCAATCCGGAGAAAATAGCCTTCGAAATTCATGCTTAGCTTTTATACAATTAAGTTTTAATTTCCTCTGGAGATTCAATAGCGTGGTTGGTAAAGTACCTATTTACTACGCGGTCGGCCTCGGTCCGAGTCGCGCGATTGCTTTTTTTCTTTTAATTATTAACTTCATTTAATTATTCTTACAATTAAATAAATTTATTTAAAAAAAGGTTTATTAAATATTAAATGATATTTTAGATAATTATTTTATATTTTAAGAAATAAAATAATTACTGTAATTATATAAATATTTATATCATGTAAATATAATTATTAATAAATAATATTTATTATAAAAATATATCATAATAAATATTAAATGATATTTTATATAAAAATTTGTTACAAATAGTTTTATAATATGAAATACAATATATTATAAATAAAATATTATATAAAATATTATAATAATACATAAAATAAATTATAGTAATTATTTATAAGAAATTATTTTATAATTAATATAATAAAAGTAATATATATTTTACATTACATATTATTAATTGCATTATTTTGTAATTATATAAAATCTTTCATGTCTTTTTAAATAAATTTATTTAATTGTAAAAAAAATAAGTAAATGAATATAAAATTAAAAAAAAGAAAAAATGATCGCGAACCGATTATAATATATTTTTATAATAAATATAATTAATAATATATATTTACAATTATAAAATAAAAAAATTTATATAATTACAGTAATTATTTTACTTTTTAAAATACAAAATAATTATCTAAAATATCAATTAATATTTAATAAACCTTTTTTTAAATACATTTATTTAATTGTAAGAATAATTAAATGAATTTAATAATTAAAAGAAAAAAAACAATCCCGCGACTCGAACCGAGGCCGACCACGCAGTAAACAGGTATTTTACCAACCACGCTACTGAGTCTCCGGAGGAAAAAAAAATTGTATAAAAGCTAAGCACGAATTTCGAAGGCTATTTTCTCCGGATTGACTGGCCATTCGGCGGAATTACATTGAGGGTTGAACACCCTAAAGGAGTACTACTATTACACCAAGTCTCATCCTCAAATGAATTTCCTTAGTCGTGCTCTCCCCTTGTCAGTAAAAACAAACGATTTGGTTGCGATTGCAACCAGCTTTGCCATAAAAATAAGAACAGGAAACAAAATACTAATGTTATACTAAGAAAGCTATAAGGAGCATGGCGATTAATTAAAAATAAAAAAAAAATGGTATTAGCTGTTTTTTAAAAGACATATCAGTTCATACCACAACATTTAACCCCTTCAGTAACTAAGTTGTAGTGTAGTATTATAAACGCGAAGCATGATATTTACCAGTTAATTATGTACAAATATTTCAAAATGCTTATTTATATGAAATATAATAGATATGTATTTATAAGTGGTTATCTCGAAATTGCACTGGGACTTTAATTTTTTGTCCTATACGTGATAATTTTTTAATGTTATCAGGCTGATGGGAATTTTGCAGGTTGTTTTACTGTCTTTGTTGTGTGTGTGCCAGCTTTGTAGTAACGTATGGTATTTTCAAGTAATATGCCAGCTTTAATCTATCAATAGACACTGTAACATTTTGTCTTTGATTTTCACAGTGAAATATTTCTCGTTTCTATCAATGACTTGAAATGGACCATCGTACATTGGTTCCAATTGCTTTTTAAATCTGTCTTTTCAAGCAACTACATACGACAGCTTTTCTCAACTGGGGCACGCTCTCCTAGGGGAGCGCGAGCATATCGAAAACAAAAGATTTAAAAAATAATTAATTTACTCTGGAATAAATTAAAACAAAATACTTTCAGACACAATAAAAAATGCGCCTTTTACTCTGATATAATTTACAATATCATCTGGCGTCATCCCCAAAATAAAAAACTTCTTCAATACCTATTTAGCTTATCTTTGATCCAAAAACCACATAAAAAAAACTTTCATTTGATTTGCTGTAATCCAATGATGAGAAATTTTTTATTACGTTTTATTTTTAAACCCAAAATACTACTCTTTCAGAGAAAACAAATCCCAGACCCAGAATCGAAAAAATTTAGGAAGAAAAAAACTCATCACTGGTATTCTTTTTGAAATACTAGCTGTAGGCTGCAGAATAAATTTGCTCAACATCTGTGTGTGTGTTTAACCTTATAATTTTTGGTACAGTTAGTTATAACCCCTCTTATATGTGTTTCTTTCTCATTTAGGAAGTTGTAAATAATGTACTTCTGTGGGAAAAAGTTCCATGTAAAAGAGTTTTATATTGGAAACCACAGAGATACATATAAAGCATAATGAAAAACGTTTTACAAATTTTTTTTGCTTAACATCCGCAAATTATATTGAATATACTTTTAACCCGAAGTGGTTGGTGGAGCCCCAGATCACGAAATCGCAATTTTGTGGCAAAACTGTTTATTTGTTACAAAGAAAAATTGAAAAGTCCTTGAAAGTAGGTAAGTTTAGTTTCTATTAATTAAATTATTCACTGAAATCACTATTTGTATCGTGTACAATAAAAATAATTATATAAAAAGAAGCATTGGCTGACTTAACCACCCCGCGAGACCATTAACGTTAGTATCGAGTGTGTGCCTGCTCCTGGATAAAAACATTTTGAAGTCTTCGCTTTAAGGTATCGAATCGTTCGAACCGTGATTTTAAAAAAGCGCATAAATGGATAATTTTCATGATATTTAGTGTCACTTAGATTAGAATACATGTATAAATTGTTTTAAGGACATTTTGACAAAAAAATGATTTAAATACAATATTTCGGCAAAATTAACTTAGAATAATCTTTTTCAAAATGTTCTCCTTTGTCAAAAGGCTTTTTATAATAATATTTTGCCTGTATATAGCTCAGCCTCTGTACAGAGGCTCAACTATGATTTTTGAAAAATTCATTATTTTCAGAGATACAACCAATTGAAAATTATCGAGGTTTTTTCTTAAAATTTCTCCCCTCTGTTATCGTAAAACATGGATAAACCCACTTCTAAGTTATATATTTCAAAATTTAGTTGAGCCTCTGTAGAGTAAGGTCTGAGTATATACTGGCAAAATATTATTATAATAAAAGCATTTTTCACAAAAGGAGAACATTTTGTAAAAAAGGTTATTCTAAGTTAACTTTTGCCGAAATATTGTATTTTATATTTATTTATTTATTTATTTTTTTTTTGCCAAAATGCCCTTAAAAATTTTATACATGTATTCTAATCTAAGTGACACTAAATATCATAAATATTATCCATTTATACACTTTTGCAAAATCACGGTTCCGAACGTATATAGTCGGATACCTTAAATATCAAAGATAACACAATTATTCTTCATCGGAATTTTATATTATTTTTCATTATTTAACATTAATTCTAAATGCTCATTCTGTGAGGCTTAAAATTACAGTTCGCTTAAAACTAATTATAATACGAGCATTCATTTTAAAATATCATTTTACATTTTCTTAAACATTGTCACGCATTTGGGTTTACTCTCCTGACAGTTCAGCTATTATATCAAGAACGTTTTAGTTTTTTAAAAAAATGAACTCGTGCGAAGAGCGGGTTCTTCTGACAGTACACTTTTAATGTATTAATGCTACACAAGGTATTTTATAACTAATTTATTAATACTAAACTAAGAGCAAGTTTTTGTTGTTGCACGCCCATTGGTCAAGCAGTGCTAGACCAGGTCCATGACATGTACACTTTCAGAAAGTCCAACACCAGCAAGAGATTGTCTTCTAAATCCTGCTTTTTGAGCCCTAGGCTTTCGAGGATGGCGAGGCCGGCTCAGAAGAACAGTTCGTGCACATTTCAAAGCTCTTGCATCATTCGGAAAATTTCAATGCTTTGGAAGGATGGTTTTCATTTGCTGAAGAAGAGCAAGTTTAATAAGTACTAACGACTTCCATGGGCTTGTCTTGCAGAGGTAAGTTTTTCAAAGGAAGGTTTACGATCTGAAATTGACACCCTGAGTTCTTTTTCTATATTTGGCTGAGATTCATATTTTGTCTTCAAAGCAGCCACCGCATTTTGCCATTGTTCCAACTTAAAATTCGAGAAAAAAATAAAATATATATTACATACAGACTTGGAACCCATCGGTTAAAAAAAAGAAATTAGGGGGTATTAGCTGTTTTTTTAAAAGACATATCAGTTCATACCACAACAGTTCAACCCCATGCTTAGTAACTAAGTTGTAGTGTAGTATTATAAAAACGCGAACATGATATTTACCAGTTAATTATGTACAAATATTTCAAAATGCTTATTTATATGAAATATAATAGATAATATTTTATAAAGTGGTTATCTCAAGAAATTGCACTGGGACTTTAATTTTTTTTGTCCTATACGTGATAATTTTTTAATGTTATCAGGCTGATAGAATTTTGCAGGTTGTTTTACTGTCTTTGTTGTGTGTGTGCCAGCTTTGTAGTAACGTATGGTATTTTTCAAGTAATATGCAGCTTTTAATCTATCAATAACGCACAACAACATTTTGTCTTTGATTTTCAGTGAGAAACTCTATTTCTCGTTTCTATCAATGACTTGAGAAATGGACTACATCATTACGTGGTTCCAATTGCTTTTTAAATCTGTCTTTTCAAGCAACTACATACGACGAAAACTTTTTCTACTCAAACTGCAGGGCACGGCACTCTCCTATAGGGAGCGCAGGCATATCGAAAACAAAAGATTTAAAAGATTAATTTTACTCTGGAATAAATTAAAACAAAATACTTTCCAGACACAATAAAAAATGCGCCTTTACTCTGATATAATTTACAATATCATCTGGCGTCATCTCTCAAAAATAAAACTTCTTCAATACTATTTAGCTATCTTTGATCCTAAAACCACATAAAAAAACTTTCATTTTGATTTAGCGTAATCCAATGATGAAATTTTAATACGTTTTATTTTAAACCCAAAAATACTACTCTTTCAGAGAAAAACAAATCAGACCAGAATCGAAAAAATTTAGGAAGATAAAACTCATCACTGTTCTTTTTGAAATACTAGCTGTGGGGCTGCAGAGATAAGTTGCTCAACATCTGTGTGTGTGTTTAACCTTATAAGTTATTGGGTACAGTTAGTTTATAACCCCTCTCTTATATGTTTTCTTTCTCATTTTAGAGGGAAGTTGTAAATAATGTACTTCTGTGGGAGGGGTTCCATGCAAAAGAGTTTTATGATATTTGGGAAAACCACAGAATGCAAAGGCATGACAGAAGCGTTTGACATCCTAAACAGGTGTGGAATAAACAGGCAGGGTTTGGACGTGGGATCTAGGATCGTTGATTCGTGAGGCTGTTTTGTTGCCAAAGAATTCGAAGGATGTGGAGAGTGAGTTAAGTTTTGGATGGAATTATTCATGGTCACTGTGTATCATTTTAATAAAAGTAGTATATAAAAGCATTGGGCTGAAGCTCCTTGTACCCACGAGACCCATTAACACGTTGGTATCAAGGTGTACCTACTCTGGATAAAACATTTGAGTGGCCTCTGGCTAGAGGATCAGGGCTGGATTCCAGACAAGCTGATTTTAAAAAGCGCATAGAAATGAATAATTTTCATGATATTTGGTGTCACTTGGATTCGCAAAATGACTTAAGGTACCGACAAAAATGATTTGAATACAATATTTCGGCAAAAATTAATACAATCTTTCAAATGTTCAAAAGACTTCTATTATAATAATAATGCCTGTATATATCGCTCAGACCTCTGTACAGAGGCTCAACTATGATTTTAAGAAAGAATTCCATTATTTTCAGAATACGAACAATTGAAATTATCGATTTCTCCCCTCTGTTGTCGTAAAACATGGATAAACCACTTCTAGTTGTAATTTCAAAAATTCTAGTTGAGCCTCTGTAGGGGTCACAGGAGCTATACTGGCAAAATATTATTTATAGTAAAGCATTTTTCACAAAGGAGAACATTTTGAAAAAAAGGTTATTCCTAAGTTAACTTTTACTTGAAATATTGTATTTACTATTTATTTATTTAGCGCCAAAATACCCCTTTCAAAAAATTTATACATGTAATTCTAATCTAAGTGACACTAAATATCATAAATATTCCTCCATTTTATACACTTTTAAAATCACGGTTCGAACATTATATAGTCGGATACCTTAAATATCAAAAGATAACACAATTGGTATTTACATCTGGAGATTTTATATTATTTTTCAAACTATTTTGCTATTAATTCTAAATACTTTCAATTTCTGTGAGGCTTGAAATTACAGGTTTCTTGAAAACTAATTATAATACACGAGGCATTCATTTTAAAATATCGTACATTATCTTAAACATTGTCACGCATTTGGGTTTACTCTCCTGACGAAGTTCAGCTATTATATCAGAGGCGTTTTGGTTTTAAAAATGAACTCGTGCAGAGAGCGGGTTCTTCGGCAATTACACTTTTAATGTATTAATGCTACACAAGGTATTTTATAACTAATTTATTAATACTAAACTAAGAGCAAGTTTTTTGTTGTTGCACGCCTCCATTGGTCAACAGTGCTAGACCAGATTCCATGACATTGTACACACTTTCAGAAAGTCCAACACCAGCAAGAGATTGTCTTCTAAATCCTGCTTTTTGAGCCCCTAGGCTTTTCCGAGGGATAGCGAGGCCAGCTCAGGAAAGAACAGTTCGTGCACATTTCAAAGCTCTTTTGCATCATTCAAAAGGAAAATTTCAATGCTTTGTTGGAAGGATGGTTTTTCATTTGCTGGAAGAAGAGCAGAGTTTAACAGTACTAACGACTTCCATGGGCTTGTCTTGCAGGGTAAGTTTTCAAAGGAAGGGTTTACGATTCAGAAATTTGACACCGGAGTTCTTTTTCTATGTTGGCTGAGATCTATATTTTGTCTTCAAAGCAGCCACCGCATTTTACCGTTGTTTAATTTAAAATTCGAAAGAAAAATAAAATATATATTACTTATATCCAGTTCACAGCATGAAACGCCATCGGTGTAATTAAAGAGAATTAGGTGTGTATTATTTGTGTCTTCAAATAAGAGATATGTGAACTGTGTTTTGCGCCAGCTAACTACGCATACCCAGTAATTCTGATATGAATGTAAAAATTGTTGTGAGTAAAAAATAAATGCCAGTCCACTGGAAACTGTGTCGTGATTGTGTCATGAGAATAATGAAGGAGTAATTAAGCTATCGACTAAAGAGAACCATAAATATGGACAGTGTTTGCACCATAAAAATTGGTTATTGTGTAGAGACTCTGGAGTCAACTGCTTAAGTTGAAGTTGACCCAAAACTTATAAAAAGTAACATATATAAAATTTAATATACTTATCTTATTAATTTGGTTTTATAATTAAGATCATATTGTAGCTTTAGCATCAAAGTGCATTATTATTGCATTCAATACCACATTATTATTGTATAAGGGAGGAGGGGGCGCGATAAAAATTATGATTGAAAAGAATTGGGTCCACCAGTATTGAAAGTTTAAGAAACGCATTCAGCGGAGAAAACTTTTACGTAATGCGCAATCACCCCTGCATTTCTAATCATTTCATATCTCCCGACATGTACCTTCATGCCAAGTTTCCGTTTCGATCCATAATTATTTCTTGGTGCGCTAATTTTTTTTGTCCATGAGTATATTTATTAAGAACAGAGCATTATTAACTTAAGAAAAATAATTGTTTATACACGTTAAATGAAGAAATCATTTAACACTATACTTTAAATTTAACTCACAGCAAATTGAGCAAGACATTTTTAATTATTGATATTGAAGTAAAAACTATAGTTTCTTGAATTTACGTATTCAGAAACTTAAGCAACCCACCCATCCGGTATAGTAGTTAGTAATGCTGACTGCTGTACTTAGTAGGGCCTGGGCTCGAATCCTGGAGAAGGCATGGATGTTTGTAAATGCATATGAGCCTTCGGAGGCAAGTTACTCTAAATAGCCGTCGAGCCACGTTCTCTCGTGAAGGTTGGTGGGGTGCTCTCTCAAAATTGGAGTTGAACCGAGCAAAACCATACGGTCACCTTTCACTGATTGCTCAAAGCTACGGATAACGACAGACGTAAAAATGAAGCTGTTTGCCGTGATTAAATTCGTAGACTTTGATCGGATGTTACTGTGTCAATTAAGGTGGCATGGCCAACAACACATTTAAAGTAAAACAGCTTTTAACCAAATTGCTTATTAATATAGCTGAAGAACAACTTTGTATTTTGGAATATAAACGAGAATATTAATGAATTTAAAAAATATATATAAAAGCGAAATGTGTTTATTACTTTTCCTAGATTGCTCCTCTCTGTTCAGTAAGGATTGTAATATTTGTTTTACAATACTATTTTAGTAGATGAAGAAAAGAAGTGTTCATAACACAGGGTTGATTTAGGAAATATAAACTAAAAAAAAATATTGATACAGAGCCTGATGAGTTATAGGTAAGGATTTTAAAACATGAAAATGTTAGAAAAAAGAAAGTAAAGAGTTAATTATGTTGCATGATTTTTTTTTGAATTTTCGTACAAATTCTCCTCTATATATACTCTACTTTATACTTTAAGGTATCCGGAAGCTACGTTCGGAACTACGTGATTTAAAAACTGCCAAATGGATAATTTTCATGATATTTGAGTGATAACTTAGATTACAAGTACATGTATAAAATCGTTTTTAGGAACATTTTGACAAAAAAATTATTTCAAATACAATATTTCGGCAAAAGGTAACTTAGAATAACAACTTTTCAAATGTTTACTCCTTTTATCCAAAAATTCTTCTATTATGACAATATTTTGCCTATATAAGAACCAGACCTCTGTACAAGAGGATCAAGCTATGATTTTAGAAAAATTTACATTTATTTTCAAGGTACATCAATTGGGGAAATAAGTATCAAATGAACAACAACCCAAAATTTTACCCACTCACATTTGTCATAAAACATGGATAAACCCACTTCTAAGTTATATTTTCAAAAATTCTGGTTGAGCCACTGTACGAGAGGTCTAAGCTATATACAGACAAAATATTATTATAATATGACTTATTTCACAAAAGGAGAATATTTTGAAAATGGGTCATTCTATGTTCATTTTTTGTCAAAATATTGTACTTAAATAATTTTTATTGGCAGCACTATTCTTAAAGTAATTTTTATATGCATTTTCTAATGTAAGAGAGTGACACTAAATATCATAAATATTATCCGACATACGCTTTTGCAAATCACGGTTCTTGTAGTGGATACCTTAAAAGGTATCCGGCAGACCGTGATTTAAAAAGCACATAAATAGTAATTTTCTATGATATTTAGTGTCACTTGGATTGGAAACTACATGTATAAAATTGTTTTATAAGAATTTATTTTGACAAAATTATTTAAATACAATATTTTTGGCAAAATTAACTTAAATAATATTTTCAAAATGTTCTACTTTACACACGTGAAAAATACTATTGTCCCCATTTTCGATAACAGTTCGGGAAAGTAGACAATCCTTTGATAGCAAATACTTTTCCATCATCAAAGGCTTGATCGATTTTGGCAATTCTCTTATGAGAGGGGCTAACCATACGGAAGGTGTTACAGCGGTGGTTCTCAGCTTTCACTACTGGCGACTAATTTTTCAATCATAATTTTATCGCACCTCTCCCCATAATAATGTATTGTGGATAATAATAATGCACTTTGGCATAAAAGCTACAATGATCATAATTATATAAACCATTACAAATTAACAAGATAAGGTATTAAATTTTTGTATATGTTACTTTTTAGTAATATATATTTTTATTTTATTTTACTTTTTTGGTTTGTGTGTGATTCACTATAAAAAGCGTTTTTTAGTTTTTTTTAAAACAATAATTTATTTTATAATTATTTTTTACTATACGATAAAACCACAATTCCAGTGAATAATTTAATTAAGAGAAAATATATACTTACACTGCACTTTCAAAGGACTTTTCAATTTTGCTTTGATAATTTGAGAAAAAATCGAATTAAACTAAAGAAAATGTTTCCAATGTGCATTGTCCTTAATAGGGACATAAATCACAGACACTGCTTTAACAATACAGGAACGTTATTTTCCAGCAAAACTGTCATATTTTGTTCTCGTTTTTGTAGTTTTGCTGTCGTTTGATGATCTACAAATGGCATTTTGAACTTTTCTTCCTTGTGTTTTCTGACAAGGCGAAGTGCTGCATTATATGGCTTCATAGTCTTCTTCATAGAGATCTTTAGGCAGCATTTGAAAGTACAGTCAACTCAATGTTTCATGTCAAACGCTTTTCTCCATATTTACTTTTACTTTATCTTCATTAATATGCATTATTTCAGCAGGGTTCTTCAATTGTGATCAGTTTCAACTTCCTTCAATAGGGATCACAGATGCCCATTTTTTACATTATGCTCATTTTATATTTATAAACCATAATAAGTCGTACAACACAGCAATCAAAACCACAAAATTGTTCATGGGAAAGTGTAGCATGTTCTAAAATAATAATGCTGTAAAACGTTTTTCATTATGCATTATATGTTTCCAAGAATACTCCTTAAAAATACATCTTGGCAAATAATCCTTCAAAGTGCTCAATCTATCATAAAAGCTCTTCACATGGAAAAGGCAACAGAAAAATATTGTTACAACTTTCATAAAAAGAAAAAGGCGGGTGGGAAACATACCAGACAGTTTGAAGGTCAGTATATATGATAATCAAGTAATATATTTTAGGGGTTAAAACAGGCGTAAGAAAAAAATCTCTCATCGTGGGATTACAGTAAAGCAAATAAAATGTCTTTTTTATTTGGTTTATGGGATCAAGATGGCTAATGAGCGTTTGAGTGGATTCTTTTTATTTTTGATGATCGCAGATGATAAAAATAAATTATATCAGTGTAAATATAAAATTTTTAGCGTATTATGTCAGAAAGCATTTGTTTTACTTCATTCCAAAAATTTATTTTTAAACCTTTTATTTTTCAATATGCTCGCGCCCCCCTCGCAGGATTACCGCACTAAAAATTCGCGCTCCCTGATTTGAGAAAACACTGTGTTACAGTGATTCCTCTTCGGTAAGGTAGGAGAGATCCACTAGCATCGAGCTTGTATCGGCAAGTGAATTCGGAAGCAACACATACGAAATGAGAAACAACGGCGTAGTTGTGACCGCCTAGATGTAAATGATTCTCAGGAATAGCATCTGGTTTAAACAGAAGAAACTTTCCCGTTCTCTTTATCAAAGCTTACACTATTTTGGCTCGAGGATTAGGGGGCAAGAGAGGTGTAGCATTCATGGCCAGCTAACTTGTAGGCTTCCTATCCCTCCCCCTCCATTGTGGAGGGGACCAAGAGGAGACACCACCAGATACTTTTTGTCTTCGAGGTTTATGTCGTTAAAATGGAATTCTTAGTACACAGTTTTGCATTTTCATGAATACCAAATATGTATTAATTTATAAAATAAGAAATGGAAATGTGGTTAAAAGATTATAACAATTTATGAAAAAAGTGCTCACATGACCATTTCACAGAAAATTGACGTTTTCTCTTAAAAGACTCGTATCAAAACTTATTATGCACTTATTATGTTTCTTATAAGGCAATTCAGAAATTCAAATTTAAGTACAATTTTTTTCTACCATCTACATTTTCTTAAACAGGATACCATATAATGTAGCCTATTTTCTGTGTTACTACATTAAATGAAACTGTTATTTGGTTATGAAACACACACACCATGCGTAAAAAAATTTAAAAAATATGTTTGAAAATGAATTAGGAAAGGAGCTTATAATTTTCTTTTTAAAACCAAAATCTTTTTAAACCTACAATTATATTATATAGAAGCTAATCTCTCATTGTTATTGAATGACATTAACATCAAATTATTATTGTTACTAAAATTAATAACAGTATGCGACTTAAAACTTGAATTTTCATTTACATGTACAACACAGAATATGTCAGGTGTATTGTTATGCGACACTTTTATCAACGATGTAATTCAGAATTCGAGGAATACGTAATTATTCGAATCTCGGCGTACACATGAACGATGAATAATGAGTGAATATTAACGTCGCACTGTACAACTACACGAGGGCTTTTGGCGACGGACCACGTAATTTTGAACCATGGTCAAGTGACTTGGAAGACACCTGAGCTGGCACCCCCTCTCTCCTAACTACCTCACCACACCAACGGGAGGACGTTTGAGCTCTCGACAAAAATAACGTACATCGCTGCCATACACGGCGGGTCTTTAGTGGTACTGGGCTCGAACTCGTGACAAGGCCAGCCAACGATCCGATACCTTAACCACTCGACTACCTCTGCCACATGTCTATGTTCAAACCTCCTCCAGTGGGTGTGGTGTGGAAGTTAGTAGAGGGGGTAGCTCAGGTGTCGTCCTCGTCACTTGATTATGGTTCATAATTAGGAGATCGGTTGCCAAAAGTCCTCGATTAACGAAAAAGTACGACGTTAATATTCCCTCACTCAACCCTTATTAAAAGTTGTATTTTATGTTATTAATAATTGTGCAAAATTTTTATTAATTGTGCGGTTATTGAAAAAGATATTTAATTAACATAGTAACTATTATGTAAATCAATTCAAATGATTGGAATCAAAAAATATGAAGTGACCGAAACTGATTGTTTGGGATAACAAAACAAAAATAATAATAAAATTGCTTTGCTCCCATAAAAAATAATTTTCTAACAGGCTTCAGTAGTAAAAGTATGAGTTAAAAGCCATTTCCTTGAAAGAACCGATTATTCTCACAAATTTCTCTCTTTATCAGGCCCGCTTTTCCGCTTAGGCGAGCTAGGCACATGCCTAGGGCGCAAGAGATTTGGGAGCGCAAAAAATTGGAGGGTGAAAAAAAGAGAAAAAATTAAAATTTTAGAGAAAGTACAACACCTAGTATTTATTAACAAGGCAATTATTCTCTTTCATTTTTATACCTAAATTATCAAATCTTCATTTCGCTATCGGCGAAATTATGTAAATCGCTTGGCTTTTCTTCCTCAAATCATATTTTGTTTCATGTTTACTGTTATTAAGTTGTGTTCTCAAAACTCGAAATAAAATCTTTATCGCTGCGTCTCTCAAACTGTAGGGCGCCCTCTCCCCAGGAGGGTGTGATAACCCTACTTTGGGGGGGAGGCGAGCATATCGCGAAAAATCGAAAATAAAAGATTTAAAATAATTATCAATTTAACAAAATAATTTACAATTTAAAATAATTATAAAGTGTGTGTGTGTGAAATACATTCTTAAATAAGAAACAAATGAAGTACACATTCACACTGATGTAATACACACTACTTATAAATGTATCAAAACTGCACAAAGTATTTAATAATTAATTTATCAATATTCAATTAAAAACAAGTTTAGTAATTACTAGTGACTCCCCTGGGCTTGTCATATACAAAACTTAATGTTTATCTTGATAATTAGTACGGTTTATAGTTAAAGTCGTATTGTATTGTCGTTTTACCATCAAAGTACATTATAATTGCATTCAATACATTGTACGAAGGGGTCTGCGATGAAAATTATGACTGAAAATTGGATCGCAAATATTGAAAGTTTGAGAAGCACTGCTTTATCGAAATCTACAGCACTCTTTTGTGACCGTGGTAGCCGAGTGGTATAGGTATCGGATCGTGGCTGGCTTTGTCACGAGTTCGAGCCCAGTACCACTAAAGACCCGCCGTGTAGGGCAGCGATGGACGCTAAATCTGTCGAGAGCTGAAACATCCTCCCGTTGGTGTGGTGGGGTCGTTAAAAGAGGGAGTGCCAGCTCAGGTTTCGTCCACGTTACTTGACCATGGTTCAAAATTACGAGGTTTGTGATCAATAGCCCTCTTGTTACTTTGCAGAGCAACGTTAAACATCAAATGACAATTCCGGGGTTTTTTCACCCACTAAGAAAGTATACACACCACGACAGTAGTCTTCAAACTGTGTTCCACGAGTCACAATAAATAAATCGAAAAAAAATTATAACTGTGTATGCAAAATGGATTCACCTTCTCTATATGAAGTTTGCATCCCCACAAGAATTTAAAGCTCATTCCTGTCATTAAGAAACTGAAAATTTTATTTCAACATAATAACTTTTATTTTGCAATGCTTTTTAAACTTTTATTATAATATAATAAAAGATATTAAAAAATGTGTTTTATTTTTTATATTACCTAATAGATTGTAAAAATTTTATTGTTTACACTCCCGGGTTCCACGAGATAATTGTATACTCGTTAGTACAATGTCTTGCAAAACTAAATAGTTTTCCAATGGAAAGTGCACTTTTTGACATTTGTTGGGAAAACACCTACAATAAGGGAGAGGTAACGACTTATCGACCTTTCAACAGATTTGATGTCCAAACTTTAAATTTAAGCAAGAAAAGCTCCTAAATCTTTTGTTGCAAATTCATACAAAATACTCAGTATTCCTCTAAACATTTTAATCCCATTCAGAACAATGTGTACAAGTGAAAAATATTTCTTGGCATAAGTGGCTACAAAAACAAAGTATAGGAATAAATTAAGCTCAGAATATGTAATGCAATTACAGTTAATTTCAATGGGCTTAGACTTCGACGGTTTGTGTAAAAAAATCAAGTACATATTCTAGTTACTAAACATAATAAATGGGTGGGTGCAACCTGGATCACACAGATTAATATTATTAATTAATAAATTATATTAAAAATAGATTAAATGTTTAATAATCGATGCAATACTTTTTAATTGCACTTTCAAAAAGGGGGTTGTTTG
>BMAV01013413.1:0-50333 GCA_019973955.1 Trichonephila inaurata madagascariensis | reverse complement strand
CTCCCCCTTTACCTTCATGCCAAGTTTCGTTACGATCCTCAATTATTTTTTGGTGCATTAATTTTTTTTCATGAGTGTAAATTTTTTTTGATATTTCTTTTCGTATATTTCATACCCTCCCTTGAATCACCGTTACAGTTCTGAATGAAAGGGGCTTTTAAATTTTCCCTTATCTTGGCGTATTATTGTAATTATGATGAAGAAATTAAATGTAAGTAATTTAATAGATACCGTAGTTAATTGATATAGTATAACTGTATTTTCGGGTGAAGAAATTCTCTTCGTGGTTATGATGAGGAAGAATCAAATGATGAAGAGTATAATAGCAAGTCTGATAACTCCACTGAAATCGATCGAGTTTTATAAAATGGAGACACTGTTGAAAATAAAGGTTTTATATTTAGATACACAAAAACGTATGAAAAAAAAAATTTTAAAGGATACAATTGGTACACATATTATCCAATATTAGATGAACTTTTGAAAAAAGATATTGCTGGAACAATATGAGAAAATTAAAACGAAATTCCAAAATTTTTGGATTTAAAAATAAAGAAGTTTACTCCTATTAGTTTAGCTTTAAAAAGATATAGATAAAAAAATATAAATTTCATCTGATCTTGTTAGAGCATTAGCATATTGTTTTATTTTGTTTGAATCGTTTTTCGATTACAGTTGAAATTCAAATATAAATCTTCATTAACCTAGTTATATATTGCTACCGGCAGTCTAATGAAATTAAGTTTTTACTCATTTCCGAGTTAGATATAACTCCTTACTCACAAGGCATTTTCACACAAATTGGTAACTAAACAAACCATGACTTTGTTCACATGTTACCCTTTTTTTACAAAATTTCGCATGCATTTTTAAAAGTACTGGTGGGATTTATAATACGTTAACTTTGTGACGGGCTCATCATGTTTTTTTAAAAAAAACCTTTTTTTTTTCGGTCCGAAAAGGGCAAATTCCCTTCCCAAACCCAAAACCAGAAACGAAGCGTGAGTATGCAAAAAGGAACCTTTTTAAAAAGCAGAAGCTTAACAAGGGAAGACCTATTGGGACGTGATTATTCTAGTCTGGTTTGGGGGGAACTGAAGGAAAGAAAAAGCCGTCTTTAGTGCAAAGTTATCCTGATAGAAAGTCAAGCCAAGGTGGGTACTATTCCCGCGACAAAAAAAATATTTAAAATCCGAGAGGATTGCGGTTAAACACGGGGTAAGGGAGGATAATTATTTATCTATTAGGGCTGTGTATAAGTTGAATTTTTTGGAATAGGTGGGAAGAAAGTTATTAAAGTCCCCTTATTTGGAATACGTACTGGTATTTTTTACCTGATCCGCTGTTAAAATGAAATACTATAATTGTTAGGTTTTTGTTAAACCCCTTTAAAAAAAGATATATTTCGATCATGGGAAACTCCTGATTCTTCATTCCCCCCCACACCTCTAGATCACGAAGATAACTTAGAAGAAGGATTCCCCGCGAATACCTTTAAACTTTAAAAAAATTATAATTTTTCCCCAACAGGGAAATTTAATTAATTTTAGGGATAAAAAGAGTAAACAATGTAATAAAGATTGAGTTAATTTTCTTAAAATTGTAATGGGCATAAATTTTAAAGATATGATTTTAATCCACTGAAAAGTTCCTAGGGTTATGAAGATAACATCGTACAGTTGATCTGATCTGGACTGATTTAACAAAATGTACATCTATGTGGAACAATAAATAAATACATTCAATGAGTGGCATTCAATTTGATAATATTATCATTCCCGGGCAATTAAAATGAGGAAAATGTGGGAACGAAACAATTGCACAATGCAATTGCACATTGCACAAAACAATGCAATACGTGGAAATCACATAAAATTTGCCCCTATGGTTTGAAACATTTGTCTTTGAAATGCTAAATTTCCTGGGCTTAAAAAAGAAACTATTGACGCTTTTTGAAGCATTCAAGGAAATTCAAGCTCTGGTTTAATGAGACGCTATTCCTTTGAAATAAATACCATACGCTATAGATGCACAACTTCTGATGAAAATAGCAACAGATGCATGAACATGTTATAACTCAGTTTATAAATTTAACAAGATTTAAATGAAATAAAAGGATTTATTATGAGATATAAGAGAAAGCTTTATATTTCGAATGTTAAAATCTGGTAATAAACTTCCTTGAGTTTTGCAATGGCAATCTACAACAGGAATATGTTTCTCTCTCTCTGCAGAACATCATAATCAAATAAATACTAATACTATTCCACTACTGTACTGGCAATAAATAAGTAAACATTACTGATTAGATATTGTTACATTTTTATGCTGTTTACACATCTGAATGTTTTCCGCTTTTATGTTATTGAAGTAAACTTCAAAATGAGTATTGTTAAAAAAATTGTTATTGTTATTATTGTTTAAAAGTAGAGAGTAAAATTACAATAGAAACTTCATTTAAATCAGAGAATCAGTTATCATCATCGTTTCCTATGCATCATTTTGTTTTATTTATTTTATCTAAAAGAAATGCATCGAGTTTGAAGAGAAAAATTCATAATATTTTTATTCCTTCTTCAAAAAAAGTAGAAAAAATATAAATATTAAAAAATCTTCTATTATGGAAACATCAAATTGTCGTCTAATTAGATTTAAAATTCAACCATCGTTAAATCAATTGCATGTAATTATAATAAAAAACTCCATTTGTATAAAAATGAGTAAGAAATTAAGATCGTTAATTAGTTAGTTTCTTTTTTTAAAGTTTTTACGTTAAAATATACAAATTTTTAGACATGTTGTGGAGTGATCAAAACTACTATCCTTTCATGAATACTCCTTAAACATTTCTGTTAGCATAATCATATTTACAAAAATGCCACTTTGTAAAAACCTTACCTTTAACAGTAAGCTTAATTTTTCATATTTCTCCACTTAACAGGGTGGAGCTTTTAAGTAACCCATTTAATTAACTATCTCTCCGAAAGGAAGTGAAGATGTTGTTGTAATTATTATATTGTAAAGCCTGGCTACTTTTTTAAATTTTGGTTTATACTGCATCCGAAAATTGAAATGTTTAACAAGTAACAGTAGGAACTTTTTTTTTTAACGAAAAAGCGAAAAAAAAAAAAACCTTCCTTTGAACTTCAATCGCTGCTAGACTTGTCAAAACCAAGGATGTAATTTTTTTTCTTAGAATATTTAGATATTTTTCTAAGACTTCACAGTGTAATATTACATGTTTCGTAAGGTATAATTAGCTATTTAAAAGTATAGGACAACACACAACATTTTAAGATCATCTTTAACAAAAGAGTAGCAAATACTCCTCATCAAAACACTAAGTGTTGCAAAACAAATGACAAAAGGATTTTTAAAAGAAATTAAATCATAAATATACAACGTGTACACAGGAGCCCATTAAATATATAGAGGCTTTAAAATCTTCTTTTACAAGATTTATTTAACTTGCAATGTAAAATGTTCGGGTGGAATCTCCTCTTTTGGCGTAAATTAAGTTGGCCGGGATTTTTGTTTTTGGATAAAAAATTTTTTTACCTTATGTTCCAATATCCTATTTAAAAAATATGTTGATTAAAACCCTTTTCCCCTGCTAGCTTTTACTCTGCCAGCATGTTATCGGACTGAGCTTAAAAAGGGTTTCCCGATTTTCGATTTTTTTTAAAACCTTTACTACTCCCAAAACTGAGAAAAAAAAAATAATTCCATAATGGGAAATATCATTTCTTCGTCATTATACGATATAATTCTTTAAAAAAAAATAATGATATTTTCTTTTCATGATTTTTCAAAAATTTTTTTTCATGAAAATGATTTCTTAATCTTTCCCGTATAAATTTTTTTTTCGTATTAATGAATCGATATACTGCAAAAAAAAGTTCAGTCTTTTTTTATTTTAGAATCAGCTTTAAAAAAAAAATACCGAAAAAATTTTTTTTTTGATTTTTTTAAAAAAAACTCAAATTTTCAATAAAAAAATTTAAAAAATTCGTTAATTTTAGAGATAAATTTTTTAAATTTTTTTTGTTTGTGTAATATTATCAAACTCATCACAAAGAAATTAAAAAAAATTTGGGTTTTAAAATTTGGATTTAAAAAATTTTTTTTTTATTTTTTAAAATATATTATAGTAAAAACAAAAAAAAATGAGTTTTAATAGTTTTTATTAATTTTACTTTGTGCAATGTTGTTTTGGTCTCACAGTGTTTATCCCCATCCCCCATTATCCTCTTGTTGAATACCCCTGATTACCCCTGCCTGTGCAAAATTAACGGGCAAAAGACCTTGCAACAATGATGTGCTGAATGGTTCAGACTGAGAACATGTCCAGTGATAATGAAAAATAAAAAAGTAAAAAAAAATTTAAAATGCTTTTATTTAAAAGCTCTAAAAGAATATAATAAACTTTTCTTTTTTTTTTTTTTTTTTTGCTATCAAATTTTAGGTCATTACATAATTGATGATATAAAAGCTTGTCGCGAGATTTTTCTGTGTATATAAACAAGCAAATTAAATAACTTGATCTGATTGAGAGATTTTAATTTTTAGAATTTTTAAGCTAAGTAAATACGTGTACTTAAATCTCGCACGACGAGCTCTTATATCATAAATTGTATAAAGACTTTTTTAAGTTTATGCAAAAAAATTAAAAAAAAATTTATTTTTTTTTTTAACATTTAAAAAAACTCTTTTTTTTTTTAAAAATTTTTTTAAAATAGATTTGGAGAACTGATTGGAAGTCAGGTGTCTATCTCGTTAGCTGACTTGTTACAAATTAAATTGTTGATTTATCTTTTTATCTGGCTAACTAAACTGATGGAAATATTGAATATATTACAGCAACTGGAACCACAATATAGGAGTTATATAAAATAACGTGACTAACAATAGCAATGCATTGTTTACATATTCCAAACCAGTGTTCCCTATGATTTCTTTTAGCTCCTTTTCAGAAGCACTAGAGCATGTCACTATCTCAGTAAGCCTCCTCCAACTGACTCTATTTGAAGCGATAGTTTGCCAACGGTTTACTCCAAGATTCCCACCCACCCTAAGATCTATCTCAACAGAATAAACCCACCTAGAATGGGCCTTTTTTTTCGTGCGCCTAATTTTTTAGAATTTTGCTAATTTAGTTGGGTTTGAATCATTATATGTAAAAGAAAGTGTCCTAGCCGTCTAATGCGTGTAGCCTGTAAAACTTTAAAATTGTCTCCAGTTCTTTATATCTGCTGTAAATTCCATTATATTGTATTTTCTATAGACATCATTTTGATGAACTACGCCCAAGATCTTTCGGAGTATTTTTCTCACAAAAATCAGCAGCTTTTCTCTTTTTCAGATTTATTTAATGACCAACACTAATTGACATGTCCAAATGACCAATTGGTCCTATTAAGGTTTTGTATCAGATGATTTTCGTTTTGACATAAATAACTTTGGCCTTAAATTGGTTTATCAACCCATGGAATCATTTGCTTCCCATAAGTAGCCTATTATTTACTTGAATCTCTATATAGCATTAGTATTACTAAAGAAAGTTCTAAGGTACTTAACTGCTGTACACACTCAAAGGAAAAATTCTTAATTTTCTTCATTGCAGCAAAACATTTGATTTTAATATTGAGGACCATTCTTCTACAGACTCCTCAAGGATTCTAAAGCATTGATAACAGTTTGTTTTTTTCTATATCATCAGTACCGTTAATAATTTTACAGTTATATTAAAAATAGAACCACTGGTGTTTATATTAGAATCCATAAAGGTTTTTCAAGTGTTGTATTGAACTACATACAAGCAAGAAAATCTCCCTGTCTCTGACTTCATTCAGTATAAAAGGCCTCTGTGAGGTCTGAGTTAATCTTTAATCGCATCTACTACATTTTTCGCTCTTAGTGAGCTTTATCAATTTTATAGGTAAGTCAAATTCCGTCATAGTTTTAAGGTATGTGACTACCTCGAGCACTTTTTTTTTAAATATACAAATTTTCAAGTAGATAAACAATTTTCATTTGAAATAGGGCATAAAACTAGGAATTCAAATACAATTTCCACAAAATTAAAAATGTTTTTTGATGTATTGGGAATTTTGAGTAAAATTTTAGTTAAAAAAAATTGCATTTAAGTTAGACCTTGTATTGAAAATTTTAGTTCATATATCCAAATAACATTCGTATAGTACACAAATAACACCATTATTAATGCTTAGAGTTATAAGAATTGTGATATGTTTGAAAGTTTTTAAAATATGTCAATTTTTATGCAGGAACTCAACTTTTTACAAAAAAATAATGTTGTTTTCTCAGAAAAAGAGCTATAAAATACATAAATATATATATACAGAGATCAGATCATAATCTATAAAACAGACAAAACTAAATAAAACATTTTCTGAAAATTTCAATTCAATATCTTAAAAAGTCAATTTTACCGTAAAGCAAAAAATTGAAAACCGCATTTTCTCAGAAAATGCATTTAAGGTATCCGTTCGGTACCGTGATTTGCAAAAGCTTATAAATGGATAATATTTATGATATTTATTGTCACTTAGATTAGAAAATGTAGATAAAACTGTTTTAAGAATAGTATTACAATAAAAAATTATTTAAGTAAAATATTTTCCCAAAAAATTAACATAGAATAACCAATTTTCAAAATATTCTCCTTTTGGGAAAAATGCTTCTAATATAATAATATTTTGCCTGTTTATAGCTCAGATCTCTGTACAGAGGCTCAACTAGAATTTTTGAAATGTATAACTTAGAAGTGGGTTTATACATGTTTTACGACAACAGAGGGGAGAAATTTTAAGAAAAAACGCAGATAATTATTTCAATGGTTCGTAACTCTGAAAATAGTGTGAATTTTTCAAAAATCATAGTTGAGCCTCTGTACAGAGGTCTGAGCTATATACAGGCAAAATATTATTATAATAGAAACATTATTCACAAAAGGAGAACAGTTTGAAAAAAGGTTGTTCTAGGTTAATTTTTTACCGAAATATTGTATTTAAATAATTTTTCTTTTCAAAATGTCCTTACAACAATCTTATGCATGTATTTTAATCTAAGTAACACTAAATATCATGAAAATTATCCATTTATGCGCTGTTTTAAAATCACGGTTCTGAACGTAGTCGGATACCTTAAAGAATTTAATACAATTTGAAAAATTTTTTACTAATTGTACATCTTTTAAACTCACCATATTTATAACTCGAGCTCTCTTTAGCTTCCTGTTTAACTAATTAGATTTTTTTTTACCCATTTGCTGTGTTCTGGAGAGTTTTATAGACTATAACAATTGTCATTTTTTAGTGAAATTTTGATAAAAAATTTGCAGTTACACAAAATTCTAATAAACTGATTCACATAATATTTATACAGTACGTGAATAACATCTTTATATGTGTTAAGAATTAAAATATTTGTAATAATTTTGAAAGTATTTTAAATATGTCAAAATTTACATATGTGCAAAAACTCGATTTTTTTAAAAAAAAATTAATGATTTTTTCATAAAAAAGAAAGAAAATACATAAATATATACACAAAGATTAGATTTTGATTCATAACACAGAAAGAACTAAATAAAATATGTTCTGGACATTTCAATTCAATATCTTAAAAATATTTTATGTCGGGATTTGCTTCCGTATTTATAAACTCCATTTTCAGTTTTCTAATTAGGCTGTAACTTTGCTTCTAAATATCGTACAAACTAAAATATAGTGTTTTTAGAGTCTTAAATGCATGGGCTATAAAATAAAAGCATAAAATAACTTTCGAAAAATGCATAATAAAATAGAAAAATAATTAAAAAAATTGGTCTCTCTAATGTTAATTTCATTGAAACAAATAAAAAAAACTTCATTCATTATAAAAATTTAAAAAAAACAAATAAAAATAGTACATATTGAAATTTTTAAAAAAAAATACATTTTTCATTGATTGTGTTTCTGTAAATAAGCTTTTACAAAACACAGCTCGTGTAGCATTTCATCGTTCAAACGCTTCTTATTTTTGTAACAAATTGTCCTGCCGAAGAAAATGCTCGTTCGGATTTTATACTTGTAGGTGTTATCGTCATTAAATAGGAGCATGTTTTTTTCATGTTCCCATCACGTCTCCCTCCATCAAAAAAAAGAGAGAGATTTCTTTTTGAATTTTCGAGGACATTGTCTCATATCTACGTTGTGCATACTCATTTTTGATAATTTTATCTACCTCATCTGCTACACTTGATGGTTTTGGTGTATAATTTGATTCAGTTATTGAATCAGAATGTGAATGAATTTCAAGTGTTATCTTATTTGAAATAAAAGATACAGTTGCATCAGTAATACAATGGTATTCGAAGTGTTTCAAGTATTTCAAGCAAATCCGCTATTAATTAACGCCATTTAATTGAAGAAAGAACTGTGGCAGAATCTGTTCTTGAGATGTTACTTGTATTATTGTATAAGTATTGCATTGAGCCACTTAGATCTGTGAGCAGTTCTTCCGTACTCGAAATGAGAGCTGCATATATATTTTTAATTATGACACTTATAATTGCAGAAAATCTACATACACATTTCATTAACAAAATATAAATTTTCTAAGAATTAAATTCTTAGAAAAATTTGATGAGAAAAAATTTTTAAAATATAATTCTGACAAAAATTAAATCCCGGGATTTCGGGACTGGAAAAAACACCATTTTTCCCGGACTGCAGATCCTAACAAAAACATCTTTCACTGTCATAAAAAAAGAGGAAAACATCACCCGAGCTAATACTAAGGCCATAAATATAAGCTCTTTTGATAGCTATCATTACGTTTTCTGAATCAGAATTTTAACGTTTTCCAAAAGAAGGAATAATACAAGAAACCTGATTTAAGTTTAAATGCTTGCATTTCATAATTAAGTGGGTTTCTCGCTCACTACTTTATTTCATTGGAGAAATGCACTTATACAATATTTCTGAAATTATTTTTTTCTAAAAATAAAAATATATTTAATTTCAAGGTACTTTAGTTGATCTTGAAGTATACACTTAACAAATTTAAGTAAATAACTATGAAAGAAAAAAATGTCTATTAATAGATGATGATTAGTCTCATATTTTTAGTTTCTGATAATATATTTTGTAACACACACTTTCACAGTACACTTCCAAAAAAAAAACATTTAAAGGTCTCGAAAATGTCACAAATGTCATTAGGACATGACATTTATCTAAAAATTCCTTGATGACATTGATCTAAAAATAGATTCTTAGTATGAATTGTACTGTTAATGGTGGTTTCTACAACTAGAGATGCCTGCAAATAATTTTTGTTGTAATATCAATAAAGCAACAACTGTTTTTATTTGTCCTAAATGAGATCATAACAAATTTGTGTAAAAAAGGGGAAGGATTTCAATTATAATGTGTGATGTAAAAAATACTTTGTTAATGAAGGAAATAATTAAGAGCCGGGAGGAAATGAAGGAAAGCAGGAAATACTTGATTGAAAAAAGCCTTAATTAATAAAGAAGAAATAAAAAAAAAGAAATACATTAATTCGTCCAGAGCTTAAACAATACCGACTTAATTCCTTCCTGGTATTATTATTCGCTTCATAAACTTTTCGGTGGTCTAATGCCAAGCTTGCATTGAATTATGTAAATTGCATTTTGTGTGTGCATGAGAAATGAAATAAAAAAGCAGAGTCTAAGCCTGCGTAAGTTGCCAAATAATTGCAAAAATGAAATACAGCCAAATCTGGCAATAAAAATGCATTATTTTGCCAAATCAAGAATGTTCTCAGTGCTATCTCTATATTAAGATGCAGCATTTCACTCCTGTGCTTGAATTTTATCTTCATTAGAAATTTTCAAAGAATCGATACTTAGCAGTTTTTAGCCTTTTTGGATAAATTTACACATCATGTGTGTGTGTGGAATAAAAATATTTATTAAACACTTAACAATCTCAATCTCAGAGGTAAGATATTATTGATAAACAACCTTTCTGAAATATTTTTTCAAAAATTATTTGTTTTAATTAAAAAAAGAAATGTTTTGTATTTGATGATAGCTGGAAAATGAATTAAAGTTCAAAGTCTTATTCGAAAAAAATTATGTGATATCAAAACCACATCTTGAATTTCTTACAACGAATTTTATACATATTCATAATACATTATAGTTCAGTTCTGTGTTGAGATATATATGTGTCATACTGTTTCGTGGGTTCCTCATCCAGAATAGTTATCAAAATGAAGCATATATTTTTGTCAAATTATAGCAAATTTTTATAAATTATATTTCTATCCACGCATAATGATTTAATGAGGTAATTCTAATATTTCCTCCTATTCTATTTCGTTCTATTACATAATGTAAATAATTTGTGTAAAATATATAATTTGAATCATATACGGAAATTGAATTTCAAATACGTTTTAAATTTCGTAAGTAAATATTATTTTAAATAAAAATGTTTGCATATGTGTACAAAACGTTGGCGTACACGTATTTGAAAAAGGAATGAATTGATATATTTTTAATGAATATTTACATTTTTAGGTTATATTTACTTATCGCTTTTGAAAAAAATCATGAACGTGTCAATATATTATCTGGAATTAGAGTTAAACAAAAGCAACACCCTGAGCAATTAAAAATATATTTTTTTAAATCACACTACACTTAGAAAAAAAATTAAAACCTGAAATTTTATTAAAATAATAAGCAGTGTATTCTACATTATTATATATTACATACTTTAGAATCTGCATCGTTTGTGGACTTAGACGATACTTTGCTTAAAACTATTCAACATATAAAACATTTGCATTTTCTAAACTATCACATGCTAGGTTATAAAATTATTATGCAGAATAGTTTTAGGTATACAACGCAAAATTATTGTTTTTTCACAAAGAGAAATTTAAAATCTGTAATAGTAATATTTTAACATAAGTTAATTTTTTTAAAACACCATATTTTAGACTGATTAATTTTCTAATGTATAAAAATATATGAAAGAACAAAATTATGCGATTTTTTTCTTCGTTAATTCCGATGGGCAGTTGAAATTTGTGATTTCCTATTGAAAATTAATTTAAACAGAGTGTTATTGATTTTTTATAAATATGAGCAAGTTACTTTTAAAGAAAAGATATGTTACAAAATATATTTTTTATTTTATATTTTTGTAGAAAAATGTTTAAAATAAAATGGACCTTGCCCAACAACCTATTTAAAAAAACCATTATTGAGCAAAATATTTTTTGAAACTAATTTAAGAATTCTAAATGTCTAAGAATTCTAGGGAAACAACTAAAAAAGTTTTTATTACTTTCAGCTATTCTTTTTGACTGTGAGGGCAGACAAATTCCTTATCACGTAATTTGACCTCAGTATTTCGAAATTATTTCTTCCTGCCTAATTAGTGAGAATTTTCCTTAATTAACAACATTCATCTGAAAGTTGTATTTATATTTTAAATAGGTCTGAATTTAAAAAATGGGAAGAAAAGTGTGTTTTTTTTTAAGTCCAACCTATTTTCAATAAACTTTTTTTTGTTTTCCACAAAAATATTATAGATAGATAAGTATAGGTTCCAAAGGTGTTTAAAATTTAACACATTGCACCTATAGCTTTGAATCAATAAATATTTTCTAGCAAACTGTTCTTTTAATAAGTTAATCTTTTCTCTCCATTGCATGTCAAATCGAAAATTCAAAAGCTGTCAACTGCCATCAAAGCAGCTCCCTCTAGTTGGGATAACGGCACTTAAGCCTACTGGCGTTTTATTTACCTATTTTTTCCTACAATCATCTACAATAAAATTAGCGTACCAAGAAATAATTGTGGGACGTAACGAAACTTGGCATGAAGATACATGTCGGGGAGATATGCAAATCATTAGAAATGCTGCGTGATTGCGCATTAGGTATAGCCGGTAGAGGGCGTTTAACGTCGTTCTCCATGGAGTATAAAACCGGTAACCAAAGCTTGTTTGAGTGTGCTGAATCGTTTACGAAGGAAGAGCTGAGGTAGACATGCCATTACGCCGTTTTCGATGACAATATGAGCAGCTGTCGTAGTTTGAGAGGGGTGGAATCATCGGAATCATGAAAGCTGAGTAGTCAGCTAGGCGAATAGCTCGTTAATTAGGCCGCTCTGATTGTGTTGTGAGAAGGTGTTGTGAGCAGTGGATCCGAGAGATGTCATTTACACACAGATCAGTTTCAGGACGCCATCGACAGACTAGCCGTCGAGAAGATCGGCACAACGTAAGAAATTCACGCTTGCATCCAAGTGCTTCATCGGCCACCATCCAGGCACAGGTAGCACCTTCCCTAGGGGCCCTTGTGTCTTCTAGACCCATATGAAGGCTCCTGGCTGAAGGGCATTTGGGATCACTGTACCCATTACATGTGCTGCCTTTGACATCCAGCCATCGACGCCTCCGTTTGAAAGGGTGCTGCGCTCGAGGAAACTAGACGGCAGCGGAATGGAACCAGGTCGTCTTTAGCAACGAATCCAGATTCAATCTCAGCATTGATGACAATCGTGTTCGTGTGTTGAGACCCCGTGGTGAACGCCTCGATCCTGTATTTGTTTTACAGCAACACACCTCTCCCACAGCTGGTGTGATGAAGTGGGGTGTCATTGCCTACTATACACGGTCACCCCTAGTAATGATCCGTGGCACCATGACAGCCCCAGTGACATCCTACATCCACATGTGTTGCCACTCGTACAACAGGTCCGGGGGCTTTTTCACAGGACAATGCTCGGCCTCATACGGCAAGGGTATCAAAAGACTGTCTCCGCACTGTTATAACTCTTCCTTGGCCTGCCCGATCCCCAGATTTGTCTTCAATTGATCATTTCTGGAATCATTAGGGATGACTAGTTGGGCATCCCACGAGTTTGAATGAACTAGATCGGTGTTCCTCAAACTGTTGGGTGCATCCTCCTGGGGGGCGAGATAACCTATATATAATTAAATAATCTCTAACCAGAGGTAAGATATTGATAAACAACCCTTCTGAAATATTTTTTCTCAAAAAATTATTTGTTTTTAATTAAAAAAAAAGAAAATGTTTTGTATTTTATTTGATAGCTGGAAAATGAATTAAAGTTCAAAGTCTTATTCTAAAAAAATTATGTGATATCAAAACCACATCTTAAATTTCTACAACGAATTTTATACATATTCATAATACATGGAAGTTCAGTTCTGTGTTGAGATATATATGTGTCATGTACTGTTCGTGGGTTCCCTCATCCAGAATAGTTATCAAAATGAAGCATATATTTTGTCAAATTATAGCAAATTTTATAAATTATATTTCATCCACGCATAATGATTTAATGAGGTAATTCCTAATATTTCCTCCCTATTCTATTTCTGTTCTATTACATAATGTAAATAATTTGTGTAAAATATATAATTTGAATCATATACGGAAATTGAATTTCAAATACGTTTTAAATTTCGTAAGTAAATATTATTTTTAAATAAAAATGTTTGCATATGTGTACAAAACGTTATGTACACGTGTATTTGAAAAAAAAGGAATGAATTGATATATTTTAATGAATATTTACATTTTTAGGGGTCATATTTACTTTATCGCTTTTGAAAAATCATGAACGTGTCAATATATTATCTGGAATTAGAGTTAAAACAAAAGCAACACCCTGAGCAATTAAAAATATATTTTTTAAATCACACTAATTAGAAAAAAAAATTAAAACCTGAAATTTTATTAAAATAATAAGCAGTAGTATTCTACATTATTATATATTACATAATTTTGTGAATCTGCATCGTTTGTGGACTTAGACGATACGCTTTGCTTAAAACTATTCAACATATAAAACATTTTGCATTTTCTAAACTATCACATGCTAGCTATAAAATTATTATGCAGAATAGTTTTTAGGTATACAACGCAAAATTATTGTTTTTTCAATAAAGAGAAATTTAAAATCTGTAATAGTAATATTTTTAACATAAGTTAATTTTTTTTAAAAACACCATATTTTAGACTGATTAATTTTCTAATGTATAAAAAAATATATGAAAGAAGCAAAAAATTATGCGATTTTTCTTCGTTAATCTGATGGGCAGTTTAAATTTCAGGATTTCCTATTGAAAATTAATTTAATCAGTGTTACTGATTTTAGAAATATGAGCAAGTTATTTTTAACAAAAGATATGTTACAAAATATATTTTTTATTTTATATTTTGTAGAAAAATGTTTTAAAAATAAAATGGACCTTGCCCAAGCAACCTATTTAAAATACCATTATTGAGCACACATATTTTTTGAAACTAATGAAGAATTCTAAATGTCTAAGAATTCTAGGGAAACAACTAAAAAAAAAGTTTTTGCCACATTTCTCTAGCCATTCTTTGACTGTGAGAGGGCAGACAAATTTTTTTATCACGTAATTTGACCTCAGTATTTCGAAATTATTTCTTCCTGCCTAATTAGTGAGAATTTTCCTTAATTACACAACATTCATCTGAAAGTTGTATTTATATTTTAAATAGGTCTGAATTTAAAAAAAAAATGGGAAGAAAAGTGTGTTTTTTTTTAAGCTCAACTTATTTTCAATAAACTTTTTTGTTTTCCACAAAAATATTATAGATAGATAAGTATAGGTTCCAAAGGTGTTTAAAATTTAACACATTGCACCTATAGCTAAAGATTTTCAGCAAACTGTTCTTAATAAGTTAATCTTTTCTCCATTGCATGTCAAATCGAAAATTCAAAAAGCCGTCAACTGCCATCAAAGCAGCTCCCTCTATTAGGGATAACGGCACTTTAGCCTACTGGCATTTTATTTACCTGTTTTTTTCCTACAATCATCGACAAAAAAATTAGAGTACCAAGAAATAATTGTGGGACGTAACGAAACTTGGCATGAAGATACATGTCGGGGAGATATGCAAATCATTAGGTGTCGCTGCGTGCGATTGGTGCATTAGGTATAGCCGGTAGAGTGGCGTTTAACGTCGTTCTCCATGGAGTATAAACCGGTAACCAAAGCTTGTTTGAGTGTGCTGAATCGTTTACGAAGCTGAAGAGCTGAGGTAGACATGCTTACGCCGTTTTCGATGACAATATGAGCAGCTGTCGTAGTTTGAGAGGGGTGGAATCATTTGAATCAGAAAGCTGAGTGTTCGGGGCTAGGCGAATAGCTCGTTAATTAGGGCCGCTCTGATTGTGTTGTGAGAAGGTGTTGTGAGCAGTGGATCCAGATGTCGCCTTACACACAGATCAGTTTCAGGACGCCATCGACAGACCTCAGCCGTCGAGAAGATCGGCACAACGTAAGAAATTACGCTTGCATCCGCGTTTCATCGGCCACCATCCAGGCATACGGTAGCACCCTTCCCTAGGGCCCTTGTGTCTTCTAGACCATATGAAGGCTCCCTGGCTGAAGGGCATTTGGGATCACTGTACTCCATTACATGTGCTGCCTTTGACATCCAGCCATCGACGCCTGTTTGAAAGGTGCTGCGTCGTGAAAACTAGACGGCAGCGGAATGGAACCAGGTCGTCTTTAGCAACGAATCCAGATTCACCAAAAGCATTGGATGACAATCGTGTTCGTGTGTTGAGACCGTGGTGAACGCCTCGATCCTTGTGGCTTTTGTTTTTACAGCAACACACCTCTCCCACAGCTGGGTGGATGAAGTGGGGTGTCATTGCTTCATTATACACGGTCACCCCTAGTAAATGATCTGCGTGGTAACCATGACAGCCCCAGTGACATCCTACATCCACATGTGTGTTGCCACTGTACAACAGCTCCTGTGGAGCTTGGCTTTTTCACAAGCATTAAATGCTCGGCCTCATACGCAAGGGTATCAAAAGACCGTTCCGCACTGTTATAATCCCCTTCCTTGGCCTGCCCGATCCCCTACAGATTTGTCTTCTCAATTGATCATTTCTGGAATCATTAGATGACTAGTTGGGCATCCCACGAGTTTGAATGAACTAGATCGGTGTTCCTCAAACTGTTAAGTATCCTCCTGGGGGCGATAACCTATATATAATTAAATAAATTGCTTAAGTATAAGAACAGCATGGCTATAGATTTAAACTTCTGAAAAACGGGATATATATATTCGAGGGTTGGGGCAAAGGTCATGGCCATATTTATTTTTTTCTAGAAAATACCAGTCCGGTTGGAAAATGTCACATATACAGACTGAAGGACAAGGTGTTAACTACATGTGTGGACAATGAATAGCACTGAAATATCGTAACATACTAATTTATTACGATAGTATATATATACAGGGCAATATGGTTTTCATGGTAAAAAAGAATGACAACACAGTACACATAAAGCTGACATGGCCAAGCTGGGCCTAAAGACCCTCAATGTAGTCCCATGCTACTATTACCATACGCCACCAGCGATGTAGGAGGCGCTGAATACCACCAACCTCAGCATTTGCCTCACCATGTGTGAATCGGGTCACCTGTTGGTGCACAGCATTAGCAATGACCTCTCGTGTTGGAAACCGCCTACCACGTATTGGTTCCTTAATCTTGGGAATGAGATTAAAGTCACAGGGTCAGATTAAATTCACTGTGACATTCCCTCGAATTTATCCCTAATGTAAGCAGTCTGCTCAAAATGGGTTACTTCCATCTCACACTTTACTTATCAAGTGACTGATTTCACAGCCCTCGCTGTGCTACTACTAGCTACCACGGAGCCATCTGTTGTTCTGCAAACACACTATGACTGCAAAACTTCCACACGACTCATATACGTTTGTGATCCATTCACATATCTACAAGAAAAAAAAATAGTAGCCATGACATATGCCCAAACCCTCGTACATAATCGAGTGGATGACTTTATTTACCTTAACTATTGAAATAGGTTGTTGATGTAATGATGGTTGTATTGATGAGGCACTCTTTTTGTGGAGAGTAATTTTTTTTCATTTAGACACTTAATTACGACACACAGAAATAGAACGCGATGGACGCATGAGTAATATTATATAATAAAAACAAGTAGAGGTTCCTTGGAAGGGAGGGGGTTATAGAAAACGGCAATCGGAAATTCAAATATTCACATGACTTCCGAGAACATCTCTTTGATTGCTGCAGATAATCGGATGATGCACATTATATAATTCTTAATTTAAAAATGCTGACTTTTAATTTCGAAAAGATTAAGCTACGATTACATCCCGTTTAGAGGGTAACTAACCATTGCTTATATGCGCGATTACCTGGAGGGTCAGGATACTTACAAATATAAAATTTTTTAAGATGAAATTAACGTAAATTATTACATAATATAATAACTTTTAAAAATCTTTACAAGTACCAAATTGGTTTATCAATAAAAATGCTTAAAACAAATTATTGGTTTTGAATGCATTTTTAACTCAAATCATGTCCCATTGGAAATACTTATTACATTTACCGTATTTATTTTACCTTATTTTATTTGATATTCGTAAAATATATCTTAGTAAAGTCTGACTACGTTCGAAATCGTGATTTTGTGTCGTTAGATAAATGGATTTTCATGGTGTCACTTAGATTAGAATATACATGTATAAAATTGTTTTAATATTTTGACAAAAAATTATGTTTAAATACTATATTTCGGCAAAAAATTAACCTAGAACCAATCTTTTTCTCAAAATGTTCTCCTTTTGTGAAAAATGTATCTATTACAATACTATTTTGCCCGAGGCCATAGCTTCCGTGACCTCTGTACAGAGGGCAGAACTATGATTTTGAAAAATTCACACATTATTTTCTTAAGAAGTTACAACAATTTGAAATAATTATTGGCGTTTTTTCTTAAATTTCTCCCCCCTCTGTTGTGTCGTAAAACATGGATAAACCTAACACTTCTAAGCTATTATATATTTCAAAATTTAGTTAAGCTCTGTGTACAGAGATATGAGCTATATACAGGCAAAATATTATAATAGAAGCTATTTTTCTCAAAGGAGAATAATTTGAAATGGGTCATTCTATGTTCATTTTTTTGTCAAAATATTGTACACATAAATAATTTTTATTGTAATACTATTCCTGCCACCTTTACATACATTTTCTAATCTAAGTGACACTTAAAATATCATAAATATTATCCATTTATACGCTTTTGCCAAATCACGGTTCCGAACGTAGTCGGATACCTTAAATATTGAGCTAATTTACTAGAATTATTAGGATATATTTTTCACCTCAAATTCTATTTTATACTTCACCAAAATCTCAACATATAGACTCAGATTATTATACATTGTTACAAATCACTAGTTTAAATATTATTATAATAAGTTATAGTTTAAAAAAAACTAAAGAACACTTTTTTATAGTGAATAGAACTGTGTAAAATCATTATTATTGTATAAGAATAAATGATTAACTGTACCAATGTCATTGGGACAAAAGTTCTATATTAATTGCTATAATTTTTTACCAGTTCTATTCCGAAATGGCAAGTTAGTGTAAAAGTGTAATAGAAACCACCCCCACGCTTTTACAACAATGACATTAATTTTCTCATTAATCATTTTATTATTCTTATATTAAGAATGATTTTTTTACTCTTTAGTTTGATTTACTATAAAAGCGTATTTTTTTTTTAAACTAAAATTTATATTTTTCATTTTTTAGTTCGATCAACAATAAAAGCTTGTTTTTTTTTTAAGTTTTTAAAACTATTATTTATTTTTTATTGAATTTATCCTTCAATTTGATATTTGGAGCCGGAATTAATTGCCTGCTGGAATTAGTCTTGCTCTTCAAGAGGTATTAATTATTGGCTCTGAAGGGTATTTATTCTCTCCGCTTACGGGGCCTCGGATAAGTCCCATATCGAAAGATTTTAAAGATTCCGTCTCTATAGATACAAGTGTTACTAATAAAAGTGTGTTAAGAAGAAATATTAAATGTCAATCGTATTGTGTCACCTTTTAAACGTATTGCTATAATGTTAATTCGTATCATCACTTCTAAACATATTGCTTTATGAAAATAAAAAGTACCTAGCAGTAAAGACATAAATTATTTTTATTCATATGCACGAATTTTTTTTAAATTTCCAATTTCAGAAAAAACTACTCACTCACCCTACTCTTTTTCACAAAAAGAACACTATTTTTTGTTTTATTTGTATTAACCGCAAGCCTATTCGCGGTTTCTGGATTTCTTCTTAATATTTTTTTAGTCGCCAAATCTGGAAATGGCATATGGAATTAGTCACCAATTCTGAAAATGGTTTATACAATGAGTCGCCAAATCTGGAAACGATATAATGATTTAGTCGCCAAATCTCAAAATCCTTTTGTATGAGAATCCTGATTAGGACAATGAAACAAAATTATGAAATTATTGTATTGTCATCGGTTCTTGACAAGTGTGCAAAATTTCGGAATTGTCCGACCTTTAAAAAGTGGGTGGTAAACATCGAAAGTTCGCGATTCCATTACATACAAGTGAAACTTATAAAAGCGTGTTAAAAAGCTGCTGATACATGAGATATACAGTTTCAGTCTGTACTTATATAAGAAAAAATTGTATATAATGTGAAAAAAATACAGTTAAAAAGGGGACCGGAAAAAATATTTAATTGCATAAAAATATATGATGTTTAAATGTATACAAACATAAAAGATAAACTTTCCTGTATTAAAAAACCTAACAAATGCAAAGTGTTTGATCATGACGTGTTTAAAATATAAAGGTTGATCTGAATAGATTAAATGCAGATATATTTTAGCTACATTTTTGAAGAAACTATTTTCAAATAGCATATAATGCGAATCTAAAATGCTATTACATCAAGAATATAAATAGTTCATTGCTATACAAAAGGAAGCACCGCATTTATTTATTTTTTATTTGAAAATTATTTTTATGTATGAGATTTCTAAAAGTAAAAATTCAGTGAATCTCTGAGGCACCATGGCTTAGTTGGTTAAAGTACCTGTCTAGTAAACAGGAGATCACGAGTTTGAATCTCGTCGGTGCCTCAACGTATTACTTTATTTTGGATTTTTATGTAATAATTGATGTTAGTATAAATAAATAGTGTTTGATTGCGGGAGTCAAAGTTTAAAACTCTATGATATATTATTCATAGATGTTAAATTGAGTTAGTGAAGCTAATCCAGAGAGTTAACATTTGATTTCTATCTTTTCCTTACACAAAATAATGGGGTTTTTTAATGAATTGGTATATTTTGTCGTATAATGTCAAATAAAAATTACATGAAACCTCTAGAAGAATCCAGAGGGCTCCGAACTCGCCAACATGGACACCAATGGTGCCAAAATGGTCGCCAACATCGCCAAAAATGATGCCAACTTGTTTAAACCGCCTAGATTTCACCCAGTTCTCATTGAATCACCATTATAATGTAACGGACGGCATTGTTTTTTGAATAGTACAATTTTAACATAAATAAATATGACATAGAGCAATATAAATGCATTAAACACCCAAATACAAATTATTTATACTATTTACACAAAATTCATAACAATATGATTGAAAATAAAGACAAAAGAGAAAGTTAGATACCGTGAAAAATAATGCACACATTTTTTTTAATTCAATAATTAACAATCAAAATATTTCACTTGTAAAATTTTAATACGTATCAAAATTATACCAAGGGCAAAAAGTTTGAAATCCATCCTGTAGGAAAATGAAGCTCCAGACAGATAAAAAAATTATATTCAGATTCAAAACTATTTAAATTATAAGAAAAATTTGCACATACTTAATTTTTTTAAAATATGCATCTTCTTTTATATTGGAATATAAATATTATTCTTACCGAAAGAAAAGGATACTGAATAAATTCCAAGGAAATGAAAAGAAAAAAAATTTGGAAGAGAACTAAAAATGCTAAATATTCTAGAAATACTGTTTTTGATTTTACGCGTTTTTTATAAATCATTCAATCAAGGTTTTTGCACTGTGTTGAAATATTATTATGCTTCTTCACTAATGACATACCACTGTGGCTTAAGAAAATAAATCTGACCTGATAAGAAAAATCTAACATTATAAGGAAATGAAACATTAATTATCTCCATAAAAAAATTAAGGAAAATTTTTATCGCTGTGATGTTTAATCGAGATTCCCAAAAATACATTAACGTAGCATGTAATTTTTATATTAGAAAAATAACATTTTCTAATCAATCAATTGTTTTTATTTACTGTGGAATGTGTGAAATATATTCATTCACACCTATTTATAAAAAAAATAAAAACTTATAATTTTTTTAAGTAGAGATTTTACGAAATAGTGTCTTTTTCAGGTTCGTAGTATATTGTATACAAATATCCTTGAACGGAAATTTTGGTTTTGAGTTCGGTCTCCGAATGGAAATTTTTAAATAAATGATTTGGTTTTTGAGCGCATTTATATTCACATATATTATTTAATGAATAATAATAATTAACAAGAATAACACTTCTGCTTCAATGGAATTTATTAACAAAAACTTGAAATAAATGGAAAAGCCTTTTTTATTGTGTCCGTCTTTGTGTAGTAAAATTCTGTTCAAGTTAAAGAGCCTATTTATTTTTCATACCCTTTTTTGTGCATTGATATTAACTGTAAGATAAATTTAACACTAGAACAGCGGATGAAATCATTTTAAACCAAAAGCAATTTCGTTTTCGATTTTCTCAAATGGTTGCTAACAGAATTGAAAAAACATTTCTTGGCTTTTCCTATTTTTATACTAATAATAACCCATGAAAATATGATACGTGAAATAATTATCATTTTTTTTTAAATACTTATACCTAAAACCGTGGAATGGGTCATTTTGACACCATTATAATCACGAGTACTCAATTTGCAATTCAAAGATTCCTGGAGTGGGAAAAGCTTTTTCAGTCCTCTAAGATACCGTATCTAATTGTTCTGTACAATGTACTAGTAGAGAAACCCAAATTTCGGGGGAAAAAAAAAGTGTAAATAAACGAAAAACCCATCAGATTCAAACCCAGAGGGAAAATGAACTTTTAAATTTTTGTTAGAAATGATGGAAGGGGTAAGGAAAAGCATCACCTCTGGTAGTTGGCGCGTGGAAGAACTGTTGAACATTATTTTTTCCAAAGAAAAAAGTGGCCCAAACAGTTATGAAAAAGCGACATATAGAAAATGGCTATGAATTAGTTCGGGGAGGCTACTTGTAGATGAGCCTATGCTTCGTCATTTTCAAAAGAGGAAAAGCTCCCCGGGCAACGGGAAAAAAAATGAATGGCCAACTACTTTAAAAAGAACTGGATGCTTTTATATCAATTTTGTATCCCTGAGGTAAAACGGTAAATAATATAGAGCTTGATAGTCTGTGGTCAAAGGGTTTTGGGGGTCCCCCTTTTTTTTCCCAAATACTATGGCGAGAAAATAGATTCAGAAACCTTCCCGAAATTTCGGATTCGAAAAAAAAACTACACAATCTGAACCCTTCCAAACAGAAAAATTGTGTTTCATTTCTGAAGTTTGGAATAAATTTATTGAAAATTCAATAATTTGCTCTAAAACAGAGCCATATATAACTATTGATGAACAATTGTTTGAGTCTAAAACTAGATGTCGTTTCACGCAATGTACGCCAAGTAAACCAGATTAATCAAGTATCAAGTTCTGGCTTGCCACTGATATTAATAGTAAATATGTGATCAATAGTTTTTCCATATCTGTGTAAATATGACGAACGTCCTGTAAACGTATTTCTCCCGAAAAAAATTTTTTTTTGGTTTGATAGAACATTTCGAAAATAAAACAAGAAATAATTTTACAAAATAATTTTTACATTACACTAAAGTCCCTAAATTTTTTAAAAAACGAAGAACAGTAGTTTCACTGGGATGATGAAACGAAGTGGGAAAAAGAATACCCCGGTTGTGAAAAAGTAAAGATCCCGTTATACGATACACTGTTCCCGAACGATGATATAATTTTGACAGTTTATCAGAAAAAACCATAAAAAAAAATGTCTTATTTTTACCCCCTTCATCCCATAGTTGATATCGGCAATAATCACCCAAAAAAGCTTCTAGAAACAATATCGTTTTATAACTTAACAAAATTTGGTGTCGACATTGTGGACCAATGGCTCGGAATTATTCTGTGAAGAGGCAGGATCAAGGAGGTATTCAGTGCATGCATTCTACAATATACTTGATCTTGCAGAGATTAATTCATGGATTTTATACAAAGAAGTTACTGGTAAAAAACTTACGAGGAGAGAATATTTTTCAAAATCTTTGGGGCAGTGTTGCGTAGTGCGTATATTCACAAAGAAAAGTACGTCAAATACGCAGACAAAAGCGGATACTACTGAAGAATCTGCGCAGTTGTGAAAAGCTTTCATTGCAAAGGTTTTCAGTGCAGAAACAAAGCTGTAGATATTTGTTCTGTAAAGAACCGATAAGTGGAAAGTGTACAAACTGTATAGAAGGAAGTTACCCAAAATGAGCATGAACTGTGTAGTAAATTTACTGGAAAAAACTAAATATTGCTATTCAAGATGTCTGCATATTTTTTTTTGTATACATTCCATATTTGCAATGTGTATTATTATTTTTTATCACTTATTAAAAAAAATTTTATGTTAAAATGAATAAATGTCATTGTAAATAATTACAGCATCTTTTTAAAATAACAACACGTGTTTTTTAATTTGGGGGAAATTTTACCCCACCGGTTTTAAATTTATCGAAACTGCCGCAGTTCTAGTGTTAAACAAGCTAAAAATTCCATCTCACCTTATTTGATTCCAGTGCAAATACTACATCTGTCTATACCCGCCATTTTCCCCAAAGTAAGGCAAGGCAATATTTTGGGGGTCATGGGGAGAACGTGCAAACCCCTTTGGCTGACTATACCTAAGAATATGGGGGGAATTGAGAATGATTTTTTTTAACAGGGAAATTTTTTTGTGAGTCTGTGAAATGTGAATATTTGTGTTAAAGCATACATAAAATATTTGTAAATACATGTATAATAAATAAACAAGATATTTCCCGGGTTTTCCCCGTCACATGTCTTGGCCCACCAAGAAAAAAGGGGAGGACTCCATGTTGTCAGAAGAGCTAATGTTTTCTCGGCCCAATAAACGGGGTGACATTCAGTTTTTCTTCTCATTTTTGCTTACGTTTAGCCCTGTATCCACCAAAAATTTCCGTGTTGCTCTGTATTTGCTTATAATAATATGTGACTTTTGTGTCAATTATTGTGCTGTATTATAATTTGGGGAACCAAAAAAAAGTAATATATTATTATTTTTTTTTTATTTATATATCAATTTAAAATTTAACAATTTTGTAAATTAGCAGTATCTTGCATTTATACCACTCACGATAAAAAATGGACCGTTTCTACAAAATTGTTTTTGTTGATATTCAAAGTTCCCTTTTTCAGAAAATTTTACTTGAAGAGTTATTTCTTTGATTAATTATAATTTTACTTTTTAGTCACAAACCCTATGCATTAAAAAGAGTAAAAAGGAAAAAAAATTTCGTAAAAATTCAGAGGGAAAGTTTAAAATTTGTATTCATACCCGCTATGCATGACGAACGGTCACCTTTTTTGCCTCTTATGCCAACAATGCTTGACCAACGAATCAATGAAACCAGGTTTTTTGAGTTGCAGAAGTCCCAAACATAGTGCGTATGTAAATTCATATTTAAATTATTTTAAGTCATTGAAGGAGAAGTTTGCAAGAAGATCAACAATAAAGTCTATGTTTAATACACAAACTGTTAAAGCTAATCTTACTTTTCGGTTAGTTATTAGATACCTTTACTCATTGCTAAATGTGGAAAAAATCTTACTATAGGAGAGGATTTAATAAAACCATCAATATCAACATTTCTTAAAACAGTCCTGGAAAATGATGACAACGATGTTAAAGCCATATCACTCAGCAATAATACTGCTAGTAGAAGAATAGATGAAATGAGTGAAGATATTGAAATACAACTTGTGTTGAAAAGTTGAAATTTGTTGTGAGAAAGATATTTCTGACAACAAATGGATGAATCAAATATGAGAGACAGTGAGGTCGTATTGTTAGTATATGCAAGATGTATTGATAAAGGAGTAAATTTGCTGAAGAAATGGTATTCTGTAAATCATTAGAAACCACCACTTCCACCGCTGATATGTGTAGCAAGTTAAACAGTTACTTACGCGTCAATAATATACCAAAAGAAAACATAACACCTTGTGCTGCAGATGATTATCCTGTTACGATGGGCAAAAAAAAGGTCGCTTAAAATTCATGAAAGATGAGAATTCAGAAATGATTCTTTTGTAAAGGGTTATTTATAGAGAGAACTTAGTGGCCAAAAATATTACTCCTGTTCTTAATGAGGTACTACGCTCTGTTATAAAATGTATCTATATCAAAGCTAATGCAAAATGTGAGCGTCTCTTCAGACTTTTACTTCACAATGAGGTAAGGTGGCTATCAAAGGGGAATTACTTGAAAAGATTCGTGGATTTATATGATGTTCTTAGTGACTTTTTAAGTGACAAGCCTGAAATGAAGCACCTGAAAACTGTTGATGGTATACCATTTGTGAGTTATTTAACAGATATTTTTGAAAAACTAAATCGGTTGAATAAACAACTTCAAACATCAAATAAAACTCTTGTGGATGCAAAATTGAAGATATTTGGCTTCGTTACATTTATTGAGGTATGCAAAAAATATTTCTCACAAAAAATTTGTCCAGTTTCATAGGCTAAAAAATGTGAGGTGACTAATGATGCTGTACTTCTTATTGTGGATCATTTGAAAATAATGGCCTCTGATTTTAAAGAATGATTTTCTGATTTAAAACAAATTGATTTTCCAACATGGGTGTGGCAGCCAATGCTAGTAGATACATCTGATATTTCAATGCAGTAGCAAGAAGAACTCTCGGAAATGCAAAATGATGAGTCCGTTAAAACTATATTCATTGTAAAAGGAGTGATGGAGGCTTTGAGATGAGACAGAAACTAAATACCTACATTCAAATTTGTCTGCAAGAAAATAGTTCCATCTTCATATTTAGCTGAATGTGGCTTCAGTGCTGTCAATGATTTGTTATCGAAGAAATGAAATCGACTTGATGTCACTAAACGAGGAAACTTGAGACTTAAGTTGACTAAATTGGAGCCTCATATAAAATCTCTCTGTCACAGACATGACGCATTAGGATCTCACTAACACACATTTTTAGGAGAGCTCAATTTTCATATTTCATTATTATTAGTTCAATAATGATAATGATCACATTATTTCAGAATAATTTTTCATTCAAAATATTTGCTACTTCTACATCTCAATTCTCTATTATATGCTTGGAACATTTATTTATTTAACTGTTCTTTCATTTTTTATTTTTCTCTTTCACGGATGACTTATTTCTTGGAAGATTGTTTAGATACCAAGTAAATGGCCTTTTTAAGCTTCCTTCAGGTGAATAACCATAAAATTTTGAGTAACAAACTTTAAATATCACAAGGGGGGCATCAGGATTTCAGAAATGTCTAGGTGGGGCATGGCCCAAAACCAGTTGGGAACCACTGGTCCACAGATATATGTGTATGGAGAAAATGGATATTTTACTTGGCACTTTTTCAGATTGAATTTTAGCCTCACACTGAGAAGGAACAAGAGAATTGTTGACATCAAACCTAGAAATTTTGAACCACTGTCAAGATACAATACTATAAACTTTAGCTGTTATCCCATTTTCAAAGCTTAAACCACACATTCCAACTTGAGGAATATATATAAAAAAAGTCTAAGATTTCTATATATATATGGAAAATAAAGTTGCCAAAAGTATGGATGCCTGGATAAGACCATTACCCACCCAGGGCTGTCAAGCCATTGAAGAAGAAGAAAATAAAAAAAATTATATTGACATATTTCCCAACTTCACGTCATTACATTCTGTTATTCAAATATTTATATATACTCGTATATATATATAAGCTTAAAAATAGGATTGCTGCAGTATTATAAATAATGTTGATTTACGACAGCATTTAATTGTATATTAAAGTGAGTTTAACCTAGTCAACTCTTTCTTTTTCTTTTTATAAAGCTGAACGAAATCATACTGAAATATAGAGTAGAAGGTTAAATTACAATAGAAAAATAAGGTACCTTACTTAAAGATGCATTATATATATATATATATATATATAGTACTTAAGTACTATCGCAACAATGTCAGTGTTCAAGATAACTCACCAAATTGGCAAATGTGACATACACGCTGAACTGGCAACCAAGTGCTTCGTTTCATATAATGTTGCAATACATTTGCGATAATATGTAAGTACCATATATATATATATATATATATATATATATAATAACTCTCAGTAATTCCTTCTTGGGGGTGTGTTTTAACATATAATACTCCTGATCCCTTTAAGACTACGCGTAATGTTTAATTTTTAGTTTACCCACTTAACGGAATATAATCATAAACTTATCTCATCAAAACTAAATGTTCAACTTTTTTAAATTCAACCTGATGCTATCTAGCATTTTCCTAATATCTGAAATAATTGAAAGAAACTTTACCGTAAATCATATGATTTTAATAGCTTCTAGTTGACCACCAGTATAAATAGGTTTCTGTAAATAAAAAAAATGCAGTGTGAATTATGAAAAATTGTACCATGTAAGCAGCGCTTGTTATTGTTTTGCTTTTTGAGTTACCATTATTTTTTTTAATTTTGTCCTTGTTTTTTTCCACATTGCCTAGTAAAATGAAGATTTAAGTTAACCCCAAGCCTCATTAATCCCTTCAATGACTGCATGAAATCATCGTATAAGATTTAAAAATGCCTTAATTTCAATGACATATTTTCATAGATATATATATTTCTGATTGAAAATTTAAAAAAAAAATCATTTTCTACGACTGCAATACTTATAACTTTATGTCAGCTCAAATATGAGGAATAATTATAAAAAAATATATTACTTAATTACCGTAGGTATACGGAAGTTCTGAGGAAAAATGCCTTTCTGGGTTGACTATTTGTGCTGAAAACTTTAAGGTAAGTGCCTTTGAATGGCATGGCTGTTTATATTTCCCTTTATAAGTAACTAAAAATATTGTAACTAATTCATTAATTAATAATGATACTTTATAAAGATATTTATCAACAAATTTATAAATAAATGCAAAATTTAGAAAAAAAAACTCATTAAAACATTTAAAATTTTACAAACCTTTAATAAAAGAAGGTTAACCATTTTTGTAAATATAAAATTTATTTACACAATTGATTATTAAAAAATTCTACAAAACAGTCTGTATTTGTAGAATTACACAACAATAAAAGAAGTAATAAACAAATATATCTATTATTGTTTGCTTTAGTGTTTGTTATACACAATAAATAGACCTTGTACTGTCTCTATTAGAAAAAAAACATCATTGTTTTGTATCTGTTAATTTGAATCAAAATTCGTTCAAAATAGTTTAAACTGAAAATTCATTAAAATTTTTTTAGATAATCTTTAAGGATGGAAATTTATTTAAAAGACTTGGCTGTACTGTTGTCTTGCTTTTGCGTGTTTGAATTGTTTTATACTGGGAGTTACTTTTATACAATCCCTTTCATCCCTCTTATAATAGTAGCCGAATTCTGGGCAAAGAGGCAACAAATAACAAGCAGTGAAATCACAGATAATTCTGAAGAATCTGAGATTCAAACTACAGAAAGATTCGAAGACTAACCTTAAAATGCAATAGATGCCACGAAAACATCAAGATTGAAAGAATGATCACTTTGCTTCAGCAAAATGGGAGTATTTCACACTGGACAAGGAATGATGAAAGTCAAAAGATGCCGTAAATAATGGGAACCAACTTGAAAATGTCATTGAAATAGCAACATATACATAAGTAAATAAAATGAAAAATTTTGTTTAGTTTCTTATTCTTTTAACTCTTACATTTTTGGTGAGACATACTTTGTACCACCAATTCTCATTCGTTTATTATGTGGTAGTACATAAAACATACCACTTGTTTGAATGCTTCAGAAATTGATGCTAAATGGTGCATTATTTGAACCCTACCACAGAGGTCAACTCCTAGGAGTTAATCAAGTTTTCAACAAATGTCAGAAAGTAATTGTGCATTAGGTTTATGCAGTAGTTCATTCTTTAATCAGCTGTGAATATGTTGAGGGTTATTTTTTGGAAGAGACTGTGTTGTGTATTTTTATAGGTAAATGAAAGTGATTCTGGTGATATTTGATACAAATAAAGTAAGTGCACTTATTATGTAACTAAATGTCAATACTATAATAATTAGTACTCACATGTGCATAGCTAGTATGAAAATATAAAGTCCAAAAATGTACCACCAGGTTCTTGAAGGCCATCTTTACAAATACAAAATGCATTCCGCTTATTTTTTCGCAATAATGAACATGTTTATTGTGCCAGATAGATTTGTAAGTTACATTTTTTAAAACAAATAATAATTATTAAATAATAGTACATACACACAAAATTATACTGTTAAAAAATGAGCTACATATAGCTTTGTTCAGGAAAAAAATAAATACAACTAAAACACTTATATTATATATGTTGACTAATTAAAACCTAGGTAAAATAAAATAATATATGGAATATAGGATATTTAAAATTAAAACTAACATTCGGTAAATTGACTAAACTAAAATTAAGCTTACAACTTTAGATTAGGAAAAACTGAAAATGTTTTAAAATATAGGATGAATAACAGTATAAGATGAAAAAATTAGTGTATTTATTTATTTTCTAACTATAAAATAACTGGCTAAAGCTACCATTGTGCCTAGGGAGGAAAATATCATGTTTACAGAACAACCATGCTGCTTGAAGAATAGTGGTACAAAATATATACCTCCTATTTTTTAAAACATTGGAAACCCTTTACTTGAAAAAGTGTTTAATATTATTGATATGTATTAGCTTTTGGGAGTTCTATCTAAAATATTTGCAATTATTTCCTTCTAGTGCATTATTTTTGTCAAAAACTCGGCACATAAAGAGTTAAAGCAAGGAATCTTGTAAAAAAAATTAAACAAATGCTCCTCAGCATTTAAAAAAAAAAGAATTTATGTGATAGCCGAATGATCATAGAAGTGAGCTCGTAGATGGAGCTGGAAATTTCGAGTGGAGGGCTTGTGTCCTGGTGTCACTAAAGACCCATAGTGTAAAAGCGAGTTGATGTACGTTAAATCTACAAAGGATCAAATACCCCCATTGGTGTAGAAGTTCAGAGTGTAGAAAGCTCGTTCAGGTATCGTCTTCGAGTATTACATGGCTCATTGAGGTACTTACGTATTATCGCAATCTATTGGTGACATTATAATGAAACGAAGAACATGGTTGCCAATTCAGTACGTACGACACATAGGAATTCGGGGCTGCCAACTTGGTGAGTGATTAATAGAGTTGGCGATTGTTGCGATAATACGTACCCCCATTGCTAATAGCTTGTGTGTAGCTTTAGAAGCAAAATTCAAAAATATTAAACTAATAAATCAAACAAAAATCGAATCTAGGAGGGATTTAACATTTTGAAATAATTTTATCAATACTAAATTCTCAATGTTTATTTTTGTTTTGTTTTTTCCTTCAAACTAATATTTTGAAGTATTCGAAATTACCTTAATGAGTTTTCTTAATCTTGAAACGTATGCAATGAGTATTTGTTTCGCTAAATTTAAATAGATATTTCGAGCAAAAGGCCTGTTCCAGATAGATAGTGGATGAGGGTAGCCTTTTTTTTAAGAACATGATTTAAACTTTAACAGGAATTTCTCTAAGAAATTGTGTTAATTATTTAATATTAAAATAAAATTATATAAAAAAACTTAATTATGAGAGATTTTTTAAAAAGATTATTTATAACAATTTGAAAATTTAAGTGTATACGGAGTTTCTCATTGTTTTGAAATTGATCACATTCAGTAACTCATATGAGTATTTAAACAAAAATCAAATTTAAGATGTATTCGAAAACAATAATTACAATACAATAAATAAACTCTCATACAGACATAGATTGATATTTGCTCAACCAGTTAAATTTTCGAAAAAATCTTCTTTTTACAATACAGATGATAGGAAAAGTGTTACTTGAAGAAAATCAGCATTACTTTGAATGAAGCACTCGCATAATATTTCAATTTTACGCACTTTCTTGCTGATGTACCAAGTTTATGAATATTTAGTAGAATTTTAGTCTTTGGTATAGTTTAATTCTCAGTTTCTTGTTTCATTACAAGGCCGTGTTTACTATATTAGTTTGTATTTTCTAGCGAGTGTAGAGACAATATTCCTCAGAAAAAAGTGGGACAGTAAAAATCAAATCCAAATCTAGGTGGGACAGAATGACATTAAAACGCATTTGCTAGAACATTAATGAAATTATTTAGTTACATTTGCAAAAATCAAGAATAAGCTAACAAATAGTAATGTCATTAAAATGATTTTTAAGGGAGTTGGAAACCTCTCTCTTTCTCTAGACTGACAATGTTAAATTGACTGTTTTCAATGTACCTTTTCTCAAAATCTGTTATATATACATGCTTGAAATTTTTTATACAATTAAAGTACACCTTTTTAATTATACTGAAATGAGCTTTTACCTAATTTTGAATTTTTCTATAAATTATGAAATATTTTATCAAACATTGCGAAATGTGACTCATTTTTCACTTAAAAAATTTGTAAAAAATACATTTTTGAGTTTTTTTACAAAAGGCTCATTTTAGTATATATTAGCCATCATTATAAATATTTCATAAAAAATTTACATACCTGTGAACAGTAGTTTCTAAGAAAAGGTACATCGCACATTAAAATTTACATTTTGAGATAAATTGATTTTAATGTATACAGTGAGACTTCTAATCTGCTAGGAAATCAAGAAATAAAAGGCTGAATTTACAATAAAAGATACATGTTTTGGTTTATATCAGACGTTACACTTTTAAGCAAAAACGAAATATTTTATTTACATTTTTCGCCATTAAAATGGCGCGGCCCAGATTCAACGATTATTTTTTAAAAAAAGGCTTTAAGGGTTTCTAAATACCCTAGAGGTTAAAGTAAAGTATTTTTAGAAAGGTTAAAATCTATACAATTTGAAAATGTAAAAATCTCAAATTGTCAAAAAAATAAGATTTCAGCTTTCCAACACCCCTTAAATAAAGATAGACAGATTTCGATAAATCAGTTTGTTGTTCTATTTGCAAAGAAGAAGTTGTAAGTGAACTGAGTAAGCATTCTGTGAATATAACTTCTTACTTTTATTAATTACTAGTATCAAATACCGAAGGTTTAGTATTAACCCCTTCAGGATCGTCGACTAGAGCAAAAAGCCTTTCCTCAGGCCTGCACGCTGAGGAAATATATACACGCACGGGACCGGATGAATTTTCCAGCTAAGCGTAATTTCATTGAAAAATTCGTATAAAATCTTTCAAACAATCAAATACGATAAAATTTACAATTTACTTTCATTAACAATATCTGAACATATGGTGGAAATAGTTTCGCTATATTTAAAAAGAACCTCGAATTTAAAAAAAATGATTTTAATTAACCCTCTAAGCGGTCTGCACTTAAAGTCTTGCCATTCTGGAGATGCTTCAGAAATGCACCGTACATATTTTTTTTGCTTTCAGGTGGGGTTCTCAAAAGCGGTTGAGCCGTATTTTTAAGAATGCGATTCTGCCGCTTTTGGGAATCTTGCTTGGGAGGCAGAAAAAGCATCTCTGGAATGGCGGAATTTTAGCTTGGAGGGTTAAAAAAAGTAATATTTTCACTCTTTTCGCCTCCATGATTAAAATAAAATAGACGTAAAATTTACAAAATGCTATCTGGAAAGTCCTAAGCGATAAATTTAGTCTTACATAAATTTGTGATGGCTTGAACTGATACAAATATTTTAAATAACAGCTAATGTATTGCTTTTTTTTTTTAATTAAGCCTTATATTGCTTATAGCTTTCTGTTCTTATGGTTAAGACAACTCTGGTAGCGATAGCAAAGAAAAATAATCTTTGGTTCTTATTGAATTAAAAATTTTATCTAATTAATTCTGTGAAGATCTGGTTTTTAAATGCTTTTGACTATTGAAATTATTGTTGTAAATACAAAATAAAATAAATTAAAACTATCATTATGAAAATCTGATGCCCAATAAACTAATAAGCCTTTTTATTTTTCCAACATAGTCAAAATATAAACAGAAGGCGAGAGCATACTAGGTTACGAAACTTTAAATGCCCGATTCTTTCGAAAAATCTAAACATGTGCAGTTATTTACATTCAGAAATATCTCGGATCTAATTTTTTTAAAAAAAGAAAGTAATAAAGACATCAGAGCCGAAAGCACATACTGAAGTTCAGAATTTTGTGAATCATTATTCGAAAAAAAAGGACTTAAACCACTAACCTCTAGTACCTTGTAAAAATTAACATAAAAACGTTCCAAACTCGGATTACACCGGTGTGATGATGGCTCTATGAGCAGAGAAAGCGTAATCACATATATGAAACCGTGGGTGCTGGAGGACGAAACGCGTGATCTCACGTATGAGGTCATGGTCCTGAATGGCTTAATAAAGGGTATATTTATAAATAATAAATAATCTATCACTGTTCAAATTTTTTGAAATTATTCAAAACCCTAAGGCATCCGACTAGGTTAGGAGACCAATTTTTCAAAAACTGATTTTCAGAATAGTTTTATAGTTTTGAAGAAAATAAATAGGCTTAAAACATCGTAACTATTAAATAAATATCATGTATCATCCTCTACTTTTTTAAAAAATATTATTTTTATGAAATTTTAACAAACATTTCCAAAGTTAAGAAAAACTTTAAAGTCTCACTAACCACAGGATAAAATAACTTTTAAGAAGTAAATATTTTATAAGCATTTAAATTTGATGTTAATGATTTTTTGTCAAAATTTCTGCATGCTTTAAGCTAAAAATAGCTGCAAAATGTAATTAAATATAACTATCTTAAAATATGTGGTTTGTTACACTCTATTGGGCTCATAACATATATGTTATAGATTTCATTGAATTTTATTGGATTGTTTTGGAAATATCCAATTTTCCATGCACAAACTATCGTAAAAATTTCATTCTTTAAAAAACGTATTAAAAGTATTATTATTAGTTAAATAAATAAATGCTATAAAAACAACTTTAAAAACTCTCTAGTTTTATATATTAGTCATCCTTTCTCAATAACTATATTTTTTATTTTTCTAATGGCCCAAACAACACTAAACATCAAACACCTAAAAAGCACTTTTTCAACCTATTCGGATACCTTAAGAGTATTCAAAAAGTAAACTCAAGAATTTTCTTTGTATAATTATGTAATGTAATTATAGTTGAATACTTATTTTGAGATATGATTGGAAAAATTTAAAACGATTTTTTTTTAAAAAAATTCCACCCATTACCACCAATTCTCAACAACAGTCTTTAAGTGATTTATCCTAATAAGAATTACAAATATGTTTATAAGACTTTAGGAATTTTAGTTTTCTTACTTCTGGCAGCTATGATTTGTTCAGCACCAATAATTTCACCACAATAGAAAATAATGAATTAATGGAGTATAATTAATGATTTAAAAATATATTTAGTATAAAGATATATGCAGTTTCCCTTAATACTCTACGCCAGGGGTACTCAACCTTTTTTTTTCTGCTGGGCCGTATACATATGTCAGCTACTTCACGCTGGCCGCAACATGAGGATAAATGGGGGAGGAGGGGGAAGAAATACTTTAAGACCAAGATAACATTAGAAATTGAAAATGTGGAAAATTGATTAAAATATTATAACTCCTGTTTCGCTTTTTTTAATTATTATTTTTATACTTTTTTTTTGTCACTAACACTGAATTAGAAGCATTTAAGAAACACTCCTTCACAATTTCTGCATCAGTCAACAGTTTCGTATGATTACCAATAATATAACAAACTTCGTAGGATGTTTCTTTGTTACAGCTGTGATATTACCACGGACAAAAAACTTTGTTGCTGTTGCAAAGTTTATTCAAGAAAGCCTATCTATCACCTCTTGAAAGAGATTGAATATTTGATTCCTGTTTATTGGTATTTTTTAAATACAGCCCTTTCGTGACAAATCAAACAATTACTGATCCATGTTTGTTTTTCAGTACAAAATAGTCAACCTCCCAATCGTCTTGAAACGATATATTTTCTTCAAATATTTTTCGCTTGCAAGATATGAAAGATAGTTAAAAATAAGTTCCATCCATAAAACAGTCGCTACTCCACTCTTGTGTCTGTTATCACTAACTGTAACAGTTCCAGATAGATAAAGAATATCAGTCCGTATGTACCCTTACGATATCGACATCAAAATTGATGTATTTGATTTCTTGTCAAAGAATTTCCCACCAAATTTTTAATACAATGTTCTTAAATAAGTAAATTTCTCAGAGCTATGGGCCATGACTGGGTCTCTTAAAACGGTTCGGTGGGCCGCAGGTTGAGTATCGCTGCTCTACGCATATGTAATTATAAAGCTATTATACACTTACTAAATAACACTTGAAGGATATATAATTATATATCCTTCATCTGAAGAGTAATTATGTTTCTTGTAGTATATAAGCATTAAACCTGACAGTGATCATCATCTTTTTTAGAAACCAGCATAGCTCTTATAAATTTACATTTTTTGCTTATAAATTTTAATTCAATCTAAAAGTTGTCACAAAAACTGTAGCGCAAATGTCACTTAAGGGGAATGCAAGTTTATAATACAAATAAAAGGTTTTTTGTAGATTATTTTCAGAAAACAAATCAGTATCCGGATGTTGGATATAAGTGGAATAATATTTCTCTCGCTGAATTAAAAACCTACTAAACTTTAAAAAGTTATATTTTTATATATTAAAGCATTATATCTTTTTGATACTATTTTACTTGAGAACCATATAATATGCTACATTCTACGCAACTATTTATTTCATAAACTTTAGTCTGTTTTTTTTTACCAAACTCACACCATGTTACTCTCTGTGGATGGCTACAATCTTTATCTGTTGAAATAACTTTTCCTTCAATTGCTTTCTCTTTAATGGAAGCAACACATTCTGGTCACACACACCCAATTTCGGTTTCAGCATGGCATTGATTTTAGTTCGGCATCAACTTCAATCTTCTGGGATAGGTTCTTTAAATCAAAAAAAAATTTGAGGTTTGTGGCTTTCTATCCAAAGCTCGTTGCTTTTTCCTCCGATCTATTATTTTGTATGTGCCTAGTATGTGTTGTTGAATACGTGTCCTGTGTCAACAAAACATTGAAGAAGCTTGTTATGACAAAAACTTGTAACAATTACATAAAAAATCTTCGTGTTTAGCTTACGTTTCGCAAATAAAGAGGAATAACAAATATAATTTGTTAATTTTTAAATATAATATTGTTACAAATTTTGTGTTATGAATGCTTCAAATAGTGTAAATAATTTATTTCTGGATGTGTAATACGTTAATATTACTTTTTGTTGCATTTATTTTATGTTATACTTGTAATATTCTCAAGCAAAGCCATTCTTCAGAGCATAATGACGATTCATTGAAACTTGACAAAATGTTGGTGATAGAGCCAAGTTGACATAATTTTTGTCAACAATTTTAGCGACGGTGACCATGTTGGTGACGGCGACCGTTTCTGCGAATTAGCGATCATATGGGGCTTATAGAAATTATTGGAGAAACCTATTAATATGCGATCTATGACGGAAGCGGATCTTTCGAGAAAAGTCCGTGGGGATTAAAAATCGGAGCCACTCGCTGGAGCCGAATTAGTATTGTTTTGACCATTGAAGAGTCAGAATTGTCTTGAGCTGTTGAAAAGTTGTTTCAATAGAACAATTTCTTGCAAATACATTACGTATTTGTATTCTTAGACACTCATACTTGTATCTGTGTGCTATGAAAGGTGGGAAGACCTTCAGTTATTCATTTTGCAAATTTTACCCTTGTATCCTGCATTTCTAAAGTGTGTTATTCGACAATAAATTTTCATCTCTTCATTATCTCCATTCTCTGGCTCTTTGGGACTGATAACATAAAATACTCAAATTCCGATCAACGCAACACTATATTTCTTTAAAAAAATACGATGTGATATTTTTTTTAAAATACGTCATTATTTTGGATTAACTATAGTTTTTAGTTATCATTAGTTCCTAAGTCCTTTTTTGTTTCAGTGTGTAAGCACTTTTTTTACAAAATTATTTAGCTAAAGGAAACACATAGTTATTATATTTATTTTTCAAATTTATATTTTTTTACATTTTTTATGTAAATTATAAGATTACTGGCTTATATAGATACTACTTTCACTAGTTTTCAAGGCAAAATTGGTTACTTGCATAATTTTTAAAAAGTTCTATTTAGCATTATTCTAGGAAAAATCTCTACAGTAAATCTACTAAAAGAATTATTCATTGCTATTTAGATGAATGTCATTGGAAAAAAACAATGGATATCATCAAAAAGAAAATAAAAAAATCCTTCCATTTTTCATCATCAATGTATCCTGTTCTGGTTCAAATACGTTTTTCTTTTTTTTTTTTTATTTTTATTTTATTTTATTTTTCGTTTTTTTAAAATCACGTATTCTAACTGTATTAAATTATTATTCTTTTTTTTTTTTCTACAACATAAAATACTTGTATAAGTTATTTTCGAGTTTCAATCCTATAACACTTTATTCTCAAAATGCATGTTCTACAATAATCTGTAGATTTTGTCCAGGTAAAGCAAATGTTTAAAATCATTTAAGGGACCAATATCTGATGTAAGAGATAAAAACCCAATGAGAAAAGTTTGGATAATATTTGCCTGACTAGAAGTCACAAACCTTTTTATAGTGAAGAGCTTTTCTGAATCCCTAAATCAATAAGCAGATACACGATTTCTATGTCTGACTGAACAGGAATATTAGTGATCAAGACGCAATGGGGGCCTCAGATATTCAGGAGAAAATTGAAAAATTGATTTCAGATTGAGAGCAGCTAACAGAATTGGATTTGTAAAATGCACCGATATATTTGGGAGAATTTCAGTATTTAAAGTCGATCACAAAATTATGTCTTGAAGTAAAATACTGTTACTTGCTATGTGCAAATATATTTTGTCACGAGGTATGAAATCAGTTTGTTTCAATAATTGATTGAATTATATTCCGTGATAAAAATATTTTTCTGCTTAACAAGTAATATAAGACAATTAAGACAATTCCTACTTAGATCAACGAAGAAAAATTTTATTTTAGCAACTTTTTATTAAACAGTTGCAATTAATATAAATATGTACATACTTATGGAAGAACACCATGTAGATTAAATTATCAAAATTTAAGTATGGTTTGTCATCCCCAAAAAGTCGGGGATATAAAATTTCAGTTCAACTGAATGCTTTAAAAATGAGAAAAAAAAGCCTTTTCAAGTTTTGGGACAAGTCGCTAAAAAAGGGCGCTGAGTTGCCAAAAATGTTTCAACGTTGTATTTGTAATTCTTTTTAAAAAATTCTTTTTTAAACAATAAAATTTTTTTTAATTAAATTATTGTATTGTTTATAATAATCATGTATACAAAATTTCAGCTCAAATTGGGGCCCAAAGTGTATTTTATTAACGATTGAAAATTCCAAGAAGATAAATAAATATATAGAGAGTTTGAGCTAATAGTAGGAATTGAAAAAAGAAAGGCAATAACTTAATTATTTTTCAAATCAAATAATTTACAAAAACAGTTTTTTAATAAAAGTGTTTTTCTGTAATTTTAATTTTTTTTTACTTATGAATGCACTTGTTCACATTTTGAAGTAAGGTTTATGTTAGAAATGCAATATAACACACACACATATGAAGTTGACTTTATCACTGTAATGATTCACACATATTGGCACATCAATACATACAGATGGTTATCAAAGTAATGAAAATACCTTAGACTAATAAAAAAATTCTTTGTTTGTATGGAGTATAATTGCCTTTAGCATGCAATACAGCTTGGATTCGTCTGGGGATCCATTCATACTAGCGCTGAATAAAGTTTAGAAGAATATTGTACCATTTTCTTCACACGGATATTGTGAAAGTTCTGGGAGAGATGCCGGTGAAGGATATCGATTCGGAATAGAAGCTCAAAAACCGACCATAACGGTTCAATTGTATTAAGGTCGGATGATTGTGCGAAAAAGGGTAGATGTTTAACTTCATCCTTTTATGATTAGACGATTTTTTCTGAATGAAAAAGTGCATTATCATCCTGGAAAATTCCACCTCCTACAGGAAACAAAGTTTGCATCACAGGATGTACCTGGTCTGTTAAGACTTCTCTATACTTCTTCCCAGTGATCCTTTCAGGGTTGTGATTGGTCCAGCAGAAAACTACGACACGGCTTTGCGTATCAAGACAGATGCACCTTCTTGCTTGACAGTTGGAAGGAGACAATCAGCATAATATACTTATGCAAGTGTCCTACGAACATTTACCTGTCCTGTTGTAAGGAATAGTCGTAAATACTATTTGTCAGAACGTATTACTTTCTTCTACTTACCAATCGACCAGGTTTACTGAGTGTGACACTCCTGTAAATAACCTTTTTGGCATTCACATCTTCACAAGTGGCTTGTGAATTACTACTCGGATGTAAATGTTATGTTTATGAAGATGCCTTCGAATTCTAACCATTGCCACTGGAAAATACTGATGCTGATTGAGCTCTACGGTCTTGAGCTGCAGTTGTCCGGATTTTAGACATTACAATGCGCTTCAATACCCGTCGGTCTTTTTTACTGAACGTCTCTTTCCACCCACTATTTTGCTAGTCCGAGCTTCTCTGCCACTGTAGTGTCTGAGACTACTGTTGGCGGAGAATTATGGAATGTTGGCCTGAATCAGTGCTGTATTAGAGGGGTTACTGTGTTTTGAAAGGAGAAGGGTTTTTTTACCGCAAGTGAGGCGGTCAGGGAAGAGAGAGTCCCATGTTTTGGAAGTGGAAGCGCTTAACTGTTTTGGAGTGAAGGAAAATTGAATTCTTTCGGTGAGATCGACACAGAGCGCGTGAATTGGTGTAATAAGAAGAGATTTTTTTTGGAGTGGTTTTAACATGATGGACAGTGGTTATTTGATTGTAGTGATAATCAAGATAATTGTGTTTGAGTTGATTATACTGTGAAGTAGTTGATTGATTTGAGAAGTTACCATATCCACGCAAGATGTATGATGTGCTGAGTTTGTGCACCGTGCCCTGAGAAACACCTAAAGGTAGTGATGTTTCTGTGATACTTCATTCATCTAGACGATCTCCAACAATTTGGCGAATTTGAAAATCTGAGAGGTTCAACATTTTACTCAATAGAAAAAAACCTAACACACACAGAACTTTAAAAAAGCTACAACATATTTCCAGACTATATGTTTTTCTCTTTATAGAAAGAATGGTTAGCTATTATAATATTTTAATGCTTATGAAGGGTATTAAAAAACGTCACTTTTATTCACAGGTGTTTCCATTACTTTGATAAACAAATGTATGTCTTACGTTTACAGTCAGTTCTTGCTTTTATTGACACTAAATTTCACATATGGATAATAATCTAGTTAGAGGCAATTCACACAATAATGATATTACTAAAATAATCCATAAACATTCTGGAATCGGTTACGAAAGTTATGAAAATGTATGACCGATTAAAAACAAACCATGACGTTCTATAAATAATTATAGTTTCAGTCAAATATTGATAAACTGGAACACTTTTTTGTATGTTTCAGTTACTTTTCTCAAACATTATTCTCCCATAAATAATAAACTATTCAAAAAGTTTGTTTTTCCAATAAAAAGTAATAATTAAAGACATGTCAACAATATCTCACAAAAATAATCAATTTAACGCAAAATAATGTTTACAGCATTATTCACGTATTTCAAATTACAAAAGTAGTAAATTCCATGCCATATAATCTATTTCAAAACACATTTCACTTGAATACTGATAGTCATTAAAAAATTCAAAGAATTAGAGGCTTAATTTACGAGCACCTAAATTGAACATATATAAATTTCATCAAAAGTTTAAAGAAGTAATACCCTATTGTGAAAATAGTTTTTTTCCCCTAGGAGACACAAGGAAAATCAATTTGGTTAAAAATGAAGAACTGCGTATTACTTTAAATAGTTTCATGTTAAGAAAGAAATAGGCAAAAGTTTAAGTTATTTGATCAAAATACCTATTTTAAGGGCTAATTTTAGAGTTAAAATGAAACGACTATAATGGAAAGTTGGTTTTGTTTAGAATAAGCAAATTCCAAAAAAAAAAAAATTTGCAAAATTAAAAATTTTTGCAATGAGCCCTTAAAAACCTTTCAACAATAAAAACTATTGAAAATATACAAATATTTTAAATATAAATATAGATTCAATTTTTAAAAAAATTTAAAATTTTAATATTTTTGTTATACTTTTTAGCTGAGTAACAAAATCTCGTTAAAAATTTTAATGACAAATTTTTAATTTCTACAAATTTTAGTAAAAAAAATGAAAAATAAAGGAACGAATACTTTATTAGACCTTAGACATAGATTATAATAAAAACTGGTTAGCCAACTTTTTCAAAAAAAGAAGCGGTCCCATTGTACATTTTTGACATATTGCGTCGGGATTTTGCAATTTCTTCATCTTAGAATGGCAATCAGAAAAAATGCATGTCATTTTCTGATACACTTTAATAATGAAGCTGGAAACATCAAATACAATGGTTGTTGAAAACTTAAAAGTCCCTGCGAAAAAACATTTTGTGTTAGCATGAATATTTAAATTCTTAAATGCAGTATGGCAAGGAAAGAAGAACATATGTACAATAAAAAGGTTTTTTTTTCCTTCGATATTTTTTAAAAGTTTTTCCCGCAAATAATACCCTTTTCTTCGTATGACAGCGGAAAAAAAATCTTGTCTGAGAGATGCTGAAATAAGCTAATGCATTTGAAATTGCTTTTACGATAGGATATATTTTCAACGTACCAGATTAGAAATACGATCTCAAGATGCATAGTTCGGTAGATTTGATTGAAACTGTATTGGAAAATTCTGATGTGTTTTGCAATTCCTATTTCCATTATGGATTTTGTCAATGGTTATAGCTACTTCAAAAACATCTTTAAAAGTTGTATGTGGCAAATATCGTTAATCTACGGTTGAATGTCAGAATTCACATAGTCACTTAAAAATATGTACGAAGTATTTTCTAAATATTCTTTCTAAAAACAGTAAATGCAGACAATTAAAATGAGCTGATGGGATAGGTTAAATAAAAAAAATTTAAAACATAATATAAAACTGCAACTTACAATAGACATACATCAAAAATAAGAAAAAATTGCATTATAGAAAGTCTATGTAACAGCATATATAAGTTAAGGTATTAAAAGATTCAGAAATGGTTTGTAAATTTAAGTTTTCTTCAGTTTTTACCATGAAAAAGAAGTTTTTTGTTATAAACCCACTCCGAAATTACGACTACTGCTAATATTTTATAACAACAACTTAATATTAGGGAAATTTTGAATTGAACAAGTTTCCTTTCATTTGAAACTGCATTTAGTCATGAAACAACTTTATTTGCAATTTAAAAAAAAGCTGAATTAGGAAAGCATTTTTCTTAGGAACTGCGAATTGTATACCGGTATAAACTACTTCAAGGCACCAATTTTTAGAAAGTGATTACAGGTATAACCCCCAACACATTAAAAGTAAATTTAAAAGTTAGTTGAAATGCAGCTGTACAGGGTGATGCATATAATAAAATAATTTTCCCTTTTAAGTCGTTAATTCTTCTATAAATAAAGTCATCAAACTTTGCTACGTTTTTGATGATGAATACCTTTAATTAAAAAAACATTAAAATAATGATATCATGAAGGATACTATTTTATTGATAAGCAATGGAATTCCAACTCGACCAAGGAACTTCATTTAGCAACATGGTAAAATTCAAAAAATGCAATTAAACAACCTATCCATTCAAAATGAATATTGAATTTTTAAACCAAATATTTGACTTACGAAAATTCTGTAAAACCAGTGAGAACTAGCTCATCGTGTTTTCTTCTAAAAAGTTTATTTTTATTTCTTACTATAAAATTTAGAGTTCTTAACGTCCTTGTCCAACTTTACAGGAACTATCCGTATTTTATGGGAAGTAAAAAAAAAAAAAGACCCACTAGAACATGTCCGATGATTTCCTTGGAGAATATGATAGCAAATATTTTACTTATCCAAGTACTTTCCACTAGTGAAAGCAATTCAATGATGAAAACGTAACAATTTTGTACCTCAAACATTCTAAATTTCCTCTCTCTTTTGCTGCTACAATTCTGCAGAATGTTACACAATTGCTCTTTTTATCATTTGATACAACACTCTCTTTTCTATGATCGAGGACACTTATTTCAAATACAGCTGGGAATATAGAAATTTGTTAACTTATATAAGATGTACGTGGTTCTTTTCAAATGGTGTTGACGCAGCCATTTTTATGTGATAAATATAAGGAAAAATTGATAAAAAAAAAAAACCATGTGTTTTTTTCCCGATATTCAAGTTGAATATCATACCCAAATGTTTTCGGCGAATAAAAACAACGCCCAAACAGAATATTTTTTCCGATAAAAAAAGTATTAAACATTAATATTATATTCTGGCCCACTATGGTAGAAACCCTTTTTTAAAAACCCCCTTTTTTTAGAGTTTTGAAACATTTTTTTTTTTTTTATAAAAGGTTTCGCTTTTTTCCCCCAAAACCTGAAACTAAAGAGTTACCCCCACTTTAAAAAAAAAAACAATTATTTATGAAATTTTTTCAAAATTTAAAACATTTTTAAACAAGTTAATGAGCTACAATGTCACAAATTTTAAAAAATTTGGTTTTTTTTCTTGAAAATAACCCCCCGTTACGTTCCCCCTTTTGTCATACGGAAAAACATTTAACAGAAAAATGTTGAAAATTAAAAAACAAAAATTTCCCTTCAAAAAATTCAAAACTTTGAAAAATTTCTTTTTTGAAAATATTCCTTTTTTTTATATATAAAACCAAAAAAAGAACAAAATGATTTAGTTCGTGAGACGTATTACTTTCAGTTGAATTTCTAGTTAATATTCATTTCTATAATTATAATTTAATTCGAGAAATTGATAATAATACAAATTTTATTGTTTATTCATTTTAATAGAATTTAATGTGTCACAGTAGAAGTATTACGTTAAACGACAGGAAATTCTTTGCGCATTCTGGATAACATAATTCATTTTGTTGACGAAATACATATGATTATATATGTTGAAATAAGATCTTAAGAAAGAAACTAAATTAACACTCTTGCCGCGGAGATATTTTATAGAAGTAGGTTCAAATATTGAGTATTGTTTCATTATGTATTTCAAATCTAAATATCAAATCTACATTTTAAAGTTTAAATATTCAAAAAGATTTTGTAATAGTTTTTAATATAGACTTAGATCATCAAAAAAGCTAAAACAAAATTTAAAACATAAACAGGAGCAGAATAGGTTTTCCAGCTAAAAAATCGAAAAAAACATACCCGTGGAAATCGTAGGTTGCGCAAATTTTTTAAAACTACCCCGCCCGTGGCTGAGGGGTACACGAGGGGTTAAATATGATTTTGTATGTTAAAAATATTTTTGACTAAATTTAAAGGGCATGGTAGATTTAAGCAAAAATTTTAATTTAAAATTTTCAATTTTTGGTTTCCTATGTATGAAATATGTTAAACAGATTTTGTGCGCAAATTTCATAAAAAAAAATTTAGCCATTTAATTTTTTAAGGAAAAAACTTAAAATTTGTGAAGTGATTTTAAAATGCTACTCCTCCTACAAAAAATTTACGTACACGCATGAAATTTGATTTACAAGTACGTCCAACTATGTATAATCAAAGTTGGTATGGGTTTTCCGATAACACAGTTAGTATTTGTACAATACTTCTTTTATTATGAATCCTTAATGAAAGTTCCTTAAAAAATTTTCAAATTCTAAATTCAATTATTTTCTTACAAAATAAGTATTGCTTTGATTCAAAACTGCATACCAACTTTTGTTACATGTACTATTAACAATAGGTAAAAAAAAAATTCAAAGCATTAGGCACCATAGAAAAAAAGCCTTAGCATTTTAAATGAAAGACAAACTAGTTATTTTACCTTTCTGAGATAAGTAAGTTTAAAATTTCGATTTGCCATAGGGATGTGAATAAAAATTAATGTAAAAGCTATCATAATTCTAAGTTTTTTATGTTTAGAGTTTTCAAATTTTTTGAGGTTATAGAAAAGTATATAAAGAGTAATTTAGGCTAGATAAATTAGATTTGATTTTTTAACCGATTTTTGTCAATTGAATTGTACTGGGTCCCTTAAAACTAACACTTTACATAACTTGAAATAAAATATTTCAAATCTAATTTCATCAGCAGGAAAACAAAACTACTCATTTGCAAATCATTGATAAGGTCCTTTCTCACATAAGCTGCAGAAACGTGGGCAATGATCGAGAGAGACAAGAAGATTTTCTATATTTGAAAAAAAAAAAAGTCCTTACAAGAATTTATGGAGGTTTAAAATGTGATAACATTTGGAGAAGAAAAAAAACAAATTTAGACCCTTTATAAATTTTTTAAAAAGAACCAAGTATTAAAAAAATTCATTGAAAATGCAAATTAAATGGCAGGACACTTGATAAGATTGGAAGACAATCGTATCACAAAAAAGATCTTTGTGGACTAAAAAAAGATCTAAAAAACTATTAAAGTCAGAAATTGGAAAAGTCAAGCAAAAAAAAAGGAAAAAGCTTGAAATAAATTTTAGAAGAAAGGGGAAATTGTTAAGGGATAACTTGAACTGTTTAATAAAAAATATTTAAAATATTTAAGTAGTCATGAAGAAAATTAATATTCTTGAAATTCAATACGATCAAAAACACACGCGGGGTTGATAAAATTTTTTTTTTGGGGGAATTATAGAGCTTTATCCATACTTTAAAGCTGCACAGTGAATGTTTCAATCAGGAGTGGATTTAAACCCATCCGGGATTGCTGCACATGCTTATTTCCTGCCGGGAAGACACACACAAAAAATATAACATCATATATATATATGTGTGTGTGTGTGTGTGTGTGTGTGTGTGTGTGTGTGTGTGTGTGTGTGTGTGTGTGTGTGTGTGTGTGTGTGTGTGTGTGTGTGTGTGTGTGTGTGTGTGTGTGTGTGTGTGTGTGTGTGTGTGTGTGTGTGTGTGTGTGTGTGTGTGTGTGTGTGTGTGTGTGTGTGTGTGTGTGTGTGTGTGTGTGTGTGTGTGTGTGTGTGTGTGTGTGTGTGTGTGTGTGTTTTTTTTTATCATTGGTTTAATTATCAGATAAAGGAACCCCATCTGGGATGCTAATTTGATAGAGTACGGCTGGGTCAATTTTTGTTTATGTCCCCAAGATAGGCGATAATTTTAACAATATGGTTTACTTTGATTTTTTTTTTCGGGCGGATATTGTTAAAAATTTTTGTGTAATGAAGGGTTTAAAACAGTGCAAATAATTTATATCTGGAAGTGTAATACATTAATATTACTTTTTTGTTATATTTATTTTATGTTTTGCCACCCCCTTATTCCTTCGAAATCTAGCTTTATTATGAAATAAAAAAAAAGTGATTCAATGATCGAAGGAATAAATTAAACGGAGCGCGCACTGAGGCATGGCGTTGGAAAAACAAAAAGGGGGAAAAGCTGGACCGTCATCTTGGGTTTGGGAAACCCCACAAAAACCCCCGTTTGGCGCGATTAAGGAATCGCGCCAAAAGCGATTTCGAGTTGCACTCCATATCCAATCAAAATTACGCCAGTGGGGGTTTCGCAGTTTTGATAAAGGGGCCCGGGGATGTATGACATGATTTGTGAGTCAGAAACAGACTTGTTTTTAAAAAAAGGGAAAATTTTTTATTTAAAGTTAGACATTTATCTGATGCAAAAATGCTAGATAAATTTTTTATTTTAATCTTTAATTTTTAATTTTTCCTTCCAAAATATATATATATATATATATATATATATATATATAAATAATCCATAAATATGTACAAAAAGCTATAAAACTTAAGTGTAACTACTGAAGATATTAGGAAATATTAGCGCAGTATTACAATAGAAAACTCCAGGCCTTTTTAGCCAAGATTGCAGGGTTTAAGCAAAGTTTTGGGGCTAGCCAATCTTTTACCCGTAATTTTGTCTAATATCTGGGGCCCTAGGAAAAATTTTAGGGAATCTATTTGGAAAAATTTTAAAAATTTAAAAAAAAAATACATTATACTATTAAAAAAAAAGATAAAATTATTTTTAAAAAAAAGTATTTACTAAAATAAATGTTAAAGCCCATGTAATAAAATAATATGAGACTTTACTTGGTGAGTATAGCAACAAATTGTGTATCCCGTTCAATACAAGGAAAATTGTAGTACCGCATAAATTAAAATTAGTGAATTATGATGAAATAATTTTAAGTCTATATATATATACACTTAAAAACCTTAAATATTGATATAAAATTTTATAGAAAATAAAAAAAAACTTCACAAAAACACACAAGAATATTGAAATAAAATATATTATTAATTTTTAAACATGTGGCGCCATCTGTTGAATAATTGTATAACTAATTTTAAAAATGCTATTATTATAACATATTGACTTTTCACTGAGAACTATTAGAAATATAACTGTGAAAAAAGTTAGCAGGATATCCATGTTCAATACACATTAGTTAATAAAGTTATTAAATTTAAATATATATTAGATTTATCGCTAACTAATACATTATTACGATAAATATAGTTAAAAATAATATTTCTATATACAGAGGAGATTGATAAATTCAAATTCCAGTATGATGCTTTAAGAATATTAAAATTAAAAGCATCTCTTTTATCCTAAATATTACTATGTAATTTATAATCCTCAATATACAATGATACATAAAAGTAAATGTGGTTTTAACTGTATTATTATTATTTTTAACTATGTTTAAGTAATCCGGATAAAAGTTGATGTTGAGGTGAAAATTATTATGTTTACCAAAAACATATAGATAATTTATGTATCTAAAAATATAACAGACATTATTAATAATATTATTATATTCATAAAAGTGTAAATACAAATTAGCAAAAATATTACTAGCAGGGCCACCTCGAGGAAAACCTTTAGTTTGTTTATACAATTAACCATTAAAAAATTAATGTAATTTTATTTTAAGGCAAAATCTATGAGAGTTATAAATTTGTGTAAAATATAATAAGATTTTAACTACTGTGATTTTCTAAAGTTACCTTAATAACATCATTGATGTCAAAGGAATTGAAAAGATCTTCAAAATCAAAATTATAAACTGAATACATATTTTTATTTTTTAAAAAAATCTAAAATATCTTTACTATTTTTAATTACAGCTTCATTATATTGCTTATTAATAAAGCTTTGTATAATATTATGAAGCATTTTGCCTGAAATAGTGGTATATGTTTTAAAACCATTTGCCCCAGTTCGAAATTTAACATATATATATATATATATACAGTCGAACCTCCATATTACGAACCTCTTTATTGTGAAATTTTCTGTACAGCAAACTTTTTCCTGGAACCAAGAACATTTGGTGATCTTCTTCGTAAAAAACCTTCCAATAGCGAAGTGCATTTTCTTTATAACGAACTTTTTTTTTATTTCAATTTTTTTTCACCCTATTTTCATGGACATTTCAAATTATTCTTTCTTTTAATACATTTATTGGTAGTCTTAAATTTTAAACTGTTTTCATTAGGCGCCTAACGTACCGAGGGTCATAGAATTACGAGCGTTTCATCCAAGAACATCTTTTAACTTGGAAACATCTTCGATATCTCCCTTTCACCCTGAGGGGAGCTGTCTCATGTCCCCTTGCCCTTGAACTAGTATTCGTTCATTTGTAGTGTTGATCAGTGATATTGGTAACTTCATCTCTTGCAGCTCAAAAATGTCAAAACGTAACTGCTTGAGCATCAACGGGAAAAAAATTTATTCTTCAGGAAGTGAATAAAGGTGTCTTGAAACTTTCCTTGGAGTTTATCTTCCTTCTTTTCTTTTTTGATAGGTAAGATACATAAAATAAATATGCCTTTAGATACAAAAATGAGTGAATAACTACTTTTTTTAAGTATATAGTGTTTATGAATTTAAAATTTGTTTTATATGGTTTATAGAGAAAATTGAAAGATTAACCTCTGTATAACTAATTTTCCCATATAACGAACTTTTTTTCGGGATTTAGCGATTTCGTTATACAGAGGTCCGACTGTATCTATAAATATACAGTTGAACCTCTTTTTGTGTGGTAGATAGGGACGGCATGAAAATGAACGCACAAAAAAGTATTCAAAATTTTCATAAATTCTTTCATAAAACAAACTAATTCGTGAAAATGTTGTTAAAACTTTTTATGCGGTGGATAGGACCGCATAAAAGGTCCATTTATAAAATATGCCAATTATTTACGAAATTTGTGTAAGAGTACTTCCATTACCAATTAAATAATTAAATATTACAAATGGAAACATATTTAAAACATATATTTTCTCATTGTATACACTGATAAGTTTTCAAAATGCGCACACATAATTCATTGCTACTCATCGTAATCCTAAGTCCTGTAATGAATAAGTTCAAAATCGCTTTCGTGACTTAAAGGTAATCTTCAATTGGATTTATTTTTTCAAATAAAGTAAGAGATAAGGTTTTAGACAAAGGTCGGGTGGTCACACAAAGTTTTGTTAATGTCAGTTTTAACTAGATATTTCATGATTGAAGCCCTTTGAATTTTATATCTTTCTAATTGGTATCTATTTTAAGAAAATGCTTTTCCAATTTGTTGAAAGCTGGGTCCCTGCATATTTTTTTCCACCCCCAAATGTCACGTCATTGAAAGTTTCATTTTCAATCAAGCGCGGGCTGCTGAGGGTTTAGAGAAAGCAACTGAATGAGCATTGCGGGGGACTGTTTTCAAGAAATTTAACAGAGCGTCTTGAATTGTCTCATTTCAGTGGCGAGAACCCCCATCTCGAGGGGAAAGGACTATAGGGGGCCGGCCTTGAAAAA
>BMAV01013412.1:0-49342 GCA_019973955.1 Trichonephila inaurata madagascariensis | reverse complement strand
ACAAATACGAAATGAAAAAAAAAAAAACCCTTTTTAAAGGGGATAAATAAAGGTTTTATATTTTAAGACTAAATATAAACGGAATTATCAAAAGAACACCAAGCTCATATTTCGCATGAAATAATGTATTCTTATAACTAATATGTAATTATTTTCTCAATAAACATTTTGTTGTCTTTGTCGTATGTATTATTTTATTTAACTTTGAAAATTATCATCATAAACTATTTTACATAGTATATTATAGATAAGTAAAATTATCTTACTTTTATTTTATTGTTAATGTGTCGCCAAATTTTGAAATTATGAAAAGGGTACCCGCAACAAAAAAAAAGTTTGAGAATCACTGCTCCAAGCCAATCTAAAGGTTTTGAGTTTCGATAAATTTCATATATCAATTTTTAAACATCTTTTCCCCTTTATGAAATTTTTTAACTTTATGAAAAATACAAAAATGCAAACGTTATGGGAAAATTATCAAATTGTTCGTATGAGCTGCAAAAGATGGCTTCAAGTTTTAAATAAACTTCCTAATATGGATAAATAACCGAAAATGATAGCAAAATATTGTGATTTATATATATATATATATATATATATATTATATATATATATATATATATATATATATATATATATATATATATTGAAACAGAGGCAGATTTTCAATACGGAATCCGCAAAATACAAAAAACCCTATAAATGTTATCACATTCATTGCATTACGTATCTCTGACGTGTATCAACTTCAGTAAAAACAACTGTACAAACAGGAAAGTTTGAAACATTTCATTATCTTTCTATTCAGGCCACATTTTTTCTAAAACAAGTAAGACACTCAAATCCTTAACACATAATAAAAAAATATGAGTCTCTTATTTGTTCATTTTAACCTCAATTAAAAACATAAACGCCATAATTTCTGGTTTTACATAATATTTATTCATACAATAAACAAATGAAACATATAGACTTTGATTCAAAATTAAGTTATTTCTAATATTTCTGAAGGTTAATATCACCGTAAACGAAGTTCCATATTTCCTTGGGTGGGGTTGTCATAATCTTAGTGAATTTAAATATTTCAAACGGATAAAAACGGCTGGGGGCAGGGTCCTTGGGGAAAAAAATATAAAAAAATCAAATGTTTTAAAACTACAATATCTCATATTTTGTATCTATTCAGTACAAAAGATCAGTCGACTAACAGAATGATTGCTCAGGTAAGAAACGATATATTTCTTTTGATGAATTGATTTTTCGTTTTTAAATTTTTAAAAGATATCAAAATGAATATTCCTAAATTAATTTTAACGTCACAACTACAATCTCATCCCGATTTAACGATTTTCGAGGATTCAACGAATTTTTCACTTTTCCCGATTAAAATGAAGGCAAAAAACCCTATTTAACGGATAATAAATCCCTAATTTACGAATAATTTTAACAACAAAAAAATATTTGTTAGTTAGTGTTTAAAAATATTGGATATTTTTTCAAATGACGTATCCTTTGTAACGGAAAAAGAATTCTTGTAAGAAACAAATTTCGACGGTAAAAGTTACAGACTTTTTTAGACTTTACAAGTGTGGATGAGTCATGAGAGTAACCTATCGATTGAATTTTAATAGACTGAAATTTTTGACGGGGTTCCTAATTCCCCCTCACAAATGTGCAGGAGATATTTTAATACTTTGTTACATTTGATTTAACGAATAAGAAGTTCGATACCAATGAATTCGGGATTCGACTGTAATTTGAATTAAATAATTTATTTACGTTTCTGTTGTAATGTAATTCTTTCTTAAAAGTAAATTCTTAGAATACGAATTAGGTGCGTTAATACATAAAGATATAAAAAGTAAGAGGAAATTCAATCAATGGTTAAATTTCACATATAAATTTTATTAAAATGTATTAATATGTAGTTATTTTTAAATATTAACGCGGGAAATAGGCTGAAAGAAAGAAAGAAAAGTAATGTTTCATTACTATAATTAAAGAAATTATCAAAAATTTGTTAAATAGCAGATTGAATTTTCTGGACTTCTCAATCTATTTTTTTTAAAGTTAGATGCAAAAATATATTTTTATTGATAATAAGCTTTGAGAATCCTGAAAACATTGAAGAAGAGTGCTTGCATAAATTTAAATATATTTCAATTTCAATTATTAATATTTTCAAAGATCGTAATTTAAATGATAAAGGATGTAATTTCTAAATTCTATCATAATTCTTCAAATTTTCGAACACTGAATAAGAAACAAAATTGATTTTATTGGTAGGGAAATTTTAATAAATTTTAACCTAAAATAAAATTTTGATGTAATTCAAAACAGTGAAATTTTTTTTAAATAATAAATTCCAATAATTACGATCGTATATAAAAACTAATTCAGTTACCATAAATTGTTACTAAATATACTTTGTGTGAACAGGTATACAACAGAATAATTGTTTGTTGTAGTGATTTGTTTTATTTTCTATAAATCATTTCTACAAAACATTTAAAACAACCTATTTTACTCTCCTGTGAACACAGATATTTTACAGTTTGAAATAAATTTTTAGAAGTTTTCAATTTCTACAATTATTCCAGCAAACATTTCTGACCTACGTCACGCTATCAACGAAAGATGATTCTTGAACTTGTCAATATTGTTATAGTTAAAATTAATACTCTCCGTTCATATGGTGATGCATAATTATAAAAAAAATATATTTAGATTTCCTTAATAAAGTGTAATATTGTTTTAGAAAAAATATTATTCTTGAAAAACAACAAAGTAAACTACCGTTAAGATTTTAAAAAGATTTTTTTTTCTCATAGAATGCAACTTATTTGTTTTTTAGTTCTTCCATGAGTTATATTAAATATCTTGTATAACTGAATCTAAACTTAATAAATTTGTTAACAAAACCCGAATTTGAATGGAAAAAAAACATAGATAATTTAATTCATAATATCAAAACTAATAAATCGGAAAAGTCGTATAATTGAAATATTTATTATTTTAGATCACCATCTTCTTCGCTGCTCTTGTAGCAGTCCAAGCCAGCGGCCTTTTGGGACACGGTGCCCTCATCAGCACTGGAGTCAGCAACAGTGCCCGATCCCAAGATGTAAGTATATTCTAAATACTGGAAAATAATCTTACTTAAGCCATGTTGCCAGCATAGTTAAAATAATGCGTATGCTTATTTATTAATGAATTGTTATTCACTGTTCACAGGCTTTCGGAAACTACGCTTTCGGTTATGGAATTAAAGACGGACTTGGTGCCGCCAACTCCCGATCTGAAGTAGGAGATGCTTATGGTAACAAAAAGGGATCCTACACCATTGCTGATATCGACGGAAGGGCCCGACGAGTTGATTACGTTGCTGATGCCCATGGTTTCCGTGCTTCCGTCAAGACCAACGAACCCGGAACCGCTGCCAGCGCCCCTGCTGCTGCCCTCATCGCCAGCCCCTACGCCGGACCCGTCGCCCCTGTCGTTAACCACGTAGCCCAGCTGCCCCTGCTGTAGCTGCTCCAGTTGCTCTCGCTGCCCCAGCTGTTTATGGTGGAATTCTCGGACACGGAGCTGCCCTTGGTCTTGCTGCCCCCGCTGTTGCTTACGGAGGTGCTCTTGGACTTGGACATGGAGCTGCCCTTGGACTCGCTGCTCCAGCTGGTCTCGCATATGGAGGTTCTCTTGGACTCGGATACGGTTTGAGTCTTGGAAAAGGTCTTATCCACTAAATTCCTTTACAAGATATTTTTAAGAAAAATGTATCATCACATTCACAAGTGATGTTGTAATGAGAATTTTTAGAGCGGTGCTAAAGAAATTTCTGAGTGATTTTATATTTCTAAAACTTATAAATATTTCTTAAAAATTGTTCATTTAGAAGAATATGATTATTGTCAGAGAAAAAAAGGCTTAATTTATTTATATTATGGTGATGTATGTGCAGGAAGTGTGAATAAAGATTTTTTGAATAATTTTACTTCTCTTTTCTTGTGTCTTTTGACAAAACTGTTAAAAAGACTGGAAATACGCAATTTTTAAAAGCATTTTTAGTAAATTATTATATGATGTAAGCAATAAGAAGAGTAATCAAATATTAATTTTGAAAATTTGATTAAATTCTTAATATTTGTGAAGCACAGTTTGATTGATTTATTTTCGTTTGTACAATTGAGTCATATTTTGATTTCAATCTATAGTTCAACAAATGTTCATGAAATTTAAATTTTTATAAATTTAGAAAAAATTCCAAAATTTTGAAATGTGATTTTAAATGAAAACATTTATATCCTTAAAATACCATCTTATTGTTTCTATCCATTTTACAAACATTCTTTTTTAAATGGTTTCCAAATGACTAAAACGTCTTGATCCTGTTACTTACAAAATGAATTTAGATGTAAAGTTTTGAAGTATTGAGGTAATCTTGTTATGCAACAGATAAAGAATATCTGTACATTTTTAAACGTTCCCACTCATCCTATGATATGTATATAGTATTATTTTTTATAAAATAAAGTTAATTGTAAAATAAGATTTTTAAATTAAGAAGTATATAAATGTGATTTAGCACTGATGAGAATTAATAAACTGCCTATACTTGCAAAAATTTAGCTTGAGATCAAATTTTTCTAGAATAAAAATAAATATGTAAAACAGGTTGTATCAATAAACTTAATTTTTTCTAAATTTTCTTTTAAAAAACTAAATTTGTTGTGAAGGAGAACGCATACTGATATAATATAATTCCGACTATCGAGCATATCTGGGATCATTTGGAACGGCGAGTTGGGCATCACGAGTTTGAACGAACTATAGGCAAGGTTACAGCAAATATGCAACGAAATTTCTCTAGACATCATACAGAACTTGTATGCCTCAATGCCCGATCGTATCGCATCGTGCATTCACGCTATATAGAGGGGGTTTAACAGGGTATTAAATCCTCCGTTCTTTTGCCTTTTTCTTTAAAATAAATGATTCTTTTTCTTCGATTTTCTAATCATTTACTTATATCAAAGTAGTCATTACGTATGTAAAATTTCGTTTCATTTTGATGACTCCTTCTTCGTGCGCTAATTTTTTGTCCATGAGTGTACTTGAATGCCCGAGCTCCCCGTGCGATCACTTTGGCTCCAAAATGTTTTCAACGAACAGGCAGCATTTTTTCCTATGAGAACGTCTTAGTGGTTTTGATTGCTGTGTTATAAGACTTATTATGGTTTATGATTATAAATTAACAGAAGATAAAGAAAAAGGATATGGGCATCTGCTATCTCTATTGGATGGATATTAAATTTGGGAAAAAGGAATAGTTAAAGCAAGGGAGGAATATGACTAAATAATTTATATTAATGATAGTAGCAAAACTAAATTTGAAAAAAGTTTTGAACATGAAACTTTTGAGTCGAAAGGTAGATTTTCAAAAAGGCTAACTAAAGCACTCCATTAAAACAGATGTGAAGCCCTCAGTACCACAAGACACACTACACCTTATCCAAAAGACACAAGCAATGAAAAGTTACGAATGATATTTGTCGATCATCAAAGGTCTCTACAATAAAAAATTATTTAAGTACAATATTTTGACAAAAAATGAACTTAGAATGACTAATTTTCAAAATATTCTCCTTTTGTGAAAAATACTTCTATTATAACAATATTTTGCCTGCATATAGCTCAGACCACTGTACAGAGGCTCAACTAGAATTTTTGAAATATATCACTTAGAAGTGGGCTTATCCCTGTTTTATGACAACAGAGGGGAGCAATTTTAAGAAAAAAATGCCAATAATTATTTCAATGGGTTGTAACTTTGAAAATAATGTGAATTTTTCAAAAATCACAGTTGTGCCTCTGTACAGAGGTCTGAGCTATATACAGGCAAAATATTATTATAATAGAAGAATTTTTTACAAAAAGAAAACATTTTGAAAAAATTTTATTCTAATTTTTTGCCGAAATAGTGTATTTAAATAACTTTTTTTTTTTTGTCAAAATGTTATTAAAACAATTTTATACATGTATTCTAATCTAAGTGAGACTAAATATCATGAAAATTATCTATTTATGCACTTTTTTAAAATCACGGTTCCGAACGTGGATACCTTAAAGTAACGTACTTTTGAAACATTTTAATTCAGTTTGATTGAACTTTGTTTTAAATTATCAAAGAATAACTGAAAAGTCCTTAAAAGTAGGTAAGTATACCTTCTTTTAATTCAATTATTCTCTGGAATTTCGATTTTTATCGTGTACAATAAAAATAACTATAAAAAAGGTTTGGGATGACTCCATGGGGCGATCACTGACGTTAGTATCGAGTGCAAGCCTTCTGCTGGATTAATAATAAGACTCTTTGCATACCTCACGGCTTCTACACAGGAAGAGGTTCTGAAAAATCAAGCAATCCATGAAAACTGTTTTCCAATCTAAATTGATACAAAGGTACAAAGAGACGCACTATTATAGATATGAAAATTACAAAGAACGATGTAAAATAACAAATCAAAACTTTACATCTCAAAAAACTTAAAAATATATTTTACTTTAAATCTTTAAAATATATTAAAATATATTTCCTTCCAAATAAATAAATAAATGCTAAAAATATCTCAAGGGCATTTAAAGGAATTGAACGCTTTATTATGTTAATAATTACAAGAAAGAAACACATTTCTTTAATTTTTGATCCGCATAATAAACAATGTTATTGTCACATTCTAGCAGTAATAAACAAATATAAAAGTGATTGAATTGGTATCCTAAAAACGAAAATAAAATGATTATTATGAATGAAGCCGAATGAAGGTTATTTTAAGTGGAATGAACGGCCTTGGGTGACCTTAAGTAAAGGCGTGGCTGTAAAAAAAGTCCTTTCTATGTCTTTATAATTTTTCAAAATTTTACAATAACATTGTAATACATCTTAATTCATTGACAATTCATAATAACGACATATTGGTTGTGAAATTTGATTTTGAAATGTAATTTGCGTGCGTTTTTTCATATAATTGCCACGAATTATATAGTAATTTACAAAACTTTTCAAATGGCATCCTTTGTAAAGTGTAATGAAGTTAGACTTTTTTTCAGACTTTATTTTAGAGAGAAAATAATGAGAATTTTTTTCCTACTTGAAAATGTGTGCAAAGTTCGATCCAGGTCTTTAACATTAAGCAAATAAATTATAGTAAAAGTTTCATGAAACGAAATTCTAAAATATACGCATAGGCAAATGATTAATTACAAAAAATAAAGTGAAATAATTGAAAATTAATTTCAAGTATTTTCAAACAAATTTTTATTCCCTTAAACCAGCGTTTCTTAAACGTTGGGGCACGCTCCCTTAGAGGAGTATCATAAGCCTACATGGAGGGGCGAGCATAACGAAAAGTCAAAAACAAAAGATGTAAAATAATTATCAATTTACTGAAAGGAAGCAAAGCAAAATACATTCTGACATAATAAGAAATAAAATACATATATTTTCACTAGTGTAATACATTTATAAACACTATATCAGTACTTAACAAAGTATTTAATAATTAATTTTCATCAGTGCTAAACTAAAAACAAGTTTAATGATTACTAGTGAATCCCATAGGCTAGTCATATACAAAATTTAATACTTATCTTGATAATTTGTACGGTTTATGATTAAAGTCGTATTGTAACTTTAGCAACAAAGTACATTATTTTTGCATATAATGCATTGTTATTGTATGAGGGGAGCGTGATGAAAATTATAACTGAAAATTGGGACACAAATATTGAAAATTTGAGAAGCATTGCCTTAAATACTTGAACCAATAAAAAGAAATTAAAACGGAATTAAAAAAAAATTAATTCTCTCAACTTTTTATGACATGTAGTATTAAAATCATTCCCCATTAATTCTTCAGACTTCAATCGTCTATACAAGCAGAAGATAAAAATTCATTTTATCTTATACACAACTGATTTAAATCTTTGAATAAAATGAACCTTTTAAATTCAAAACGAATTGCTTATATTTTTTCATGCCACGAGATGAAATGATTTAGATTATAACATCCGTGCATATAGTTTAGATGAAAAGCCTTATATGGTTCTGTAGTTTCACGAAAAAAGAGGGTGATAGTAAGATTTAACTTCAATTTCAAAAACAAATGTTGTCTTAAAAAAGTTTGGAAAAGTGCTTATATAAAAAATTTTATTTTGAAAATGATTTTCACTGTTTGATTGATTGATTATTAACAATAAAAACAGTGGTTCTTAAATGTTCGATCACAGTTTATGTATAAGCTTGACATCTCAAATACCCAATATTTTTAATACCCTTCCCTGACTCCGAACCCACCGCTGAGTGGTTTAGAAGTTCTTCAATAATCCAAATATTGCCACAGCTATTAATACAGACACTTTTAACACTTTTTTTTTCCTTTAAAAAAACTGAAAACATTTAATTATAAAAATATACAAATTACTAATTTTAAATAAATAAAAAAATTAAGACGCAAGTAAACAATGCAGAGTTCAAATCGATTAAGAAATCGCGTTGGAGGTAATTGTTATTGTATTGTTGCGTTATATGAATTCAGTTCTTAATCTTTATACGTGTGTTTATACTATATATTATTGTTGAATATTATTTGTTGAAAAAAGGTTTGTATTTTAATCAATAAAAAAACAAAAATTGATATTCTTGATGAAAAATAAGTTCTGGTAAAATTTTTATAGGGCAATTTAAGTGATCTAGTCTACGATGGAACATTTTAAAACCAAGGCCTTTCGGGAATCTGCAAAAAGGGGGAAGATTTAACATTAGTTGAAAAACCCTTTGGGAAAAAAAGTGTGGACCTGGGGTCCGGGCCCGTTAAGAACCCTGCCTAAGCATACGGGGTTATTGGTGTAACCCGAAAGAACCCAAACCCCTTCCCAAAAAAGGGTTTTCCAAATTTCCCCACCCCCTTTTCCCCGGGGAAGCAAACACCCTTGAACTTAGCCTTTTTTTTTAGGGGAAATTTTTTTTTTCGGAGAATTTAAAGACAAGTTTTAGTAGAACTTGCTTAAAAAGATATTATAGAGTTTCTTCATATTAATAACAAAGTCCTAAAAATTTTCAAGATTCCATAATTTACAAAGTTCAGAGGAATTAGGAAAAAATAAACAGGATAAGATACAATTACGTTCATATTTGTTAACTTCAGTTTAGGTATATGTTAATTCAATTAGATATTTGTTTTTGTATTATAGTTTATCACGGTATCTCCTCCTTGCGTTTGTTGATATGGAGATCTCACTGATTGTTGAGATTCCAGGGAAAGTTCGAACGCAGTAGTGATGACTAAGACGCAACTAAGCCGGACAGGAAATTATGACCAAAAGTATTCACAATAATTCCCTTTTATTAATTTAACGTTAAACCTCACTACGCTATGAGTTAACAAGGCAAACAAGATAATAAAAAATGATGGGAACTTCTCTTTAAAAATTTGATGAAACGATGACCCAAAAAAAACATACTTTAATATGACTATAAATAAAGATTTTTAAAATTTTGTCCACATAATAATTGTTCTATATCGCACTCTGATTATTTATATACCGTTAAGTAGTGACGTTCGTTTGAGGTGTTGATTTGTTTTATCTCAAAGTGCCTATTTGTCTGAATGGAAGAAATTCCGAGTTACAGAGGATAGACCTCTATCGTTAATAATTCTAAAAAACCAAAGACAAAAAAAACAAAAAAAAAATTAAAAAATTTTAAAAAATTTGGTAAAAAAATCACTTGTTTACTTGATACCACTTTTTTTTTTCTTTCATTCAAATTTTCAAAAATTATAACTTTTTCTTTTTTAAAATAATTTTTTACGGGTTTTATAACAAAAAATTCTTTTAAAATAAAAGAAAACTATTGAGGGGAATTAAAAATAAAAGAAGTAAAAAAAAGAAATTGGGGAAGGGACCATAAAAAAAAGAATTATTAATAAAATGTTAAATTCTAAAAAAAATAAAAATACATAAAATTTTGGACCTTGTTAGATTTAATCTACAACTTCTCTACACATTACTGTTTAGAAGAAAAAAAAATAAAAATTTTAAATTTCGATATTTCATTAAAATCCTAGAAATGTTATACATCCAATACGAATCTCAAATATATATAATAGAATAAATAATATATACAAACCGAAAATTTTAAAAAGTTTTACCATTTTATTATTCAGGTTATAATTTTTCAAAAAATAAATAAATAAAATCTGAAAGTAATAAAAGAATAAAACCCCCAAAAAATAAAAAAATTTTAAATTTGCCTTTTTCCCCTTATTTAACCTCGATTTAAAACATAGCTGTTATGCTTTCTAGTTTTACATAATACAAACAAAAATAAATGAAACATATCAACTTTGATTCGAAATTGAAATTATTTCAACTTTCTCTGAAGGTTAATTTTTCCGTTAATGAACATTCCATATCTCTGGGTGGGGTTGTCAGCACACATTCTTGATTAATTTAAATTTTGCGACTTAAACCAAAGTTTTGGGAGTTGTCCTTTTTAAAACAAAATATAAATGTGAATAGGAACTTTCTTCCTATAACAAAGTCTGATACTTTGTTATAAATACAAGAGATCAACAGACTCACAAAATGATTGCTAAGGTAAAAAATGTGACTTCTTTTATTTAATTATTATCTATTTTAGAAAATATTAAGTCATATTTAATTGTTTCCAACTAATCATATTTCATTATTTCTTTTTAACATATCGCAATTAAATTTAGTTTAATAACTATATGTTACATTTTTGTTATAAGTCACTCTAAAAATAAATTTTAGAATAATATTTGTGTGTTAAAGAATTTAAAGGCAAGAAAATTCAATCAAGGGGCTAATTTCAATCTGTAAATTTTATTAAATTGCCTTATTTGTGGTGTTATTTTATAAAATAAATAATGTTATGAATAGACCGAAATTAAGATATGAATGTAATATTATTTCATTACTATAATAAAAGAAATTTTTAAAATTCTTGCTAAGAGCCTAATCTTGAACTTTTTCTAATTTTTAATCTATTTTTTAAGAAACCTGAACTTTTTCAATGTTTATTTGTATTAGTAATAACCTTTAAGAAACCTGAAAATAATCATAAGGCATGTCCTTATACACACAATCATATTGATTATTAATATTTTGAATTGTCTCAATTTATATGATAACGGATGAAATTTGTTTCATCGGGGTTCTTTTTAAAAAGAATTAGAAAAATTTAAAACATGGTTTTAATTTTAAATGTAATTTTTAAAAAAAATGTTTGCATAGGTAAATTATAAAATTTAGGCTAAAACTAAGAAGGAATTTAAAGTTATATCATTAATTTAGTAAAAAAGTTATTAAAATTTAATGTTAACTATTTTGAATTTGATCGATTTTTCAATTGATTTTTTTATAAAACTTGTACTTAAAAAGTTGATTTTTATCAATATTAAGCTTATCAAATCCAGAAACTCATTAACACACATGTATCAATCATTAAAGTTTTAAAACAATTGTAACCTATATAACGGATAAATCTTTTAAATTCTGACCGTAATTTTTAAAACGATCAACTAATCAAAATCAAAGTTTATTTCCTTCGATGGAAAATTTTATCTATAATTAAATATCAAAACACATGTAATAAAGTCACTTATTTCCAATATACGTAAAAATAAGCCCAGGAATTATAAATCGATTCTAAATAAACTTTTAATATATATATGTGTGAAAATTAGAGCTTAATATAATCATTTTTGTTTCTTTTCATTTTTCTAAAATAAAGGATTTATAATTTAAGCTACCCTGTTTTTTTTTTCAATAAACACTAGTAAACAAATATGACAATTCTAAATAAATATTTAGAAATTTTTAATTTAAAAGCATTTTTTAAAACAAATATTTCTGATGCGGATTTCATCATCAAAGCTTTTTTAACAAAAAACTTTTATACTTCCATAATATTTACTTCTGTCTGATAATATTTAATAATACCTTAAGAAGAAAATTATTTAATATTTAAAGAAAAACGCGACACAAATCACTATTAAATATATATATATATATATAAAATAAATTTGTATAATATTTAAAAAACCGAAATAATAGATAATAACATAACAAGAAATAACGTAAAAAAAAATATAAAAGCAAAACATGAAGACGAAAAAATACAAAAAAAGGAACTAAAAAAAAGAACCTAGGGGTCAGAATGCAATTTCGGACTTGGGACCGAATAAGGGGTTAGACTAGTTTTAAGGCCCCAAACCCTTTCCCCCTTTTGCAACTCGGGGGAAAAAAAAAAAAAAAAACAAAAATTTAAAGTAAAAAAAAAATTCAAATATATAAAAAATAAAAAAAAATTCAAAGTATACAAAAACTCACAGAGAGTATGATAAAACCACTGTTTAAATTTCTGCAAATTCCCCCCAATTTTCAAAGCAAAAAAAAAAATAATTATTAAACGAAATCTTCCTACTTACAGACCCCCTTTCCCAAAAGAATCGAGTCTTTACTTTTTAACATATCTTTTGAACTACCTTTTTACTAATCAAGAAAAGAATGAGATAGATGACAATCAATTTTGAGGCTTTGAATTGGTTGATTGTTTTATTGTCAAAATGTAAATTTGTAGGCTAATTTTTGGGTTTTCAAAAAAAGTTAAGATGTTTAAGTTTTGGAAAAGATGTAAACTGTATGATATGTTTTATATATATATATATATATATATATATATATATTTTATATATATATGTATGAAAAATTATATATATATATATATATATATATATATATTTTGATATTATATATATGTATGAAATTTTATATATATATATATATTATATATATATGATTTATTTTTTTGTATGAAAAAGTTTTATATATATATATATATATATTTCATAAAAAATATATAGTAACCTATTTATTTCACATTCTTTCATGAATTAAATTAAACGGCTAGTAGACTTAAAGAAGAATCCAATAACTGCAATATCAATGTCCCACAATTTCCAGAAAAAAAACATAGAAATTTTAAAATGGTTAAAAATTAGTACTTTGTTTAGAAAAGGTTATTCTTTTAGATCACCATCCTCTTCGCTGCCCTTGCAGCAGTCCACGCCAGCGCCCTCTTGGGACACGGTGCTCTGGTCAGCACTGGAATCAGCACCAGCGCTCTATCCCAAGATGTAAGTACAATTTATAAAAACTAAATATACTTAAATAACCCAATATATAAATAACTCTTCTGTCACATCAAAATTTTGGAAAAGTATTCTAATAAATGAACAATTTTAGGTTTTTGGAAATACGTTTTCGGTTATGACATAAAGGACGGACCTCCCCCCGATCCGAAGTAGGAGATCCCCACAAAACAAAAAGGGGATCCTACCCCCCGTAATCGAGGGAAGGGGGCCCCCCGGGTATTTGCTGAGGGAAAGGATTCCGTGCCCCGTGAAGCCAACAAACCCCGGAACCCCCGCCTCCCCACCCTGCCCTCATGCCCCCCCTACCCCGGACCCGCGCCCCTGTCGTTAACCACGTAGCCCCATCTCCCCCGCTGCCCCCAGTCGCCTGGCTGCCCCAGCTGTATTGGGGGGGTTCTTGGGGCACTGAGGCCCCTTCGGCCCCGCTGTTGCTTAGGAGGTGCTCTTGGACTTGGACATGGAGCTGTCCTTGGACTTGCTGCTCCCGCATATGGAGGTGCTCTTGGACTCGGATACAGTTTGGGTCTTGGAAAGGGCCTCATCCACTAAATTCATTTAAAGAATTTTTAAAGAAAATATATCATCACATACATTCACAAGAGGTGTATTGATAATTGTCATTGCTATTGAAAAAAAAAAAAAATCTGAAATGCCAGTAATGCTATGTTTTCAAAACTTAGTATAAGTACTTTTTGAAAATTGTTTAAAATAGGAAAATATTACAATTGTCACAGAAGAAGCTTAATTTATTTATAAGGAAGTGATGTATGATGGAAATATGAATAAAAATGTTTCGAAATATTATTTTTTTCTTGTATTTTTTGCTTTCCAATTTTGTAAATCGGGTTTGGATTTCCAAAATGAATTTCCAAATAGTAACTTTTAAATTTTAACAAACTTTTTAATATTTGTGAAACATGGGTTTATATTCCTCGTTTGCACAAATAAGTCAAAATAGATTTTGAATTTTTAAAAGATATCCCTGCTTGTAGCCTTTTACGAAATCTTATCCTGATTTGTAATTGATGCATTTTCCTTCCTTTTGATTTCTTTTAAATCAATAATTAATTTAATCATTTATTGTATGATTAATTTTATAATCCTACAATTTTAAAACACAAGGTTAAGAACATGATTACGTTCCAGTTTTTACCAAAAAGGTAGTAGGTGTACTTTCATACAGTATATATCATTATTTAAGATTTATTTTACATGTTTCTACTATATGTTCTAAGCCCATGTTTCTTTTTTCTATTTAAAAAAATCATTTTAATTTATATGTATAGCTGTTTTATATTTTAAGAAAAGTATATCACATATTGTTTGTATCATTTATAACCTGCTTTTATAAGCTTCACTTGCATGTAATGGAATTTTTTAACTCACTTCAAAACGTCGGATTAATTCAGAAAAAAGAAGAAAGAGCAGAAAGAAAGTACAGCGTCTCTTACATCCTGCTGCATAAGGTAAGTTTTCACAGATTCCTCACATTGTAAAGCATTCGAAAATATAACAGTTTCGATAAGAGTTTCATTGTCAATTTCTACATCAGAATCGCTAATCATTGGATCCGAATAATCAACAATTTCCTGAAAATCAGTTGCACAGATAAGCAGTACGTCATCAAATTGGTGAGTGGAATGAGGTAAGAAAGGAGTCACAAGTCCCATTCAAAACTCATGCGATAGATTACACTTATGACTCATCTACACCTGCCTAAGTCGAAAACGCTCTGCGCCCTTTGGCCGTTGAAATTTGTTCCTTCCACGAAATTTTTTTTCTGTTCTGGACAAAAAGGATGTCATTTGAAAAAAAAATATATCCAATTTTTTTCTAACACAAACTAAGAAAAATGCGTGTGCTTATATGACCACACGATAGAAGTGATAACTTCAAATTTTGTAATGTTATTTCAGAGGGATTAGTTAAGTGAATTAAAAACAAGGGGATATTAGTATTGTCCTATAAAATTATTTAATCATATGTCTGTACTCATAAAGTAATATTTTTGTGCGAAACATACAATCATATTTGGGAATTAATTGTATTCTATGAAGGAAACAATAGGTTTGTAGAAGCTAAATAGGTTATAAATCCCTTTAGGCTCTATAGATAATTCTACAGATAATTTCTATAAAAAAAACTCCGTCAAGCGTTGTTCTGTACTTCCTCGTGCTTCACATTGATCATCTGACATAATTAAATTGAATTTTGATTTTAAAAAATCAACTTTAAAATTTTCACTTAAAATCATAATAATTTGTTCAGAAGACCCGATCCGGCTTTGTGAATTTTGGTTGTAATTTAATAATATTCAATTCTATCCATGAAGGCCGCGGTAGCCGATTGGTATAGGTATCGGACCCAGTACCACTAAAGACCCACCGTGTAGGGCAGCGATGCACGTTACATCTGTCGAGAGCTGAAACGTCCTCCTGTTGGGTGTGGTAGTTAGAGAGGGGTGCCAGCTCAGGTGTCGTCCACGTCACTTTGACCATGGTTCAAAATTACGTGGTCCGTCTCAAAAGCCCTCGTGTAGCTAAGCAGTGCGACGTTAATATTCAATCAATCAATCTATCCATGAATTAATTTGAGGAAAGGAATAGTAAGACAGGTAGTTGATTGGGAGAGAGGAATCTAGATCAAAACCTTTAAAAAGGATTTAATCAGAAGATTTATATTACATAATCTCTGGTTTATCAGATTTTTTGTAATTGTATGGCAGTTTTGTACAAATTTTGGTTCTTAATTATTTTTGTTTTCTTTGAAATTTAAATTTTTTAAATTTTAACTTTTTCAAAAATACCTGTTACTTAATTTTGTTATTTTAAATTTTAATTGTTTTAATTTTCTTTTTTAAATAAAAAGTATATTTAAGTAATGTGAAAAATGAATAGAACTATTTGTTCATTGCTATTCCGATTCGCTTACAAAAATAAAATTTTATTCTTAAGATCACTGCAATTTTGCTAATGATAATTATAGTATTTACTTAGTTCTATAAAAATTTGTCCTCTTTCTACATTTTATATTTAATTCTATAGTATAGGATTTCTCTCTCTCTCTCTAAGCCTATTTTTTTGAAAATATTACGTTTCATTTTCATGCTTCAACTAGGATTAGAAGGAGTCCCGCTTTCATTTTAGTAGAAAAGTGCGGGGAACCCCCCTTAGACCCATTACAATCAGTGAAGCTATTGGTGTTACGATATATGGCGACACCTCCGGCTTTGCGACTTGATGAGGGGTTTTTACAGCATTAGCCACCAGTTTAAGAAAGATTATTAAGCAGCGGTAAGTGTTTTTCTTTTGTTGGCTTCAATGAGCGCAAAAATCATAGACGATCACAAACATCATACTATGGCTGAATAGATTGTTGACAAATGTCACAGTGAAAAGTGCACTACCTGCTGCATAAACTGTTTCTTTATAAACGACGATCGTACAAAATCGATTTCTACACAGCCAGATGTCAATATAGAAGCAATTTCATCAACCACTTTGTATAGTTTCTACTGCTCCAGGTGCAGGTGTACTGGCACCACACTTTGATCCACTCAGCCGCATTCATTCTTTTAGGTTCCTGGCACTGCTTTACTCGGTCATACAGTAGTTTTATTGATACCATTCAATTGTTCTTGAGAAGCCCTTTCCAACCGTATATGATTTCTGTATTTCAACTTGGTTTTTGAGCTCTAGGCCGACAATATATATTTTTGATAATACATTTTTTTTTTTTACACCTTATTATATTCATTGTCGCTATTTTAAACAAATGTTTTGTATACAATCGATAGATTTTGATGAGAGCTGATGATCGAAATTAAAACGAACGTCGTAGCTTCTCCGAGTCAAAAGTTATACTAAATGAAAATCTCGATACGCAGCAAAATTACCTCAAAATGGTGGCGCTCCCCTCTCAACCGCGTGCATGAGTCACAGGCCTTACTTAAAGTAATAAATTCTTGATCCATTATCTATCCAGTTGTGTAAATGAATTTTGTATAGAGATGACAAATATGTAGCTGCAACACCAAAATGTATCCCCCGATTTCGTTATCATTCGCTTTTTGAATTGCCTCCCACTATAGAAGTAATTTTGAAGTATTCACGTCAAAAATGTTAAGTTTTCTTAGCCAAAAAGATCAAAATGAACTTTTAAATAAGAGAACATCTCGTTTAATTCATCCTCAAATTAAGTTTAAAAAATTTGGTCGCCTTTAGTAGCGAGCAATAAATTCATAACATAATAGCATGGCGAATAAATAATAAAATAGAGCCAGTTGTCATGGCGGAGGTATCACATGATTCTTTTCTGCATGCTAGGCTCCCTGACATAACACGCTTCGCGGGAATCTGTGTAGAATATCAGCGAAGAACCAGGAGGAAACTGGAGTTCGAGAATCTGCGCAGATGAACAGGGAAGAAACTAAAATCTCTGTGAATCTGCGCAGGGAGGAACCAGGAGGAAACTATTATCCGAGGACCAGGACGCTTGTTTTCAAAATCCCTGAGTGTAGTTTTTCCAAACACCACTCAACAACAACGCTGACCCTTTTTGGGTGTGTGTGTGAACTTTTGCTATAGGGGAAAAAAATTTTTTTTATGAAGAGGGGGAGGAGGTACATTCTAAAAAACAGGTAGATATAAGCACCAAGGGGAAATATTTGTGGCGAAAATTAAAAATCTGTTGGGGTGGGAGGAGATAAATTTTAAAAACCCCCCTTTTTGTGTTTTTTGCCTAAAATTTGGTTTTTTCTTGAATTAAAAGAAAAAATTTATTCCTATACGAATTATTGATTCTCTTCTCAAGATTTCTTTTTACAAAATTTAATCCTAAGATTATCGACATGAAAAGTTTATAGGCAATAAATGTATTGAAACATAAATCCCTTAAGTATTATAGATATAAATACATATATATGTTCATGTATAGCGTTAGTATAATGAAATAGATATAGCATTAATATAATAAGCAAATGTGTATGTATGTATATAGATGTATACATGATTCCTACATGCATATATATATGTGGATATATTATAGACAAATATAGATATAAATACATATATACACACAGATGTATATAAATAGATACCATTAATACAATAAACACAAGTTAGAAATGTCGGTTTTTGTAATACTTTAAAACATACTTTTTCTTAAAAGAAAAAAAAAGGTATTTTAAATAAGAAATAAAACTCATTCCATTTGAAATAAGCCCTACTGCACGTTTTTGTGAAAAATGAATAACTAAAATAACCATTCAATTTAAAAAAAATATAATATGTTTTAGTATGACTTTTAATAATTATGTATGCATGTTTGATTGTATAATTTTCTACACCTGCTCAAAATTTTTGAATATTTTTTTTTTTTTTGTTATGCGAGTTTTTTATTTCACATCAATTTATTTCCAAAAAAATTCCCACTCTTTTTATTCTTTCTGAACTCAGTAAAAAAATAGTGGAATAAAAATCAGTTTTCTGTAAATGGTGTATCTTTATTTAGTAATCTTAAGGTATCCGACAACTTGCGACTTTTAAACAAAAATGGATTTATTAAGAATTTTTGTGGTTTTTGGATTTATTTAGTATAATTTAAGAAAAATATGCTAAAATTAAGAAAAGAAAAAGAAATTGTTATTCCTAAAATAGGGAAAAATTGGCAAAAATTTACAAAAAATTACGTAAACGAGGCCCATTTTGTAGAAAAAGTTTATGGACAATTGCTATTTATTTTTGAAATGACCTTCAAGATAAGAGATATTTTAATTTTTAAAAAAGCTATAGAGCCCTTTATCTTAGTTATTGTATGAAACTGTTTTAAAAAAATACAGTGATTTTCCTGGGGCTGTAAATTTGTAATAAAACAGGATTGAAAATCTGGAAAACTCTTTTTATTAGGGAAAACAGAACATACACAAAAAAATTTCACAGTAAACATTTTTAAAAATTTTGAGCAAAGCGTCCCAGTTTGAACATTTTCAAAAACACAAGCACACACACACACATTTCTAATAAAACATATTTCAAAGTATGACATCTTGGCTTCTGCTTTTGCTTTTGCTAGAACACTTGCAGTTTATGATCTATAGAATGGAAAATAATAAACTTGGTATTTTTTAAAGCTAATAAGATGGCCTATAAAATAAAATCAAAAGAAAATTTGTCAATTTTAGACAAAATTCTGGATTTTTAGGGTAGTCGGATGCCTTAAGAAAAAAGATGCTTCCGTAATCGAAATTGCCAACCTGTTCATTTATTAACTTTAAGCTTTAAGTAACTTCGAAATTGAAAAACGCCTCAATTGCACATGAAACTCATTTTTCATACAAAAATAAAAAAAAAAGCCACAATTTTTTAAAAAAATTTGGGTTTTGTTTGTTATAAAAACCCTGGGGTTTTTTAAATTTTCAAATTATCTCCTGAATAAGTATTTTTTTAGCATGTAAACTGCAGGTTTTTACCATGCATAACCGTACAAGAGAAGAAACATAAAACACATTTTATAACAGAAAAAAGAAATGTCCTCAAATAAAAATCAGTATATTACCCCTATAGCAAAATAAATTAAAAATTTTTTGAATTTTAATAAAAAACCCCATTTAACATTTTTCAAATTGTCAAGAACAAACTTAATTTGAGGAAAAATTTTAACTGATCAAAATCTTGATCGAATATGTCTATTCTTGCAATTGCCTCTTGTTGCCATTAGCTTATAGAAAGAAAAAACAAAAAGTTTCTGAAAGAAATATTATCGTATAAACATAATGCACATATACACAACTCTACTTTTTAAATTTAATTTTTATTTTTGTACTGTTGTGAAAATCTTAGGAAACCAAATTTATAGAACACAGTCGACTCTAGCTAATTAAAAACCCTTTTGAAAAAAGAACCTATCGAACCTGTATTTATATCCCTAGTCTCTAGAAAACTTTTTTGATCTTTCAAACTAAAAAAAAAAAGTTTTGGGATTTCCAAAATTTTTAACCAAAATTTGGGGGTGACCAGAGTACCCCTTTATCCAATAATTGAAGTTATTCAAAAACTCTTGACAATTGAACACTCACTATCAATTTGAATCCTTTTGTAAACAGGGGTGGAACTTTTCATTTTTTTGTTGTATTGTAAATTGCGTGTCTCCCCTATAGGGAACCCCTTTTATGGCCATCTGTTTTGTTTTCCCTTCTTTTTTTTCCCCCGGGTTTTTTCTTTCCACCCAAAGGCAAAAAACCACCCCTTTAAGCTTCCTTTTTCTTAAAACCCAACCGGGGGCCGCTACACCTTTCCCGGCCTGGTTTTTTATGAAGAAGAGATGCGTCCAACCGGTATAGCGGTTAGCGACGCTGACTGCAATGCCGGGGAGGGACAGGGTTCAAATCTCGTAGAAGACATGGATGTTTTGTGTATAGCGCCTTTGGGGATTGGGGGCACCCTTTTAAATAGCCGTCGAGCTGCAAGTCCTCTCGTGTGGTTGGTGGAAGGGAAGAGGTGGGAGGCCCTTTGACCATCCCCGGGGTATTCCCCCTCTAAATTGGGTGGAACTGAGCTGAATCGTACTGTCACCTGCATGGTCCCTCCAAGCTGGCTAACGACAGGCGTAAAAATTCTAGCTCTTAGCCGCGATGAATTTCGCGGGCCTCGATCTGACTTCCACAGGAAGGTGGCATTAGTCACAACAACAACAGAGATGCGTAGATCAGGGGTGTCCAACACGCGGCCCACCGATTCTTTTTTAAATATCAGATTTTTAAAGTTTTTTCATTTTGAAATTTATTGGAGGGGAAATTTATATATATATATATATATATGTACACAATGTATTTGCCTATTACCTGTTCTTGTTTTAAAATAGATCCTTTTTGATAATAGAAAGGTCCTTTAGATCAAAATAGATTTATATTTTATCAAACAGTTACAGTTACATTGATTTTACTATAGTAAATTACTTTTTTAATTAAATTTCGAATTGCATTATGCATATCCTTTACTATGAATGGTACATGATTCTCTGTGTGTGTGACTTTCGTTTCTCCTCCTCCTTTTCTGTTTGGAGTGCCCAAAATGCAAGAGGCAGTTAGAGATGTTTTTTAAAGTTTAAAAAAAATATTCAGAATGATTAAGATAAAGGTCAATGTATGCTTAATTGTTTGCGAATGACAGCACTATCAAATTTCAACAATGAGTAACGAAAGATCGATTCAGTAGGAACACCGTAATTTTCAAGATAATGGCAACTGTAATATTTTCAACATTATTCGATCATTGCATTATTATATCATCTATGTCTGTATACATGAAAAATAATGAAATCAATAATAATAATTCGTTCTGTTTTAAATTTTCACTCCAATAAATTTTTTTTTTTTTGTTTCCAAATCTGATACAAAGGTACATATTTTTATGTGGGGGCCCCTTTAGATTATAATGTTTTTCCTAAGTGGCCTCAAGGTCATTTGGGTTGACACCTGGCGTGATAATAGCCTTTTTGGTGATTTTATAGCCTGTCCCCAAAATAGGAATGGGGGGGACGGGCCCCCCTGCCTTGAAGGAACAATGGTGTTGGGGACAGAGTTTCAGGGAACTGGATGAAATGATTTTATTTCCAATGAGGAATGGAAGAGATTTGGATGGGCGTGAAAGAGTCCTGTTAGGGAGGTTAAGAAATATGGAATGGAAAGAAAGTGAAATGAATGAGCAATGGAGGTAAGTGGGGAAAAAAAAAAAATTGGTTGAATTTTTTAGCGACTAATTTGGTGAGAAGAGCCTACTTAACGGTGATACTATTAAGCTTACCCCAAAGCTGAGTGTGAAACTGTGTGTGTGTTTTTTCTTTCATTAATTTTTTTAAATAATTGTTTTTATACATAAATGTATTCTTTCAGTACAAGACTTTTAAATTCTGTATAATATTTATACTGTATAACATATGATTTTTAAAAATACTTTAAAATAATTTTACACAAATGTACAATTGTTGTTTTAATACATAGTTTCAAATTCAACTGTTTTAAAAAAAATATTTCTTTGTGTATTTTGGGAGTTTTTTCCTACCCTCTTGATATTTCAAAGTTTTTCATTGGTCCTCGATTATACACAAGTTGAAATCTACTGAATGAGATTAATATTTAAGATAAATTAAAAATTTCGTATATATATTTTTATAAAATTTTAAGCGCTTTTAAAACCAATTTTAAATTCTTTAAAAATCCATAAGTTCGAACCGGATTTTAAAAGGCAAAATGGATAAATTTTCCCTGATATTTATTCACTTAGATTAGAATACATGTATGAAAAAAGTTTTAAGGACATTTTAAAAAAAAATTTTTTTAAATTATTTCGGCAAAAAAATTTCGAAAAAATTTTTTCCAAATGCTCCCGGAAAAAAGCTTCTAAAATAATATTTTGCCTGTATATAGCCCGACCCCTGTACAGAGGCTCCCCTAAATTTTAAATATATAACTTAAAGTGGGTTTATCCTATTTTTAGACAACAAGGGGGCAATTTTTTTAAGAAAAAAACACCCAAAAATTATTTAAATTGGGGGTAATTGAAAAATTTAATTTTTCAAAAAAATTTTAGTTTAGCCCCTGTAAAGGGTCTGAGCTTTATACAGGCAAAACATTATTATAATAGAAGCATTTTTTACAAAAGGAGAAATTTGGAAAAGGGTTATTCTAAATTAATTTTTGCCAAAATATTTATTTAAAAAATTTTTTCAAAACCCAAAATTTTTTTACTATTCAATCTAATAAAATTAAATATCATGACCATTACCCATTTCTGCGCTTTTTTAAAATCACGGTTCCGAACGTAGTTTTTGTTGTTTTATTACGTTTCATAACAGATGATGAGAATGTGTTAAAATGCATTAGTTCCTTAACATAATTTTAATTCATTAACAAAGTTCAAATATCGTAAAAATGGTTATGAGTTAGATATGAAGTTCCGCCACCCGGTACAGTTAAATGGTAACGCTGAATACAGGGTAGGGCAAGGTTTGAATTGATGAGCTAGATGTTTGTAAATATATAGGACTTTTATACGGGTAACTCTAATTAGTCGTCAAAACGCAAGTCCTCTCTTGAGGTTGGTGGAAGAGAAAAAAACGGGAGGCCCTGCCCCTAGAGGGTGTTCCCTAAAAAGGGAGAGGGGGGAAGGGCCAGCCAAACCCCGCTTCAGTACCCGGCTCAAACAATAACGACGGGTGTACTTCTACATTTAATGCGAGGAATTTCATGACCCTCCATCTGATACCGTCAGACAGGGGAGATTAGCAACAATACATAAAATATAACGTTACATACAGTTTACAACATACATATAGTTTTTTTTCAATTAATTCCAAGAAATGTTTTTTTTTAAATCAAAATCAAAATAACTGTTTTATATAAAGTGGTTTAAAATTATGAGCTATATTTTACCTGTCTGAAGTAAGCAGAAAACAGTTAGTTCAAGGTGGTGCATGACACTCAAAAATTAAATACAATATTTCTGATTTTTATTTAAGCTTTTTTTTTTCCGAAAAAAAAATATCCCCCCTAATCCAGTTTTCCGAAAATGATCCCTCCGGCCAGTTTCCTGTTTCCTGTGAATTAGAGGGTCCATTAAATGAAAAATCAATATACAATGGAAAGCAATTAATGTGATCTGCTGTTGTTTTAAACTTTCTATTTATTTTACCACATTGCTTCTATTTTGTGTAGAAGAAACGGAAGACTCTTTTTTGTGGATATTCTATTTCGCCCCACTGCATTTCATATTGCACTCATTTTATCGGATTTTAACACATTAAGTTCTGCTTCTCCTTCTTTTTAAATTAAAGAGAAATTTTTTTAACACGAAACTCAAGGGAGTGAAATATTTTCTCGTGTTAAAAGAGTTAAGGGAACATGGTACGATTTACGCAAAAATTTTTAATTAAAGTGTTTTCAAAATTTTTTTTGGATGCTTCTTATGCGTGTATACTAAGTAAAAAAGATTTTGTGCTCAAAATTTCATTAAAAAAACTAGCCATTTAATTTTTAAGGAAAAAAATTAAAATTTAAAAAAGTGTTTTTTAAAAATGCTACCCTTCAAAAAAAAAGTTACGACAAAATTAACCCGTACTTGGCGGGGTGTTCCCAACCCCACAACAAAAAAAAATCCTCCCAGGATTAAGAAGGGCCCCCAGAACCACGATTTTTTTTGTAGCTGCACATTTTAGGTCATTGAATCTTCAGGGGCCCGATGAATCCTTTTTTTCTCGAACGATTGGGAATGTAATGACCCTTTAAAAGTTTATCTGGGGCTGAGAACTCCCCGGGAAAAATTGAGCATTGTATCAGTCTGCCTGAATGTTTTGGAAAATGATTGAAATATTATTTTTTCTACTTTCTACTATCATTATCTCTATTGAGTATAAAAGTATATTTATTACTAGTATATACGTTTTTATATACTGTTTTATGAAAAAATATAAAATTATGTATGTTTGAAAGTAAGAAGATTTTGTATGTTTAGTTTTGAAATTAATGTTAGTCTCATTTGTACAAAAATTAATAATTTTATTTGTATGCTACAAAAAACTTTATCTTATATACTTTATTAATATGCATCATAATGACTTATTTATTTTTCATAATTAAATACACGTGTTAAAAAGTTTGGGGTGTTCTCTACACCCCGGCGTAATTAACTTTGATAGTAGCAAAAACAGGCGCGAGTGACCGCGGGTTAAATTTGTTGTTTTACGAAATTACGTCAAACTACGTATAACAAAAGCTGGTACTTATGAATTTTGCGATAAGCATGATTAGTGACTGTAAAGATACTTCTTTTTATGAATACTTATTTAGAAAATTCGCCAAAAAATGGGCAATTGAGTTCAATAATTTTTAAAAAAATAAGTATTGCTTTGATTTAAAAATGCATACCAACTTTTGTTACATGTACTATTAGCGGAAGGTAAAAAAAATCAATGCATTAGGCACAGTAGGGAAAAAAACCTTAAGTATTTTAAATGAAGACAAAATAGTTATTTTATCTTTCTTAGATAAGTAAGTTTAAAGTTTTGATTTGTCTGTGTGTGCCATAGGGATGTGAATGAAAACGAACGTAAAAGATAAAAAAAATCTCCGTTTTTTAAGTTTAAAGCTTTCAAATTTTGCAAGGTTATAGAAAAATATGTGAAGAATAATTTAGGCTAAAAGAATTAGACTTGATTTTTTGACCGATTTTTGTCAGTTGAATCGTACTGTGTATATGCAGGTATTTAATAAAAATCAATCTACCAAAAACACTCACAAGAACTTAATGAAATTTAAGACAAAATTTTCATGTTTTTTGAAAAATAAAACATTTACTGGGTTTTTTTAAAAATAATCTGATATTTTCCTTTGTATTGCCTTTCTTAGAATCAAATTGTCAATAAGCTATACATTTCTTTACCCCTCACCCAAAAAAAATCCTTGGCAATGTGCTCGTAAAATGTTCATCTAAAATAAATAAAAAAACGCAAATCAAAACTCACTGATTTTTACTCACACTGCTATGTACTCGTCACCGAATTACAAAGCCAACTAATGGAACATGATATGCTTTGTGTGGTGTTTGTAGGGGTAAAGGGTGAAAGTGGCTTAGATAAACAAAAATAGGTTAATATCACTGGCTATTCCGAGAGTATTTCAAATCCAAGTAAGTCTCCTTTCTACGAAACAACCCTTTCTTTCATTCCACACCCCTTTTAAGTCTCTTCCACGTGGCTAGTGTTTTCCGTATTTTTTCATTCCCATAAAGGTAATACTTTGGTGTTAAGTGATTTTTATTTCGTGTTAACCCGCGATCAATCGCGCAGGGTGTTCTGTACACCCCAGCAACAATAAAATCCTCCCAGGATTCTAAAAGGTATGAGCAGAACCACGATGTTTTCTGTAGCTGCACATTTTAGGTCATTGAACCTTCAGGCCTGATGCAATCCCTCTTTCTCGAACGATTAGAATGTAATGACCTTCAAAAGTTTATCTGGGTGGCTAAGAACTTCCGCGAGATGTTGAGCATTTGTATACAGTCTGCTCTGAATGTTTGGAAAATGATTAAAATATTATTTTTCTACTTTCTATACTATCATTATCCCATTAATTATAAAGTATATTTATAACTGGTATATTTGTTTTATACTGGTTTATGAAAAAATATAAAATTATGTGTTTTAAAATGAAAATTGTGTATGTTTAGTTTAAATTAATGTTAGTCTCATTTGTATACAATAAATTTAATAATTTTATTTGTATAATACAAAAAACATCTTGTACTTTATAAATATGTATCATAATGACTTAATTTTACTTTCATAATTAATTACACGTGTGAAAAGTTTGGGGTGTTCTCTACAACCCGCGAGTAACGACGGTAGCAAAAACAGGAGCGAGTGACCGCGGGTTAAAAGAAAAAAATGCATGAAAATACATAGTAGTTTTTGTAGGGACCGTTCTATTATGTCGTCTTAACCGATCTAGCGTGTTAACGTATCTCTATTCAACAAAAGACACATGCTTACCAAATTTCAAATATATGGGTCTAACAATTGAAAAGCAGGAGGGCTTTTTTCCTATAACACACCTGAACCCCTCTCAACGCCCTTGTTCGATTTTCGCAAAACACGTTTTGTAGCGGATCTGTACTCCATGAAAAGAATGCACCTGCTAACTCCCAATGTAGGTTAATATTTAAAAAACGGGAATATATTTATCTGCAACGCCCCTTGGATTTTGATTTTCGTAACATCCGTTTTTAGGCCATCTTGAACACCTACCAAATTTCAAGTCTGTTGTAGGCTCAATAGTTCAATGACGGGAATATTTATCTAAAATGTCCCTTGGGGGTCGATTTTCGCAAAATCCGTTCTTAGCGTATCTCCACTTCTTGAAAGGAACATGCTTACCAAATTCTAAGTCTGTAGGTCTAATAGAGTTCCAGAGATATTATGATGAGAGAGTGAGTCGTTTTTATCACACATTTATACATACAGACTTAAATTTCATTAAGAACATACACGAAAAGTGGAAAAAAGAATTTACTTAACTTTTACATTTGTGGAAGGTTACAACTCCAAAGCTGCTGAGGTATGTTTTAAAATCTGCAACAGTAAAGAGGACAAAATTACAGCTGATAAAGTTTCCTAAAATTTAGTTAAACCTATATCTTTTTAGTCTAATAAATTTAACTTAATTTTATTTATTTTAAAAATTGAATCCTATTGAAATAATTGTTATTTTAGAATGAAAAAAGGATGATACGTTTTGTCTTACAAGAACTGTGATTTTTTATAATGAAGAAAATTAGAATTATTGGCTGAAATAAAAGATATTTACTTATAGCAAATGCCCTCTTTTTCATGTAATATTTATACTTTTAAAATAATATCCCTTCTGCAAGCATGCAAATGTCAAAGTTCATCATTATAGCAGACAAGACAAATGTTTCGGGTAGCTTTCTTTATAAGACATCATACAAAAATTTTTTTGAACATCTACTTTACCCTAGAAATCTAACCAATACTTGACGTACAGGTGTTTATCAAAACAATGGAAACATTTTGGAATAAAAATGATATTTTTGAATACGCTTCGTAAGCATTAATATAATAATAGCAACCAGTTTTTTTATATATATATAAAGATAAATATACATATTCTGGTAGTATGGGGTCGCTTTGCTCTAGTTCTGTAAGTCTTTGGTTTTTTTTAAAAAAAAACATAAAATGTGTGTTTGTGTTGGACCACTCAGATTTTAAAAGAAGTCAAAGTCTAGGAGCACGTCTAGCTGGAGCAAGTGTGACTGAAACATTTAAACATTTAGGCCTTTCTGGAGGTATGGTGTCTACATTCATGATAGCATTTACACACACACAGTGTGGCAAACAAACTCGGCAAAGCAAAACATGGACGAAAAGAGAAGCTCAGTGAAAGAGATCGACGGATATTGAAGCGGATCATTAAGTCTAAAAAGTGAACAACTGCAGCAAAAGTGACCGCAGAGCTTAATCGGTACCTAGATTCTCCAGAGTTGATTACAATTAAAAGGCACCTTCATAAACAGAACATTTATAGCAGAGAAGCAATTCCGATGTCACTTATCACAGCTGTTAATGCCAAACGTTGTCTTTAGGGGCATCACATTCACACAGAACCTGTTCGATTGATAAGTGAAAAAAAGTAATATAGTCTGATGAATCGTCTTTCATACGAGGGATGGGGCAAAGTCATAACTACATTTTTTCTTGTAGATATGTGAACGGATCACAAACGTATATGTTTCGTGTGGAAGTTCCGCAGGCATAGTGTGTATGAAGAACAACAGATGAATCTGTGATAACTGGTAGTAGCGCAGCGAGGGCTGTGAAATCAGTCAGTTAGTGAAATCAGCTGTGTGAAATCATTCAGTTAGTAAGAGTCGTGTGGATGGAAGTGACCCGTGTTGAGCAGCGCGCTTACATCCAAATAGCCGTTCACCAAGGTAGAAATTCGCTCTGTGACTTTGATCTCATTCCTTAGATTAAGGAATCAATACGTATTAGGCAGCTTACAACACGAGAGGACATAGCTAATACTGTGCGCCAACAGGTGACCCACCCGATTCACACATGGTGCGGCAACTGCTGAGGCTGACGGTATTCAGCGCCTCCCACACCGTTGGCAGCGTGTGATGACAGTAGCAGGGGGTTACATTAAGGGTCTTTAGGCCCAACTTTCTCATGGTAACGTTATGTGTACTGTGTTGTCATTCTTTTGCACAGTGAAGGCCATATTGCCCTGTATATACTACCGTAATAAATTAGTGTGTTACAATATTTCAGTGCTATTCATTGTCCACACATGTAGTTAACCTTTTATCTACCGCATTATGATTTACTGCAGTTTTTTTTTAATGTAATATTTTTTTTGGATCACGACATTGAAAATTAAGGGATATACATAAACAAAATATTCAACTTTGGGAAATTTTATCCATTAGAGCTAATTAATTAATTAAAGATATACAAATGTAAAATTAATTATATACACTCTTCACTTGAAATAAATAGTCAAATCGTTTTGTAAGGTCTTCATTAACATAAAAAAATATGACACTTAAATTTTGACATTAACTATTTTTTCGGAACAAAAATTATATAATCTTCACAATACGCTGAAAGCGCCGTCAGCTGAGAACGGAATTTCTGCTATAAAACCATTCGCCCTCCCCGCTAAAATAATCATCATAGAACCCGTGTGGCCATATATCTTGAAAGAGTAGATTTCAAAGAATATTCCTGCTAAGATCGTCAGAATATTCGTAAAAATAGTAATTCTATGTAATTTTAAAGTGAGTGGTACTTATAAGTACCATTGTTAGGTAAAGGGTTAACACCTTGCCCTTTCATCTGTGTATGTCTGGTATCTTCAAGGGAAAAAAAGTTGTCATGACTTTTTTCCCTACCCTGGTACATTTCCCAACAACAGGACGAATGCACGTTTGTACCACATCTGCACAAGCATATGATCGTGATTGTCTCCTTTAAACTATCAAGCATGGAGGTGGATCTGTCATGATATAGGCTTACGTTTCGTGGTTTTCTGCTAGACTAAGCGTACCTATGAAAAGAAGAATCACTGGGGAGAAGTATAGAGAAATGTTAGCTGACCATGTCTATCCTATGATGCATATTTTGTTTCCTACAAGAGATGGAATTTTCCAGGATGATAATGCAACTACCCATGCAGGAGGACTTGTTCAAACAAATTTTATGAAAACGAGGATGAAATTAAACATCTGGCCCTCTCAGTCAGCCAACCTCAATATAATTGAACCTTTATGGTCTATTTTAGAGTGTTCAATACGGAATCGATATGCTTCAATGTCCTCTCGCTCAGCGCTTTCTTAATATCCCTCTAAACACTATTCAGCATTTGTATGAATTAATTCCTAGATGAACCCAAGCTGTATACCATGCCAAAGGCGGGTCTACACCATACTAATATGGGAATTCTTTCAAAAAATTTAAGGTGTTTTCATTATTTTGATATCCATCTGTATATTCGATCTCTTTTTAAGGGAAATGTCTGAGTGAGATACTTTTGCTCTTTCTCTCTCTTTTTGAACGAAAGTCATAAAAAAAGTGTGTGATTATGACCACACGATAGAAATGAAAGCTTCTAATTTTACAGTTAATGAGGGCTGTAAATTAAGTAATGGCAACATAGGTAAAAATGAATTTTTAATAAACTTACAAGTGCAATTGCATTGTATTTCTTCTACGTAATCACTAGCAAGGCTTATAATCTTTTGCCAAATGTCAGAAAGTCATTGGAGACCGTTGACAAGGTGTTGATTGTTGATGACCACCACGATGCGCCCTACTGCGCGGCGTACAGATGAAACGTCATGACATCGGCGACCTCGAAGAGGTTCCATCAACTGTGGAACATATCAACTTCCCAAGGACTCATGTCAGGTTAAGTAAGGAGGGTGTTCCAAGATTTTTTATTGCCTCCATCGCAATAGAAGAATGCCATTGCTTGCGACATGACAATGAGCGTTATCTTGCAACACGATAGGGAAATTTTTTTTGTCAATAAACGTGGACGTTTGCACACATAGTCGGATGCAGGTGCTGCTGCAAAAATCGGCAATAGTAGATAGCTTTGACAGTTTCTCTTGCAGGCATGGCATGCGTAAGAATCACACCCTCCCAGTGGTATTCAACAGTCAGCAAAATCTGCACCTCAATGGGTTCCTATCGAAATTTCTGTGGACGTTGCGAACGGATTAGCTTTAGAACCTGATACGGTTCTTTGAAATGACACTTTAATTCAAAAGTGCAGACTGTGTGGTGCTTTGCAAAACCACAGTCTCATTCCGACTCCAGCGAAACGCTTTAACCCATCGTGCAACTATTATATACATTCCATATCCTTTTTGCGCAGGACCGATCTTCTTCGAGTTTCTTGGTTAAGACATAAGTCCTTGTGACTTCGATTTGTTCCACAGTTGATGGAACCTCTTCCAGGCTGCCAATGTCATGAGGTTTCATTTGTAAGCCACGCAGTAGAGCGTGACATCAACAATCAACACCACGGCAACGGTCTCCCGACATTTGGCAAAATGTTATAAGATTTGCTGGTGATTACAAAGAACTTGTAAGTTGTTGTACTTGTAAGTTAATTAAAATAATTTACTCCTATGTTTCCATTACTTAATTTACACAATCTTAGCACTTATTTTGTAATTTGAAGTTATAACATCTAGTAAAATGATTTACAATATGATAATAATTTTCAAAATGGGTGATCTATTACTAAAATTCCTTTAAAGCAATTATTATACACCATTCTTTTCTTTTTCAGAATTATTGACGATCCGGCCGTGATTATGGAGAATTATTTCAAGGAACGTATTCAAAATATAGCAAAAAAGATTGTTCCTTATTTGGCGTTGATTATATATGTAATCTGGTTGTTTGCTTTTGGTTATGTATATGATAGGACTGTGCAATTTTTAGGAAGCTACTTTTAAAGAAAACACTCATCCAAATAGAATACTTTTTTAATGATTATATTTGTCACTTTCAACAGAGAGAGAGAGAGAGTTCACACGCCTCCTATTTTACTTGTAACTCTTTATCTCACAATTTTTTTAAAAAATTCAGATTGGAATTTCGTTGGACAAATTGTATTTTACACTCTCTCATAATGATGAATGTATTTTTGGGAAACAGAACCTTTATAACAAGGAATCGTAAGCTCCTTTCGTATGTAGCAATATATCAATAAATATTTGTTTTAGATTATTAGTGTGGAATATTTATTTTCCTAAAATGAAGTATAATAAATTGTGTGACATTAGTGCTTCTGTAATGATATGTCTCAATTGTCATCTGATTTTTTTTTACAATAAAAGAATACATAAATGCCCCAAGGACAATCACTGTTCATATGTACACGGACGACAGTAAACTTGGTAGTGACTGTTCTGGCAGTGGCATCAATATTAGTTTTCGGGACCAGGAAATTAAAATCCAAAGAAAAAATCCGGACTCTTGCTCGGTATTTCATTTCGAGCTTGTTACAATTCTTGAGGGACTGAACTCCATTGAGTCGCTTTCACAGCTATACGATATCTGGATTTTTTCGGATAGTAGAAGTGCCATCCAGCACTTGGCCAATTGTCATAACGTGAGGGATAGCACAGGTACAGACATCCTCAAGATACTTAAACGACTTTCTCTTTATCGTCAGATCCACTTCCAGTGGATCCCGTCCCATGTCAACATTGCTGGGAACGAAATTGCGGACAGCTTAGCCAGGGCTGGTGCTGGCGAAACTACAACACCTGCCACTCTTCTTACTTACTTGGAACTTTTTTCAAAGTATAAAGCAAAGAATAAGGCCATGTGGATGATCCCACCGGTGTACCCATGGAATCAGAGCTAATACCCTGGCGGCTCCTTGGTTCGGGGCAGCAGTAGACAAGATAAAACTGCGCTTACTCGTTTCCTTAGTGATCATCTGATGTCATTGACTTTTGTCGATGGCTTTGAATACATCGAAATTTGAACTAAGTGTTCTGCTCAGACCTCCCCTGGTCACATTTTATCTTGTTTGGGGCTTATCAGGCAGGACTTGGTTCAAGATCTATTGGTTTTTGACTTCTTCAGGGTGAATGGACTCATGGACCTGATCTAGCTCTGCTGATCTCGGGGATGAGAAACAACAACACAATAAAAGATAAATACAATAATGTTATCAAAACCCTTTGGGATTATTTGTCATTTCATCTTATTTGTATATAATCACTAAGATGTATAGCTTGTCGCGAACACTCGCCCGCGGATGTGGGAGGTTGCACCAAAGGATAAGACATATTTATAAAACCAACACTTTTATTGTGACTATCAAATCACTATCTAAATTCAATTTAAGTTAGGGGAGTTTTCAAACTAATTACTAATCTAAATTTCCATTACACTTTAATCAATACTTAGCTTTGATGACTAAATTCACAGCATAAATCGTCCTAAATTGCCCCGACTACTCTTTTTACTTGAATTCCAGTAGCATCAACTATTATATATAATAATGCCATAAGACTTCTTGTGGTCCTGGGCCCCTACACAAATTTAGGCCACACACATAACCCTTAAAAGTATACAGTAAATAGCATACGTTGTCAAATACTCGTACAAACAATTACCTGAAACAAATAAATGAGCATGACTTACAATAGCACAAACCGCCTCGATCGATTGCGGTAGTTTCTATAATGCTTGTCCTTAAGGGGACGTGGTACGATTTATAAAAAATTTTGATTTGGTTTTTGTACAATTTTTTTTTACTTTTCATATCTGTATATGTACTATGTATAAGAGTTTTTGTGTTCAAAATACTACAAAAAGCTGACCATTTGATTTAAAAAAAATTGAAAATGCAGGAAGAAATTTTTAAAAAGCTAGTCCTACAATAATTGATGCACACACATAAAATTTAATTAAAAAATACACCCAAATATGAATAACAAAAGGTTTTTCGCTAACATGACTAATATTTTTAAAATTCTTTTTTTGTAAATTCTTATTCAAAATTCGTTAAAAAAATGTATAAATTCTATGTAACATACCAATCATTTTTAAATAATAAATATTGCATTAATTCAACAATGTGCAACACCTTTTGCTGCCTGTATTAATAGCAATAGGTAGAAAAATTATTAAAGCTTTTTAAATGAAGATAACCCAGTTGTTTATTTATGAGTTATAATAACACAAAAAATTCAAGAAAAATGTTAATTTTTTTCTATTATTAAAGAAATTTTAGTTTTTTTTCTTCATATAATATTGAAGGGGTTTTTTTTGTGAAAAACATATGAGGAATAAAAATTGAAATTTTGAAATTATTAATATTAAATGCCTTAATTCAAAAATTTTACATGCGCACATTCCACAAGGAAAAAAATTACATTATTTTAATGTCTGGGCAATAACCTGCTTTATACAAATACACTTTCTTTTTTTATAGTTATTATTTTTTATTTTGAATAGAATTTTTTTTTATCAAAACGCTTTTTTTCTAAAAAGTGGTCGTGGTCGAGTTGCCTAATATGTTAATTTACATTTTTCAAATGAAGTTTTATCCAATTACTAACTTTTCGACATGCAAAAGTGATACATCAATCAAAAGATAGTAATGCAAAGAATACGATAAAATAAAAATAAGCAAAAACAATAGTTCAATCATTTTGGGGGTACCGAGTCCTATTAAATGTGTTTAATGTTTTTATTTACCATTAGGTTGTAAATAAAAACAAACATAGAAGTTATTATAATTTTACATTCCTTTTAACTTGAAGGTTTGAAATTTTGTGAGATTATAGAAAATTAAAAGAAAAATATTTTTTACGGTAGAAAAAAATTATTTAAATTTTTTATCAATTGTTGTGTCATTTGAATCGTACTATGTCGCCTTAAACTAAAATTTTTTTTTTAAAAAAAAAAAAATGGACCTATTCTTATATAGTTTGCTTTCAGACTTCTAACTACTGAAATCTACTTACTACAGCGTTTCTCAAACTGTGCGGCATGACCCCTACGGGGGCGTAATAACTCTACGAGGGAGGCCCGAGCTTATTAAAAAATCGAAAACAAAAGATTATTTTTAAAAAAATTAATAATTTAATGAACGTTAACAAACGAAATACATTCTGACACAATAAAAATTAAAATTAAAATTTACACCAATATAATACGATTATAATGTATCAGTGCTGCACAATGTATGTTATAATTAATTGAACAGTACTAAGTTGAGAACAAGTTTAATAATTACCAGTGGACTCCAAGGACTTGTCATATTTTAAATTATACACAAAAATTAACACTTATCTTGATAATTTGTACGGTTTAAAAATAACCCCTTAAATGACGATTAAAAGTTACGTGATTCGCTCCTCAATGTCTCCATTTTCCACGTACAAATTTGATAAAGTGATAACTGTTAATAATGATATTAATTTTTTTTTAGAATATGCTTTATTTTGTTATCCTTTAATTCTTAAGTTTGTATCTACAGAGATGATAGTTTAATATATGGAAATTTTTATTGAAACCTGCCACATACATACGAACGGGATTTTTATGGAGGAAAAGTACAAACTACTTTCCAAGAAGGTTTATTCTCTATTCCGAAACGTAAGCATTATTAAAGAAAAATATTTTCAGTATGATAATTTATTACAATTCACGCAAAAAAGTATTTTACGTTAAAAAGTTTAATACGATTCCAAAAGCTCCAGATAGAATCTATTTCAACATTCATCACATTAATAACAAGTTATATTTATTTATTTATTTATTTGCTGGAATATCTTTTGACAAAAAAGTAACTTTTGCAAACTTGATAAATCTAGAAAAAATAATGTGTAAATGTATCGGAATGACTATGTTTCATTTATAATGTACAGTATTCATATTTTTCAAGCTCAAGCATGCATAAATTTTGCTTTTTTTTTTTTCATTTTTGTTTTTAAAAAATCAATGCACTTTAAATGTTAAAATTAATATGAAAAAATTCTCATGATACATGGATTAACTCTTTAGACAATGCAATTTATTTCTAGTAAAGATACATTAAAATATTTTTGTAATTAAAACTGATTTAGGAAAAGAAACCCATTTAGCTTACTAGAGAAAATTAATTCGAATTTCAGCCCTATTTTTTGGGTGGTAAGTATACTTGCCATGAACCCTTTGGGGGATATTAAAAAAGTGGGTAGCTTAATGCTTTTTTTCCTTTTATTTTTATATACGAAAGATTTTAAAAATATTACAAATGGGAAAAAAGTATTGTATATTATAGCTATTTTTATTCATAGATGACAAATTACGATAATATTTTAATGAAATTTAGACAACCACCGAGATACATATAATGGAAACTTTGCAAGTTGTGCACATATGTCATGTTTTTTCTTGATGTTCCTCAGTAGATCTCAAGCCAAAGCCCCTGCATGCATTTAAAATTATAAGTATGGTTATCAACTTTATTAAATCTCACTTCCTCTAGAATCATTTTCTACTGTCCAGGAAACTTATGGATTGTCATTTGTATTTTCGCTTTGAAAATTCTGAAAACAATTCACGTGCTAGCCGAAGACGAAAACATAGTTAATCTTGAAAGCTATATCTCTTCCACATAATTTCCACAAGATAAAGGAATTGATAATTGCCGGATTAATGATTCAGTAAAAGATTCAATGCCACCATTTCCAGTAGCGTCACGCGCGCGCTTCCAGTTGTATAACATTATCGAAATAAATCTAAATAATCCCTCCCATACTTTCATTACGTGTGGTAAAAGCAGTTGGACACGATTAGGGATTGCAATATCGGACCAAAACTCCAATACCGGTATTCAATATTTTTTAAATCTTAATACCGGGATACCGGTTTTAATACCGGTAGTAGAAGTTGTAGAAAAAGAAAGAAAACACAGGCGTTTTTTTTTTTTGCCAGTTGCTTTATTGGAGAGTGTAAATATCACAAAAATAATTTGTTACTTATAAATTACAACAATATATAAAGAATCGCAAGAAAAAGAAAAAAGAACATCTTATTTACATTGTGCCACCATATTCTTTTCATCATATGAATAATGAAGCCAAACCGAAGTATTATCAAATGATATTTTATGTTCTTTAAAGTTACTCTCTTATTCATTATTATTGGTTATTATTTATGATTATATATATATAATGAATCTGAAAAATATTTTGAACCCTAAAATATGATATTCAAATACAATGTGAATAACAAACTCAACAATTTAAAATATATCGAAATATTGCTCACTTTGTTCACAACTACAACCTTGTTTGCACAGATACGAATATCAGACAGCGAATCCTGCGCGTGCGCAGTATCGCTCTGAGCTGTAATAAGACAGTTTTGCCCACCATCTTGGATGATTCTCGTATTTTATCACTTCTCTTGATTGTGCAGTGCAGCTTTATATCCCCAGTCTAATTAATTTCGCCTGTTAGGGAAACACAATCAAAAACGTATACTATTTTGCAATGTTAGCAATTCCTGAACATATAATGGAGACAATTTTAAAAGATATCTAGTGAATACCGAAAAATCGGTATTTAAACTTGTGAATACCGGTATTACAAAATTGTACAAATGGCTCAAAATACTGGTATTCGGTATCCCGGTATACCGGTATTGCAATCCCTACACACGATATTTGTCTGATGGACCCATCCTTTTTTTTTCACTTGAGACTGTTGTACTATATTTTGGGTTGGTTGCCATTGTGAGAATGTTTACCGGATTTCTGACTGCTATATATATTTGGAGTCCTTTTGATATCAAGATGTTTGTAACCTCAAATACACGAAAAATAAATGGAGGAATGAAGGGCAACATTCTAGGGGGAAAAAAATAACCTCAGGATATTGATCTCTCTTAAGCATGTTATTATGTAAGGAGGCAACAGTGTGTATAAGGGTTTGTAATAAAATAGCACTAATGAGTAATGAGTTTATTAATATAGATGACAGAACAAGTGAAAATAAATAAAAAGCTTACCTTGGACATTTAAAAATTACTCCATGGTATAATTAGAAGTAAGTATACTTACCACTGCCTCTTTTAGAATATTTCATAAAACATAAATTCTAATCTTTAAATCAGCCGAAGAATAATTATATAAATACATCAGGGAAGTGCAAGATTAATAGTTGATTATTTGAGAATAGAAACTATTAAGTACCACAAATTCCGGTGTATAACGATCACCTATACTTTCAAGATGCATTTTTTAAATTTTATGTATATTAGATGTATAACGCGCAACCCTTTTTCTATGAAAAAAAATCTGAAATGTACGTATGCACTGCTCTTAGGTTTTGAAGCTCTTTATTCGAAGTATGATCCCTGGCATAGTAAACTTCTAGAACTACAACTCTTGTAAGTTCATAAGTATGCCATTTCTTTTAAATAAAAAGTTATTTCGATATATGTAGAACTCTAATTTTGCTTATGCTTAGCCTTTATTTTATATTTAAAGCTATCATTTTTATACCCGGTTTATAACGTGGACCCATAAATTTTGATCATATTTTTTGTTTTGAAAGTGCGTATTATACGCCGGATTTTACGGTACTTGTAACGTTCGTGTACAAATGAAAAACGTTTCTAAAAGAACTTTTATAACTTGATAATTATCAAATGAACGTTTAAAATAAACAAACAGATAATGCTACTTTAAAATGCTTTTTCCCTCAACGATAGAAAAAAAAATATTTAAAAATCTCAAGGACATTTTATTACATTGAATGTTTATTATATCAACAATCACTATTACGAAACTCATTTCAGTAATTTTCGTTTTAGATTTTACAAAGTATAATTGTCATATTCCAATAATAATAAACAAATATAATAAAGGTTTAGTTGAGTATCAATAATTGAACACAGAATAGTCACTACAATAAAAGCTTTTGAAGGTTATTTTAAGAGGAATGAACGTCCTTGGATGACCTTAAGGTGTGGCGGTATTTAAATTCTAACAATTAATCTCCAATGTCCTTACAATTTTTCAAATTGTTATGATGCATTGTAAGATATTTTAATTCATTTGATCATTTGTGATAATGGTACACAAAAATTATATGCATAAATGTAATTTTCCATGAGCTTTTAGATATAATTGCTATAAATTATTTCTCCAGTAATTTACAAAAGAATTCAAATGCGAAGTGTAAGACTGTTTTCGCACAACATCATCAGTTTGTTTCAAATGGGGATGCGGGTTGGCAATTATCATTGCAGATCTAGTACATCAATTTCCGCTATGTAATTTTGACACATACTTTCCTCCCCAAAAGAAGGAACCTGAGTTATGTCGATGTGAAATTGAACTTGGAGTGATTTTTGCCGAGAGCAGCCCAGCCAAACAAGCACTCTAGGGATTTTAAACATGCCACATAATCATACAACATGGACGCTGTCTAGTGTTCTGCATTATGAAAACATCCCGACCTAAGCCGGTGTCGATCCCTCAAACTTGGAAGAACAATGTCAGCGCCTAGGATCTTTAAAACTAAGCGTTTATAGCCTTAAAAATATTCTTAAAAGAATTAAAATATAAGTCCATAGAAAAATGGTTAATTATAAATAATAGAATGGAATACTTTTAAATTAATTCAAAGCTTGTGTTCAACCAAAAGAATGTACCCCCTCCCCTTAAACACTGAAACCTATGAACATTTGACGAAAATTACGTTAATTTTATTATTAAACATTAACAATTTTTAATATCACTCCATTAATTTTTGAGAACTTTATTACCAAAATATGAAAATAATAGCTATTAATTTTATTTTAAAACAACTATAAAGTACATCCTTAAGTAAAATAATATTTTAAAAAATTCTAAAGAAAATCCCTTAATTTATATTCAGCTTTTTGAAATTATTTCAATTATAATAACTATGGATGTAATTTAGAAGGAAAAATTTACATTGATCAGTAGTCTGATAAAAGATAGGTGGCAGTATTTAAACATTTAATTTTGGTTTCATAATCAAATAGTATAAATTACTTATCCCATTCAAGAAGTGTTAATCCAACAAAGTTCTCGTTAAATTTTATGTAGTACCCTAATTTTTTTTATTAATGTCCCACTCTTAAGTGAAACCAGGCTCTTGGGACTGACCTCGAAGTTTTGAAAGGAGGTAAAATGCTTTACCCTCTAAAGTTATTGTTCACTAAAAAGTTGTCATTTCACTCTTCGTACTTTCCCAACACGCCAACGTAAAACATAGAACATCAATAGATTTATTTACCTTATAATATCTCCACTACACATGACAATTTTTAATCAAAATCGGATGCACTCTGAAGTCACCAAATTTAAACTTTTTTTTCAAATTAGAACTCTTTTCAATAAATATGTAAATAAAATTTACTTAAATTTGCTCTGCAAATTCTAAACATATACCACAAAAACCTTAAAAACATCGAAATTAAAGATTGAAAGAAAGCGTATTAACTTTCGGAACCGTGATTTCGGAAAAAACGCATAAAGTGATACTTTTCATGATAGGTGTCATTTTAGATGACTATATGTGACAATGAGTGATTTTGATAAAAAATATTTTAAACATTAATATTTCAAGTAATTAATCTGATTAACTTGGTTTTATATTAATATTTTAGTTTCAGACTTCTAGAGACTCCAAATAAGTGAATTTTTTGAAAACATTCGCATTATTTTCAGAGTTGCCAACCAATTTTAATAATTATCGGCGTTTTTTTCAAAATTTCTCCCTAGAAGCCCGAAACATGGATAAAACCGCAATTTCTAAGATATATATTTCAAAATTTAGTTGGATTTGTAGAGAGGTCTGAGCTTATATATATAAATATTATATTATAATAGAAGCATTTTTCTACTAAAAAGGAGAACATTTTAAAAACACCTAAATTTTTGCCAAAAAGATTGTATTTAAATAACATTTTTTGTCAAAATGTCCTTAAAATAATTGTATACACATATTCTGATCTAAGTGACACTAAATATTATGAAAATTTACTCTTTTTTTTTTCTTTTGCAAAATCATGGTTCCGAACGTAGTCGGAAAATTAAGATTAGATAAGACAACAACAGTGAAAAAAATATGAGAGTCAATTTCTTTTCTAATATTTTTTCTTATTCCAAATTTTCGCACAGATTTAGCACGAACCTAGATGGGCATCGAAGAGCAGGTAGCGAATCCCTGGTGGTCTCGATATGAAAGTACGGTAAGAATAAATGACATGTATATATCAGTGCATCGTTCCGATATCTTTTATATATCGTCGAAATCTTCGTAACCTTTCATTTAACACGCATTTTAAGTCTCTGAGGCTACGGAAACCTATAAAAACAAGAGGATTCAGGTGCATATAATTTTAGTTAAGGTGGACTAAACGATTCCTTTAGGAGTAGACAGTCCTCCTTTTTTAGGTTTTGTGCTTCCTCAAAATGTGTCCTCCCACTTTTCCTCCTTTTCAATATTTAAATACTGATCTGTAAATATCTGTATTCACGAACCAAACATGTTTGCAAAGGATAGGTCAAAGAATGTATTCAAAGCTAAAGACAGGAAATATTAGCTTTTAGCTGGTATTTTGAATTTATCCCAGTGTTATAGGCAAATATAAAATTGTGTTGAGCGTACTTGTTAAAATGCCCGATATTAAATCGATGACAATGGTCTGTTTAAAGAAGAAAGACGACAGTATTTAATTAAAATCAACATACTGAAATTGATAAAAGATGGGTGAAAATACTGAAACCATTTCAAAAATGAACACATTCCTTATGAAGATTTAGTTATTCTTGTTGAATTTACGTTGTGCTGCCCTGGAACTAATGCAGCAGTTGAAAGAGTTTTTTCAGTTGGTAATGATTTTTGAACAAGTGAGAAATCAAGATTGAATTTTAATGTATTAGCTACAGTGCTTACCGTAAAATTCAGTATGAAGGATATTTTTTGCTCCGAAATTTATATAATATATTAGAAAATGATGTATTACATAAAACAAAAAAATAGTTATTAATAAACATTCCGATGGAAAATACCTATGAAGTAAAACAATTAAAAACGTAATTTTGTTTGAATTAATAAAATGTTTCATAAATTTACGTTGTAATTTTTTCCTTAAATATTTCGTCCTCCTTTTCATTGTAAAAAAACTGGTCCCCTCAACTTAAACAAAGCTAAAACAAAATTATCTAGATAAACGTGCATAATATGAAAACCACATAATTTGGAAAAAAAGTCCTTATTCTCACTTCCTCTTTTCAACTCTTTGATTAAAAACAAATACTTTTTTTACTAGTTTTACATAATATTCAAATAAAAAGACTATGAGTATGAAGTTTATTTCTTTTCTTTAATTTCAATTGAAGGTCAATTAAGCCGCAATCGAACATTCCACATTTCCTTGGGTGGGGTTGGCAGAGCACATTCTTGAAGAATTTGAATATTTCAATCGGATACAACACGAGATTCGGAGTGGATGACCTTGTTAAACAAATGATATATAAGAGAATCTGATTTTTCTTAAAATCACAATATCTTAAACTTTGTATCTGTTTACAACACACCAACTCACAAAATGATTGCTAAGGTAAGAAATTTGTTTTATTTTATTAAGTGATCTTTCGATATATAAGTAATTTTTTCAGGTATTATAAATTCATTATAGCTGATACGTTTCACTTGTTATTTATGAAAAGTCCGGAAGTTAATTTAAATGAAGATTGAGTTAAATTTATGAAATTGGTTTAGGGAAGAAATATATATGAGGTAAATTAAAAGAATTAACAAATATGAAGATTCATACTATGTGTAATTCCTATCTACAGTTTTTATTAAAAAGGTTTTTTTTGTTGTATTTAGTTACTTTTTATAAAACTGAAAAAAAGCCAAAGTCAAATTTGGGTGCAATATTTTTCATTGTTATAGAAACTTATTTTTAAAGTTTGTTGTTATTTATTTTAATTTGTATTTTTTTCGCACTCTATTTTTCATGAAATAGGAATTTTATAAAACAGTATAAGACTTGTACCTCTCCAATCAGAAATTGGGCTTATATAATCATAAATGATGTATTCAAAAATTTTTCTAACAACCGTGATTTATATGATAATCTGTACTATTTATTCATTCTATTGAAAAATTCAAAATACTCGCTCACTAAATTGAAATAAAACTCGATATATTCAGTGAATAATTTTAACAAATACTTTGCTCATAAAAAAATTGTAGAAATTCAAGACAGTAACAATAAATTATATGCAATGTATTGCAATAATGCGCATGTAAACAAAAACATTTTTAAAGATGATTATTCCTTATTAAATAAACTTAAAATATACGGGTGAAAATTGGTGTTTGTTTTAGTAAATATTCTTATTTATAGCTAAAATTAACCATAAAGTAAATTATCATGTATTTCAATCTTTGTAACAATACAAAGAAGTTTGTTAATTCTACATATATTTAGAAGTACTCATACAGCACTATTATTAAAAGAACTGTTTTTCAAATGAATCACATTACGAAAGAAAATTTAATATTTTCATGAGAACACGTTGTAGTGATTAAAAATGGAACTTGAAATTTTCAATGTATATTATCATAATCAAATACACATTTGAATCTCATAGAAAAAAAATGTAATATTATGCTTAAGTTTTATAAAGAAAATCATCCATATTTGTGCCAAAAACCCAGATGTGTAAGAATTCTCATAGACTAGTGTGAAACTCATTCATTACCTAACCTTTCCACGAATTATATTAAATATCCAGGACAACTAAACCGAAGACCAATTAATAACAAACCAATAATTCCAGATATCTAGAAAAATGAAACTTCTTATTTGATGTATTAAATTCTATGTTAAAAACCATATAGTTAAAAAATTCTCTTATTACAGATCACCATTCTCTTCGCTGCCCTCGCAGCAGTCCACGCCAGCGCCCTCTTGGGACATGGTGCCCTCGTCAGCACTGGAGTCAGCAACAGCGCCCGATCTCAAGATGTAAGTATATTTCATGACAGAAATACAAAAAAAACTTGAATATATAATTTTATAAAGAGTAAATTAATGACTTCTATAATGTTTAAGTTGTACTAAATCTTTATTTCATGTTACAACAGGCTTTCGGAAACTACGCTTTCAGTTATGGAATTAAGGATGGACTTGGTGCTGCCAACTCCCGATCCGAAGTAGGAGATGCCCACGGAAACAAGAAGGGATCCTACACCATTGCTGACATCGACGGAAGGGCCCGACGAGTCGACTACGTTGCTGACGGACAGGATTCGAGCCCCGTCAGAGACTAACGAACCCGGAACTGCTGCCAGCGCCCCTGCTGCCGCTCTCATCGCCAGCCCTACGCCGGACCCGTCGCCCCTGTTGTCAACCACGTAGCCCCAGCTGCCCCTGCTATTGCTGCTCCAGTCGCTCTCGCTGCCCCAGCTGTTCTATGGTGGAGTTTCCTCTCGGACACGGAGCCGCCGCTCTAGTCTGCTGCCCCGCTGCTCTTGCTTACGGAGGTGCTCTTGGACTTGGACACGGAGCCCTCGGTCTTGGACTCGCTGCTCCCGCTGGTCTTGCCTACGGAGCTCCTCTCGGTCTTGGTCACGGATTAGGACTCGGAAAGGCTCTCCTTCATTAAAAACTATCCAATGTATTTTCAATTCGGATTTTAATTTATTTTTGTTCTAAATAAATATTTTCAAAGAAAATTTGCGTTTTTTTATTTTTATATTTTTGTAGCCTTACTTGATTTTTAATTTAGCTGTAGAGAAGCAATATTGCTTTTTCATTAAGTCTCTGGAAACGTCCATTGTAGTGATCATATTATATCTTTGTTTCTTATAGCACAACTATTTTACAAACTGCTTTTCTTAAGTTCTACAAGCTTGTACATATTACTTCCATTCATAATCTCCTTTCATGTGTGTTTATATAATAGACTATAATTTTAAAATAAGATAGTTGAAAAATTCTTTTTTTGACTGTGGATCGAAATTTTGATTCATTTTTCTTTTAAAACAAATATGGTTATTATCATCTCGTATTTAGGAATAATTTGAGTATCATTTACAGTGTTTTTATTCTAAGTTTTGATATTTTCAAATATAAAAATAGAAATTTATACATTAAATCTTTTATAGTTTTTGCATCATTTTATAATGAATTAAATAAAATAAAATTCTTTATTTTTTTAATTTTTTTTTTTAAACGAATTTACGGGGTTTTTTCAATTTTTACAGAATTTTTAAAAAAAGAGTTTGGTAAACTCTTTATATTCTCTATATATAATTACTTATATTAAATTTTCTTTCATACAAAGTTCCTCTAACTCTTACAATTTTTAATTATTTTCATTATTTAAAATTATTTCCATTATATTTCCATCATTAAAAGTTATCAATTTTTTTATAAATTTTAGATTAAAAATTTTGGAATTTTTTTAAAAAAAAAGTAAAGGGATTTTTTTTTAAAAACAATTTAAAAAAATTTGATTTAAAATTTTTATAATAATTTTTAGAAATTTTTAAATTAAATTGAATAATAATATAACGAATATAAATTTTAAATTTTATGAATAATTTAGGATTTTATAAATATTTATTAGGTTTCTGAAATTTGAATTTAAATAGGACATCTTTCAGATAATTTTTCATTTTTGTCTAATTATTTCTTCACTCCTATTTTTTTATAAATATTAACAAAAGTAAAAATTTTTTTTTAAAAAATCCGTCTCCAAGTTGTTTTAGCCATAAATAAACCCGTAAAATAATTTAAAATATTGAAAAAATATTTTTATGCAATTATGAAAAATACCTATATGTTTTCGAAAATCTTATGACGTGACTTATGATCAATGTACTTATATACTAAGTTGTTTTGAATTTTTAAAAAAAAGTTATTTAAAATATAATATTAGTATTCTGATAGTTTTCTTTGATCAATTGTTCACGGCAAGAAACCCCCCGAAAATATTCCAAAATAAAAAAAGAGAGAATATATAAGTTCCATTTAAAAAAAAGTTTTTAAAAGATTTTTAGCTTTAATTATTAAACTGGGAGCGTTTGGAACGGAAATCCATTCTGTATAGATTGCTTTCCAACTACGAAAACATCTAACTGTTACGACAAATTTTTATGTTTCATGATACTTTTTTTAATAAACCGCAATGACAATTTTTTTATCAGTGCAAATTTCCCCATTTCTATGAAAAGTTGATAAAACTACACATATTTATTTTTCGTTGTGATGGTCAATTTAATTCTGCATAAGTATTTTCTAAGATGAACATCGAAGCGAAATATTTCTTGAAAGATCCGAAACTCTTATGAATTAATGTCATTTAAACTCATTAGTATTCCGGAAAAGCAAGCAACGTGTTAATCGACTTTCCTTTAATTTTGAAACCTGCTACAAAAGGAAGTTTGTGTCCTTCTTACAAAATGAAAACAAAGAATTAACATATCAAAAAGGCATGTTTCTGCATGTTTTTTAAAATGCTTTATCATTTTAGATATTTTTATAAAATAATTTATGTCAGAATATCTAAGCCTGTAAGGAGTATCTGGGACTGATAAAAATGTAAAATTTGATCTTTAAAATAAATTTTAGTTAGAGAAAAGTGATAAACAATATGACATTGATGTATTTATACGACATAGTTTTGTGTTCAATCAATATTGTAACAATCTCATTAGCTATGAATTGAAAGAAAAATACCCCCTAAATATTTTCCGATTTTTCGGAATCGTGAAAAAAGGGAAAAATGGGATTTTTTCATATTTTAGTCACTAAGGTAAAAATATATGAAAAAATCTTTTTAAGGGTTTTTAAAAAGAAATTTTTTTCAATTTTTTAAAAATGGCGAAAAATTTTTTTAAATGCCCCTTTTTTAAAAAAATCCCTCTATTGAAAAAATATTTTGTCAAAAAACCCCCTTTAAGACCCTTTTTTTTTTGGTTTAAAAAAATTAAAAAAAATTGCCCCCTCTGTTGTCTTAAAATATGGATAAATTCACCTGTAATTTAAATATTTAAAAAAAATTACAAAAAAAGTTGACCCTCTGTAAGAGTTCTGACCCATGTGAAAAGCAAAATATTATTATAATATAAGCAGTTTTCACAAAAGGATAACTTTTTTTAAAAAAAAGATTATTTTTAAGAATTTTACCAAAATATTGTTTTAAAAGGTTTTTTTGGGTAAAAAATTGCCCTTTAAAACTTTTAATTAACATGTTTTCTAATCTAAGGACACTAAAAAATTATAAAAAATTATCCATTTATTTTTTGTAAAATACTTTTCCGGAACTAGTCAAATCCCTTAATATCCAAAAAAAATACAACTAGTTTTTTTTATATAACTTTAAAACAAATAAGCATAGAAAATCAGGCTTAGGAAAATTGTGCTTTAAGCCATTTTTTTTATTTAATATTATCTAATTTAGCAAAAAGTATAATTTGCAATTAAAGATTTTTTTTTATAAAACTTTACTATTTGATTCTAAATACCACAGAATTTTATGATCAAAAAAAATTAAATAATTTAATGATGAATGTGTCTGCCCTTACTTGAACTGCTCAGCACTGATTTTCCATATTTATAATAAAGATATTAGCCCCTAGAATGAGATACAATGCGTTCGTTTAACGACCTAAGAGATGGATTTTAGGCAGCCACTTATTCCCTGAGATAACCTGAAAGAACTGTTGAATTAAAATCCAGACATCGAACTTCCAATTCTAACCATTCTAAATCTTTATCTTTATGACCCTGCTTGGTTTGAACTGGCAATTTAATGCTTCAGGATGAATTCATCCCCAATAGTACTTGTTTGACATAATGGAGCAAAGGGGAGGACCACGCTTTTCGGTGTTTCGAAGCAATCAAAACTCCTTCACGAAGCACTTGCAAGTAAATGTGATTACCAAGAAAAAAATCAACCAAATCATGATTTTACTTATAATGTCTTTCAAAAATACCAAATTGGTAATATCTTATACCTTATTGATATCGACGTCTGGGAATTGTACATAAATCCATTGTTGTCTCTTTCTGGTAAAGGACTTATATATCCAACATAAAAAAGCTCTTTTCCATCAAGTAATAGAGACTCACGCAATGTCAACTTCTGTAGAAACTATGAATAAGATGACGTCTGTGTAACCTTTATGGCGGATATTATCATCTCTATTGTTGAACAATGATCTCAAATGAACTAACGAACACATTAGTGTTCTACTCCTTTTGGCCGATAGTACTAGAAAGTAAAATTTCACCTCAGTAAATCGTAACTAGTAGGTAATCTAAATAAGATCTTCTGTTAATAAATTTTTAAATTCAAATTGATTCCAGATTCCTTGGACCACACTGCAAGATTTGTTGCGACATTTTGCAACACCAACATGTAGTATTCCCATATTCCATCTGCATTCTTACTGAATTGGGTAAATACATCTCCAATATATTGCTGAAAATACCTTAGACCCAACAACTGAAGATGAGCAGAAAATTTCCGCACAAATGTCAAGTGTAGGATATTCCCAATTCTTTCTGATCAAGTATCCGATAAAAAAACTAATGGAGTGTGTATTATTAGTAAGCATTAACTATTTCTGATCAGTTACTTATACAAATTATTCTTCACTTTATTTTCATTCTTAGAAGAATGAGAGAAAAAATATTGGAGTTCGGCTTATATTTTGGAAGCCAATGTAAAAAAAAGAATTCCAAAACCTTACACTTTTACATTTCTTTTTTTAAATGCATTTTTTATACTAAAAAACAGAATCCCATAAAGTGAAGAAACAGTGAAAATTTTCTTGCTTTCGCTGAAAAATTACTTTATATTATGATTATTTTCATGCGCATCACAAAATGAATATATTTAAGGCCATAGTAGCACCGAAAAATAATTAGGAGCTCCTTGAATATGCTAAAAATATCCTCAAAAATGGATTTGCAGAATATTATATAAATATAAAAAAATGAAATATTTTCATCATTATTCGTATAATTTCTTAAACAAAAATTTTGATTTGTTGAAACTTTTTATTCAAAAATTTCAAGTTCAATACTGAAAGCTTATTACTATTAAAGTCATTTGGTGTTCATTAGCAAAGGTTAGCAAAATCTATCTTATAGAAGTATTCTCAATCAATCAGATAGTAAATTGTATGTATCAGACAAAAAAAAAGACTATACATTAAAGAGTTAACTTATTTCCTGCTAGTGAATTTAACTCCCACAAAACTATTTACTATAACTTACTTAATACAAATCAGGTTTTAAAATTTTAGGCGTACAATTCATTAAAGTCCATGAATTCAAAATGGCCGGAAGACAGAAAAGTGTTAGAAATTCTGTCCAAGATCAAAACCAAATTCTTTTTAAAATGCTTTTTCAAATCTCAATTATTTATAATAATCAGGAATCGCAGTTTCAAATCCCCGAAATAAGCAATTTCAATCAACAAAACTAATTAACCG
>BMAV01013411.1:300801-358830 GCA_019973955.1 Trichonephila inaurata madagascariensis | reverse complement strand
TTTCTAGCTGATCGGGAAATTAGTTTAAAATAAATTTACAAAATTCCACCCGACAGACATACAAGCCCTTTGGGCTAGGTTCACGACTAGAACTTTTTCTGCATTTTCATGCATTGTCATCCACTTCTGAGATGTGGTCCAAATTTCAAGTCTGCAGCTCATCGGGAAGTTAGTTTCAAATCAATTACCACCCGGATAGACAAGAAAGCGAGTTAATAAAAACATAGTAATTAATAATTATTTTATTTATTTAAATGATTTCTTATTAAAATAACGACTAACTGGTAATTGGTAATTTATTTAGAATAAATATTCTTACTATAATATTACAAATGCGAAAGTTTGTATGTGTGTATGTATGTTTGTTACTCTTTCACGCAAAAGCAACTGAATGGATTTTAATGAAACTGTACAGTAATATATAGCTGATACATCAGAGTAACACATAGGCTATAGTTTATAAAGATATTGTGTGAAGGGTCCAAAATATAGCGATAATTGTCAAGTAAGTAGGAAAAAATTGATTAATTATTTAATTTATAATTTAATTTATAATAAATTAATTTTTGATTAATTATTTAATTTATTGATTTAATCAGTGTAACCAGTGAATACCAAAGTTTCATTCGACAAGTGACGGGCAGGACATGATATAAAAAATATGCATCAACAAGAAAATAATACAATATTATTATAAGAGTTTAAAAAACACTTCTGTGAAAAAACAGAGGAGGGGGACACGAATAGATTGCGAAATACTGAAACAGGAAAATAGCTTATCATGAATCATATTGTTATTAAAAATAAAATAACCTAGAAGGAATAGCTTCCTGTGTAGGTTTTTAAGATGTATGGTAAGATTTTTCACACATGGAAGTTTATTTTCAAGAAACAGTTAGAAAAATGAAACAATTGAAAAATAATATAAACTTTTCAATAAGTAAAGTTCGCAACACCATACAAAGGAAAGAATTTTAGGGAATTCTCAACAAGTTCAAAATTATTTTTAACTAAGTTGGCCTGATTACAGTTATGTTGTAACCTTTTATATTTATATATTAAATGTGGGAGAAATTATCGCAAGTTCGACTTGCTTGGTGGTCAGAGTGCGAGGGCCCGCTTGAGGTTGAGGGCCCTGGTGCACGGCACCGCTTAGCCCATTGGTAGCTACGCCACTGTGTTCACTAGTACTTTCTGTTTCAGTTCTACATGTAACTACTTGTAGAAATCAAATTTAATTCAGTTGAATGAGCTTGTTGATGACATTTTAAGAAAAAATAAAAAGTCTTCCAAGTTTTGATAGAATTACACATTTTTGTTTACGATAGAATTATATTTGTAGTACAAATAAGAATATACGTAAAATAAAATTATTCATTCAGATCTGAACCGAAAACCGTTATTTTTGGCAGAACGGAAACCAGAACAGAAACGATATATATATATTTTTTATAGATGAACCGGAACAAAAAAATTACGGTTCGAAGCTCTGGCTCTATATGTTTTGAAATCACTTATTCAAGATATTATTCCAAGATTTGGAAAGAAAAAAAAAATAGTGTACTCTTCCAGATCTACAGTTGATAAGGAATTTGATTTTTTTTAATTAAACAATATTTCGATATATGTAGAAGTCTAATTTTTCCAGGAGCTTTTTCTTTTTTTTGGGTAACATTTCCCCAGAGTATAAATGCGCACTCATGCATTTCGATCTTATTTTCGTGTTCAAATTGTGCGTTATACGCCGGTTTTTACGGTAATTAATTGTTTTATAATTGTTACGGTTGTTTTATTTCAGACGTATATGTTTAGTTTGTTGGGTTAACTGACAAATAATAATTTTTTTTAAAAAATTCTTATATTTTCGTATATTAGTTGTGTTTCGAAAATTTACAGTACAACGCTACGTACGTAATACGTACAACGCTATTGTGCTCATAAATAATGAAATAAATGGAAAAAAAGACAAAAAATTTTTAAAAAGATCCACAGAACAAACGTGAATATAAAGATATATATTTCTGAAAATAAGCCCATTTCGGGATATTTTAAAATAAACTAGACTACTATATATATTTTTATATATTATTCCCTTATATATATTATATTTACAGGCAGTGATGTGCTTTAAAGTATATATATATATGATATATACTATATATATATATATACTATATATATATATATAAGAATGGAAATTTTGGGAAAAATTTTTCTAAATTATTTGTTAAATGTTTTTCTGCTACGTATTATGTTTTTCTTGATTATCTCTAATTGTAGCTGTAATAAAGTGAATAATAAGTGTGTGAAAATTCTTGCAAGATAGTATGTAAAATCTAAATAAGTTTTTGGAAATTATAATTCAATGGCTAATTTTTATTTTTGCTTGAAAACATATAATTTTATGTCATATTTTCGTATTAATTTTCGAACAGTAGCTTTACAGGAGGAAACATACTTTAGGAAAGGAGAAAATTTATGTGCTTCGAGTGATACAACACCGATCAGTATAAATATTTAAGATGACTCCAAATTCCATTAATGACTTTATCTTCATCAAACTTGCCTGTTATAAAAACAAACTATTCTCTATAACAAACCACTGATGAAGGGATTCAAGTGGTGCTCTATTTCAGGACTTTTGATTTAAACCCTGAATGAAGATTTATATGTGTGAGCATGTTAGAAGAGAAAATCTCTAAAAAATAATTGTAAACTTTGAGAATTATGTGAATAAAAAGTGTCGATGAAAACTTGAACGAATATATGGATGTGGGTGTGGAAGTTATAACAGTGAGGTGTTTCTTATACAAAGCCACGAATCATTTTTTTTTATAGTATTTTACTAAAGATAGATAATAAAATTTAAGCATGAGTTTATTTATATAGTTTAGTTTATAATAGCTAAACTTTTTAAGTAAATTTAATTCTAAAAAATTTAAAAAGGAAATAGAGTATTAGACGAATTTTTAAAAATGTGAATAAATGAGTCTTTCACACATACATAAAAACAAATCACTAATTACAAAATAAAATTAAGCTAATAATTTAAAAAAATCACTTGCCTGTACAATTAATCTGGGTAAAATAACGAATTCATTTACCTTTAAAATGTACATTAATTATTACCAATAAATATATATTATAAATAAAAACATAAACTTTATTTATTTATTATTGACTTTTTTTTTCCTTACATAAGGATAAAACTCGAAACATGTAATTCATTTTCAAAGTTTTATTAATCACAGTAAATGGATTATTAAAAGCTTATATAACAATTTTTTTAATTTGTAATTAAGTTCCTCATTTACTAGTCAAAATATATTTCTTCTCAAAATTAAATCCATTAAAAATATTTTGATTTACTGAAAGAAATAAAGAATTGTTATTTTTAGCCACGCAAGGGAATTTAACTATTATACTCCAAGACAGAAGAAGAAACGTCTGAAAAACAATCTCCCAAATGGGGAACAACAAAACTTTTATACCAATGAATCACTAGGGATAATAGAAAAAATGCTATAACGCCAAACCAGGCAACCCAGAATACTTATCGTCATTGCACATCTACCAATGACAAGCAACGTCTTTACCTTTGACCGTGCCGAAGAGTGGAATGGCTGAGGTGGTGTGAGAGGAACCCCGTGCTCTTTATTTAACGTTATGCGTATTTGTCAATAACAATATTTTGTAATTAGTGATGCCATTGTGAGAATGCTAAAATGTGATTTAGATTTATACATCACTTAATAGTTTATTAAATTATTGTAACAAAATTTTCTACAAGGCTTCGAAACTATAGGTAGAAAACTAACATTTATTTTTTTAAACATTTTATTTTCAGTTTCAGTTTCAAATTTTAACTGTTCTTTAAAACACGTGAGCAATCTCTACATTTATGTGTATGAATGAGCCATGCACCGTTCTTGCCTCTTCGCTCTCTGAATTCGATGCGTAAGTGGGTAAAACATAAAATGTATTCTGTAATTTAAGATTTATCATAGGCATAAAATTAGTTAAATGTTCAGTTTTTCATGTTTTGTTATTCAATTGGAAATATTTCATTGTCGTTTTAATTTATGTCCAGTAAATATTGAATGAAATGATTTGCAAATTGAGCAAAAGTTGATGTCATATAAGAAATTATGCTTTAATTGGGCATTTGTGTTATTTTTTCCAAAAAAAAAAAAAAAAAAATAATAATAATAAAAAAAAACTGTACAGTCTCATTAGTTTTTAAAATAGAAAGCTTTCATAGTTTTTGTAGTTCATTGTTGTCTTAAATAAAGAGAGGCATAACAAATTTTGCTTTCAAAACTTATTAGTTGATAAAATAAAAAGCTTTCATGATTTCTGTCTTAAAATAAAGAGAGGTATAACAAATTTTACTTTCAGCCAGTGTGTCAATATAATTAACATTATTTATAACTAAGTATTTCAAGTTTTTATTTAAATTTAAGGTACAGTAGCATTTTTAACTAAAGCCAATTTGTATTGTAGTTGATGTTGTAGAAACTTGCCTTCCATTATGAAATGTTAATGATATGATCTTGATTATTATACTATTTATGTTCATTTGATATGGAGAATGAGTTTCCAGGTCTTGTCCATCTTATTGTAATTCTTAATTAGACATCTGTTTTAAATCCATATTTGATTCTAAAAAAACAGGTAAAATAATGAATTTTATTTACATTGCAAAATTAGCTTGGATGAAATTATGACAGTATCAGAGTTTTCTTGAAGCTTATTGAGTTTTATAAATATTATAATTTATCATGTAATGAAGGCATAAAAGAGTGATGTAAAAAAATATAAAAATGTGATTCATTTAACTTTCAAAATACGAACACGGAAAAATTCAAAGTTAGGTTGGATTGTCGTATTGGCCACGTATCCCGCCAAATTTTTTCTTGTCAAATTGATAAAGGGTCAAAATCGCCAAATGGTGGGGTTGCTACTCCAAAACACAACACGCAAAAATGTGCCAAATTGACGATTTTTCAAAATTTGGCCGATTTTGCAATTTCACCAAAAGTTAAGCGCAATATATTTTTGATTTTGTTAAAAGAGTGGTATACGGAAGTAATATATATATATCAGTGGCGCACACAAGGGTCCGGATCCCCCCCCAAAGCCTTTGATTTTTTTCCGAATGGTTATAATTCTATGTATATAATAGGTAAAATTTAATTGAATATTTGTTAATGATATTAATATTAATTAATGATATTAATATTAATTAATGATTGAATATTAATTAATGATAATTACTTATTCAATAATTAGTTTTTTACTGTGTTTTGTTCCTGAAAATCGACAAAATCAAAAATAGCATGATACAAGAGTGGTGAACTTTCAACCCCAGACCCCCCTCCCCTTGAAAAATTTCTGTGTGCACTACTGATATATATATATATATATATAAGCATAAGATTCTGCATAAGATGGTTGCTACTCTCTTATTTATGGTTTTTATTTTTACATGTAAGTTTTTATCCTAATTTTTCTATAGAAAATTTTCTTAATCTTCCTCTCTTTGAGAGAAACATTAATGTTCTCTTTTCATACTTTAATTTTACTCTATTGTCAGGTTTATCATCCAGGTGTGTTAGAAATAAGCTTCTTTTCAATATGTGTGGCTCTGTTTTTTTTATGATGAGGAAAATTTCTGCTGTACAGGGAAGGTGGATCCATTAAGCATTACTTAACACTAAACCGCAGGCCTAATTCATCGACAGCTTTAGAAATCATAACAGGTTTCCAGTTTAGTCCAAAGATTCTTTTTGTATGTATTTGTTGTGTCTCTTGAACTCCAATTTCTTTCTTTGGCATTGTAGGTTTTAGAACTTTTTCACTTTTATTTTATTATACTATATATATATATATATATATATATATATATTATATATATATATATATATATATATATATATATATATATATATATATGTATGTATGTATATGTATATATATACATGATTTTTTTTTTGAGAATATGATATGGGTTTATTATTTACTCTGTGATTAAGGTTTTTTGGGCACATGTGTGAAATCCTGTGATTATTTTTGTACACTGCTTATATTCAAAATCATTAAGAGCTATTTGTTGTTTTCTAGAATTGAATTAGGTAATTTTGGCTGCTGAAAAGATTTGTAAGAGTTTGGCTGGGATTATCAGGCTTTTAAACATCTATAAGTTTTTGTTTGTAATTGGATTGTAAATATTATTACCAAACATAAAGTCTCCAAGAAGTGCAAGATGAGGCTGTTGATTTGATAAATGTCCTTCTACAAGTTGCTAATTTTTTTAATATTTAATGGCTATTAATAATCATTTAGGCAATTATGATATTACTGATACTAATATTATTGAAATTTTTTATAATTGATTCTTTGAAAAATGCTAAAAAAGAATTTTAAAATCTTTTTCTCTAGCTTTTTCGGTACCTGCATATCAGCATCACCACAGCCAAATTTGGGTAATGCAAATTGTGCCATTTTTTGCCAATATTGGATGGATAGTTTCTTTTTAAAATAAAAGATGTTAGAAACTTTTTGTTGTTTTGGTATCATGACACGATTCATGTGGCACACATTTTGCTCTGGTGATGCTAATATGTAAGCATCCTTTTTAAAATATTGTTTTAGATTTTTCAGATGTATTATAATTTGTTAAATATTCATGGTTTGTATTCTCTTTTTGTGAAGGTTTTCAAGATGAACAGTGATTCAGATAGAACCATTGATTCTGATGAACTAGAAGAAATAATTCGTCAATCACAAAAGAATGATGGTGACATATCAGATAAACCTAAAAAAATCCAACGTAGGCCCAGTTTTCATGATTTATCTGATACAGATTCAGAAGCTGAAATTTTAGAAAAGAAACAAAAAGTGACTAAATCAAAAACCAGTACTGCTCGTCAAAAATGTGAATATGGCAAGAATTGTTATAGGAAAAATCTTGATCATTTAAAGAATTTTGATCATGGTAGTGAAGAGGAATCAAGAACATTAAGTGTTAAATCTAGGAAAAGAAATAAGTATGACATAGAAAATCCAAAAGAAGGAATGAAAATTAAATCTAAACATAGTGAGATATCAGGTCCAAATTCAGAAAGTGAAACACCAAACAAAAGGAAGAAAGAAAGCGGTAGTCCATCTGTCTCAAATATACGTCCTAAGTGCCCTTATGGGAAAAAGTGTTATCGCAAAAATCCTGATCATATAAATGAATTTGATCATAAAGGTATGATTTCTTTCTTTTTCAAATTTTTAAATATATATAAAGAAAATATATTTGTTCATATTCAATGTAAAAAATAATTTAAAGCAAAATTGTACAATTGGAAAATAAGTTTCCTTGTTGCAAATTAAGTTAAAAAACATGGTAAGATTGGAAACTTAAATAAAAGACTCAAAACTTATAAAAAATAAAATGAACTTAAATTTTCTTTTTCCGAACAGGCCAACAAACATTATAGTAACATTATTAATTTAATTAAAAAAGGATTATGTCACTCTGTTCGAAACTTAGTCTTGCATTATGATAATTGTAATTGAATAAATGTGTATAGTAGTTGAATTTTGAAATAATTAATATCTTAAAATTTGATAAAGAATGTCTTTGTATATTATAAAACACATATATACAAATTGTCTTAGTTAGAGATTGAATTTTTGTACATTACTTGTATATTTAAACTTTGTAATTTTTGTATATTACTTATGTATCAGTTTTATTTTTTGAATAACCTTTTGTATGTCTATGTAAAAGATATTTTGTGATAGTAATAGAAATTACTATCTTCAATCAAGACCTGGTTTGTGACATTCTTATGCAGAAAGGTTAAATAGACTTGGTGTAGGCTTTCCTGCCCCAAGGGGTTTTGAAATAACAGTATCTTCAATTTTATACTTGCAATGAAAATTACCAAAAAGTATGTGAACTGGAAAAAATTAATTGACTATTATATTATTTATAGAAATGAAGAACTTAATATGTATTTAATTTTATTTATAATAAATATTTCAAAAAGGGCAATAAGTTATCAGTCGTTTAATTTAAACAGGAGTCACCATGTGAAGGCAACTGAATTCACCCCTCATAAATATTTTAATTCTTAATTAATTTTTTTTTACCTTTTCAACTGAGTAATACAACTAAATGCAAAATGTTTAACTCATAAGTTTGAGTCACAAAATGTCAATAGATATTTTTGGGAGATCATATGGAGTGGTATGTAAGTTAGCTCAATTTCATTTATAAGGTTAAAAGCATTAACTGCATAGTACATTATTGGAAAAGTAGTAAATAGTACTAAATTACTTTTGAGCCAGTGATTAAAGAGCTGCTAATGCAATAGATGAGTTGGAAAAGTTTTCTTCAAAAGGCATATATTAGAGAGGCTAAGAGTTATTTTGATACGTTTGTCAGTCATACAAAATGCCAGTGATGGTACAGTAGAAAGCACATTTCTATTAATTGATCTTCCTTTGAAAAGCTTAAAAATATTTACAGGTTTCAATTGGGAGAAAGAAGGTGTTTAAAATTTAGATGTATTGATTATCTTATTCTCAATTTCTTATAAAGGGGAATGTGATAAAAGTTAAAGAAAAGTAAGGAGAAATATTTTTAATAAAGGAGAAAATATTAAATCATACAATCTGAATTTATTAATTATAAACTAAAGAAATCCAAGTATTATTTAAGGATCTTATGCTAATGGAAAATAAATAAATAAATACGTTCAGTTTTGGTTGGAATTGGGTTATTTTTTTCTAATTTTAGATATTAGGGAAATCTCCAGAGAAATTTCTGAAATTTTTTGATGTAAAATAATTGAAATAAATGATATTAGTCACATTTTCAAGTTTAATAAATTTTTCATCAACTATAATTTTACATAAGGCTGCAATTTCTAATTTGTTTATTTGCACTTGTGCATAACCCATCAGAGGTAAGCATTTATAAATAGTAGCCTCATGAAATGATTGTGGTTTGCAGTCAATAGGTTTTAAAGTAAAATGTTTTGATTAAAAATAATGTAGATTGCGAGTGTTTTATTTAACTTTAAAGTCAATGAAGCATAAGTATTTTCAATTAACAATCCCTTGCTGTCAGTGTTGAATCTAAAAAGATTTAAAATTCTGCGCTGTATAATTTAAAGATGTGTATTACTTAACACTATTTTCATATTAGTTTGATGTTGGAAGTAATGAAAAATTATAAGTAAGTGAAATCGATCATCCTTTTTTTAGAGGAACTTTTTTATAGATTAACTATAAATGTTTATTTTGTCTGAAAAATTTGTATTTTTTATTTTATTTTATTTATAAATATATATATATAGCTTGTAAAGTTTAATAAAATACAAATAGCTTTTTCATTAAATCTATATAACCATATCTCATGTATTTGATTTTACATTATTAGGTGAAGAATGTGAAGATGTAACTGTTGAAGAACCAAGTTCAGAGAAGTCTCAAAAATTACCCCAACTCAAATGTCATAACTTTCAGTTTTATGTTACTAAAGTTAATGGTATTCATCAAAAGTATAACATGTTAGCTTTGGATATTAAAGGTAAAATTTCGGGTATTAAGGTTACCTTACTTATTTCATTCTGTGCTGATAAGAATGAGCTGAATTTTTTTTTCTTGTTTTCTGTTTAGTTGTAAAATTGTAACATATTTTAAATATTATCAATCAGTAAATCTTCTGAGTTATATATGTATATGAAATATCCCTCAAATAAATATGCTGAACTCTAAGTTGATTGTTAGAAAACAGTTCACATAATGGTTTATTAACTTTTGGATTTTTAATCAATTTTTTTTTTTTGGATATTAAAACATGGAATGAAAGTTATTTGAATTTTAGAATTTGTCCTTTATAGCCTAGTTGTGTAAATTTATTTTCTATGCATAATTTTTTTTTGATTTTATGCATAGACAGAGGACTGGTAGTTTATGACATAAATTTTCATGATGTATTCTAAGTAAGACATTTTATGTACAGTAAGTCAAAAACTAAACATTTTATTATTTCCATTTTGTTACACAGAAGTTTTTTGGTCTGTAATTTAGAACTTAATTAATATTATTTTTTTTATAATTTTTATGAAAATCCCAAACATAAGAATAAAATAAATATTATTTTCAAGACACACACTGAAAAAATAAATGTACTTTTTAAAGATTTGAAATGTGTTATAGTTTTGCTGTCACTGTATGCATGAATTTTATCTTAATAATGTATTATGATTTTTTTATAGATATACTCTCTTTTAAAGATGGGTCATTAGTAAAATCTGCTCAAGTATGTATTTTGGCAATTCTTTGTTTTTGATAAATAATATTAAAATTCTTTACAAGAATATCTTTTTGAATAAATTTAATTATCCTTTCTTGCATTTATTTCTCTGTATAACAATTGTAATTTTGGTATTAATAAAGCACTGTTACTGTAAGAACAATTTTTTTTTTAATATTACTCTGTTTTGTTTTACTTTATCTGAAAAATGTTACAAATTAGAATTTACAAGTGAGTAAAATATTATCATTATCTTATGTAATTTAATTTGTATTATATAATACTTTAATTTTCCTACTTTGTGCTAAATTAGCTGTAATAGTTCACACTCATATATCATGAGTTCAATTAATACAGTAAGACCCCGCTTAACGCTGTTTCGTTTAGTGCTGTTTCGGTTTAACACTCTTTTATTTGAATTGTGGGATTCCCCGAAATACTGCATGATGCGTTAGTCTTTCCGATATCCGAAGCAGTTTACGTGTGTTTCTTCTTTCCTGCGGTGTTATACGAACATATTTGTATTGTTTCAAACATTTGTTGACGTTATTGTAAGTATAAATTTATATAATATAACGATTGCCATAGTGACAAATATTATGATTTTTAGTTTTAGTTATGGGTGATAATAAAAAACACGAAAATAAAGCAACGGGTAAAAGCATTTCACTAGAAACTAAAACGCAAGTGATTAGAAGATTAGATACTGGTGTACGTCAATCTGAAATTGGTGCTGCATTGAATTTGGCAGCTTCAACAATAAGGACCATTCTTAAGAATAAGGAAAAAATACTGTCATCAGCAACTGCAACTACGACAAGCTCTGCAACTGGAATTACCCGTTCTAGAAATAATATAATAGAGGAAATGAAAAAAAACGACTTTCTATATGGATTGACGACGAAATTGAATGCAATATGCCCCTAAGCCAATATATTATAATGGAAAAAGCAAGAAGAATTTTTAATTGAAAATGTAAACATACTGATTTAGAATTTTATTTATTTGTATATGTACATTCATTAATTATGTTTCTATATTGGTAAGAAATAAATTTTGCTCTATTGTTATAAAAAACATAATTAATAAATTTAATGAAAATACCAGACCAAATTTCTACCCATCTTCCTCTAACTTCATTATTTACATGATGAGAGAACCTCATTTAATGCTGTTTCATATTACACTCTACTTTGATGGTACGTATACCCCGCATTAAGCGGGGTCTTACTGTACTTTTTTACTTTACATTATTTTTAAAATTTGTTATCAAGTTTTTCAATGTGTTTAAGTTTTCATGAAATCTTTTGACATGAAATTGTTTCCAGATATTTTGCAATTTTCATTTTTAAATTTTTTAAAAATCAGAATTACTGTAACACGAGACAGTAATTCTGAGTTTGTTTACTGATGCCAATGCTATTGGGTTGAAGGTAAAGTTCTGTCATATTTTAAAGAAATATTTGAATTCTTTTATAAAAATATGGGTTTAATATTAATCAATTATATATGCTCCATTATTTGTCTAACTTGTTGCCATCTTTCAAGTAACCTGTGAATTCCTGTTTTGTAAAAGTTCTCATCCTTGGAGTTAAAATAGTCAGCAACTGCCTTAGAAACACTTTCAAAAGAATTGAATTTTTTTCGTGTTAGATAATTTTGCAGAGATATGAACAGGTAATAATCAAATGGTGCAATGTCAGGTGAATACGGTGGGTGACCAAGGACTTCTCATCCTAACGCATTCAGTTTTTGTTGTGTCATCATTGCAGTATGTGGTCGAGCATTATCGTGGTGGAACACTATTCCTTTTCTGGATGCTAATGCTGGCCTTTTTTCTTTGATAGCTGCATTCAATTATTCCAGCTGATTGCAGTACGGATTCGTGTTAATGGTTTTTCCCTGTTTCAGCAACTCGTAGTACACTGGACCTTTCTGCTCCACCACAAAGCTTTTCTTTGATGGATACTTGATTTTGGAACTGTTGCTGATGATATTCCTGGTTTGCAGTAAGATTTTTTTCTCTTAATGTTCTCGTAAGGGAATGCACTTTTCATCTCCTGTAATCAGCTTTTCTAAAAACTGCTCCACATTGTATCTAATCAGATGTGATGGACACATTCTTACACGATCAGACAAATTCTTTTCCGTTAATTCATGTGGAACCCAAACACTTCGCTTTAAACACAAATCCAAGAGATTTAATTTGATCTCCAACAGTTGTATGATGAATGCAAAACTCTTCTGCTATTTCTCGACTTGTTAAATGTGGATTATTTTCCAACATCGATTGCAAAACATCATTATCGATCTTGGATGGTCGTCCAGATCAATCACTTTCTTGGAGGTACAGATCCTCGGAACGAAATTTGCTAAACCATCTTTGACAAGTACGAACATTTACAATATCTTTTCCAAATACCGCAGATAAATTTTTACATGCAACCAATGTGTTGCTTCCTTTTTAGAATTCATACAAAATGCAGTGTCATAAATGCACTTTATCTACTGACATGTTTTTCTCTTTAAGTATCACAAGTAAAAAAGGACTTCTTTTATATTATACAGCAGCTAAAAAAATAAATAAATAAATCTGAATGACTTACTAGCCAGATGTTTTTTTATTTACAAGAAAAATCACCTTCCTATTTAAAATATGACAGAATTTTCCCTCCAACCCAATATAATTTTATTTTATCAAATACATTATCTCAATTGTTTGTATAATACTTTACAAGAATTGCATCTCATATTTAAACTAGTATGTTACTCAGTAATTCAATTAATTTATTATTCTGTAGTTCAATTACATGTTTGACATCGAATGGTTGATGCAGCAATATCCAGAAAAATATAGGTAAGTGGAATCTCTATGCATATATTTTTAATCTTTAAAGAGGCAAATATATTTGCAAATTTAATGAAGATGTTTCAGTTCATGCATATTAACCCAATACCAGCATAATGATGATTACTAAGCATTTCCTTAGTAATCATTAGTTCAATTTAGTTAAAATTCATTATTCAATAATACAAGTAATATAGGATAATACATATATGAAATAAATCATGAATGTGTCATTTTAGTAATTGCAAAATTTTAAAAGAAAAATTTTGTGTAGTTGTATTATATTAACTGTTACTCTTCTTATATCTTTATGTGTATTGCAAACATTCAGTATTTTTAAAAATATTTTTTTTATTAAATTAATTTTATCACAATACGAATTCTAAACGTTCATTTATTAGATACACATAAGTGTACTAATGTAAAGAATTTTGTTGTTTTTGATTTTTTTCCCTCATGTATGATTCCTTTCTAAGTTCATATTTAGAACAGATTTTTATTAAACATATGACTTATATTTATTTGATTTCTTTTTTATTAAAACTAAATGGGTTTCACGTATGTTTACTATTTCAGTTTCAACATTTAACCCCTTAATGATTGCATAATTTTGAGGAAAACGGTCATAAAAGTGCCTATTTTTTTATTCAAAAAATTATGTAAATCTAAGTATATGTTCAATACATGTATTTATTTTTAAATTTTGAGTACATTTTTAGCCCGAAATACAAAAATTTTTTTAAGAAAAACAACATTTAGGTTTATTATGACTGAATGTTGTTTTTTTAGCAAAGATAAAAAATTAAAAAAAACACGTGTTTTAAACATTAAGGGAGAATTTTATTACACTATGCAGTGTAAAAACACATTAGTAATTTTTTCTTGTGAGATAAATTTCAAAGCATGAGATAAAAAGGCCAATATCAGAGGTAACAGTACAGATCCATCATCACTGCTTTCAGGTTCACTAACTGAACTTTCAAAACAATCAGTAATTTCAGAATCACTTTCAGATCTCTTTATACTTACAGTAGAATCCAATTCACTTCTAAACTAAATAATGAATACAATATTAAAAATATATAAATTTATCACAGAACCCAACCCACATGTATTCACGGAGAGAGCAGAACTAAGTAACTGATCAAAGGTTACAAAAACATATTGTTAATATATATATATGTTTGATTGTGTTAACATTTAGTTTAAAATACGATAACACGTTACTTATAATCTGGTACTGCAATCTGGTAAGAAATAAACATGATTTCAGGCGTAAGATATAGATAGCTTTAATCTTTTTTAGCATGTTACTTTTGAACACTCCAGCCCAAAAATATCATGGGCACAAGAAATAGAGAGGGAAATTTCACCCCGTGATATTGACGGGAGCGAGAAGAAAGGGGTTAATAGAATTGACTTGGTGTTTGTATTTGCAAATCCACTTGCACATGAAAAAAAAAATGTCTTTGAGGATTATTAAGGTTTAAATAACTAAAAAGTACTAAAAGTTGATTGCAAGTTCTAAAAACTGGATCTTAAACATAATTTTTTTTTTATCACACTTCAATATCACAATAATTATCACAATTTCAGTAATGTAAGGATTTATTCAAATAGAGAAACTTAGAACTGTGAGGCATCGTCTCTCTTGATCTATATTACTGAATTTGACTTATAAGAGTCACTGCTAAGCAAAACTGACTAGTGTAAAAGTTTACTCATTGGCTTTATATATATTTTTACCCTTATATAAAATATTTCCTATTTATGAATAAATCATAAACCTTTAAGACACAAAGACAACTGTCAAATATTTTTTACTTATTCACAAAATTTCTATTAAGAGTTTGCAGCATTTTACGAAATACATTTGAATATTTATGTTGCTGAAGGGGAAAATGCCAAGCATATCTGAAATTTTTAAGTACATTAAAAAACATAGTTTGAAACAAATTACGACATCACTTTAAGTGTAAAAATGTTTTAATGCTAATATGTTTTTTTATGAAAAAATAACATTATGTTAGTACTTTATCATTAATTGATTGTATTTTAAATTTTTCAGTTTGAAACACATGCATCCATGGTATAAGATTTACCCATGAATTAAGGGATTTTTGAAAAATTTATATATCTACAAATTGTTTTGTCTTATATGTATTATTTTTTCAGCCATTGTGTGTGTGTAAAATGTTTTATTGCTACCCATTTATATTTGATATTATATCAGTGCCGTATAGAGAAAACTTTCAAGTTAAAAAATACATCTCTGCTGCATTTATTTTTTTAATATTTTGTACTTTAAAAAGGTTTATTTGGCAGGAGTTGTCCATTAACAATTGTTCATGGTGAACAAAGGGAGGCAAAAAAATCATTGGAAAAATCTGGAGCAAAATTTCCAAATATCACTTTCTGCCAGGTATTAGTCTTCTCATAATTACTTTCACTTTATTATGAATTAATAATATATTCATAACTTTATTTTTAGTAATTAATTTTGTATTTATTAAATATTAATGTTATATCGGGTTGGAGGGAAAGTTCTGTCGTATTTTAAAGAAAATATTTGAATGCATTTATAAAAATATGTAATTAATATTACTCAATTATGTATGCTCCATTATTTGTTACAACTTGTTGCCATCTTTCAGGTAACATATAAATTTCTATTTTGTAGAAGTTCTCGTCCTTGGAGGTTAAAATAGTCAGTAACTGCCTTAGAAACACTTTCAAAAGACGAATTTTTTTTCCGTTAAATAATTTTGCAGAGATCTGAAAAAGTAATCATTAGATGGTGCAATGTCAGGTGAATACAGTGGGTGATCAAGGACTTCCCATCCTAACGCATTCAATTTTAGTTGTCTCACCATTGTAGTATGAGGTCGATCATTATCGTAGTGAACACTATTCCTTTTCTGGACGCTAATGCTGGCCTTTTTTCTTTGACAGCTGCATTCAATTTATCCAGTTGATTGCAGTACAGATATGCGTTGATGGTTTTTCCCTGTTTCAGCAACTCGTAGTACACTGGACCTTTCCTGTCCCACCATAAACAAAGCTTTACTTTTCTTTGATGTATACTTGGTTTTGGAACTGTTGCTGATGATGTTCCTGGTTTGCAGTAAGAATTTTTTCTCTTAATGTTCTCGTAAAGAATCCACTTTTTTCATCTCCAGTAATCAGCTTTTCCAAAAACGGCTCCACATTGTATCTAATCCGACGTGATGAACACATTCTTACACGATCAGACAAATTCTTTTCCTTTAATTCATGTGGAACCCAAACACTTCGCTTTAAACACAAACCCAAGAGATTTAATTTGATCTCCAACAGCTGTATGATGAATGCAAAACTCTTCTGCAAATTCTTGACTTGTTAAATGTGGATTATTTTCCAACATCGATCGCAAAACATTGTTATCGATCTTGGATGGTCGTCCAGATCGATCACTTTCTTGGAGGCTCAGATCCCCGGAACAAAATTTGCTAAACCATCTTTGACAAGTACGAACTTTTATAATATCTTTTTCAAATACCGCACATAAATTGTTACATGCAACCGATACTTTGCTTCCTTTTTGGAATTCATACAAAATGAAGTGTCGTAAATGCACTTTATCTACTGACAAGTTTTTCACTTTAAATATTACAAGTAAATGATGAACGGTAAAAAAGGACTCCTTTTATATTATACAGCACCTAAAAATTTTTTAAAAAATCCGAATGACTCACTAGCCAGATGTTTTATTTTATTTACAACAAAAATCACCTGCCTATTTAAAATATGACAGAACTTTCCCTCCAACCCAATATATATATATAATCCATAAATGTATACAAATAGCTATAAAACCTAAGTATAACTAGTCAAGATAGTAGGAAATATTAGCCACAGTAGTACAATAGCAAACTCCTAGCCTTAGGAACCAAGATTGCAGGTTTGCATGTTTTGTGGTCATCGAACCTTCACCTGTAATTTGCCTATACTCTGAGCCATAGGGAAAGGAAGGAATAATATAAGTAGAAATTTAAATATTACAATTAAAATACATTATACTATTAAAATATAATGATAAAATTATAGCCTACTAGTACAGAGTTAAATCGATGCAATAGAGTAGATGATAAGACTTACCTCGTGAGTACAGCAACAAATTATGTTTCCCATCAGATATAAGTTGTATGATAGTACCACATAAAATTAAAATTAGTAAATTATGATAAAATAATATTGAGTCATATATGTACATTTAAAAAACCTTAAATATTGATATGGAATTTTATAGAAAATAAAGACTTCTCAAACATAATGATGATATTTAATTAAAATATAGAATTATCAATTTATTAAACATGTGGCACCCTCTATTGAATAACTTCATAACTAATTAAAAAAATGCTATTATTATTACATATTGTTATTTCTCTGAGAACTATTAGAAATATAATTGTAAAGAAAATTAGCAGGATATCTGTGTTCAATACAATGGTTAATTAAGTTATTAAAATTTAAATATATATTATATTTATCGCTAACTAATGCATTATTACGATAAATGTAGCTAAAAATAATATTTCTATATATAGAGATTGATAAATTCGAATTCCAATATGTTGTTTTAAGAATGTTAAAATTAAAAGCATCTCTTTTATCATAAATATTACTATGTAATTTATAATCCTTAATATACAAAAATACATCCAAGTAATTAGTTTTAACTAGATTATTATTAATTTTAACTAAGTTTAAGGTATCAGGATAAAAATTAATATTGGGGTTAAAATTATTATTTTTACCAAAAACTATCAGATCATCTCTATATTTAAAAATGTAAAAATCATTATTTATTAATATTATATTTATATTCATAAAAGTGTAGATATAAGTTATCCAAACTATTGCCAGCAGGGCCGCCTTGAGGCAAACCTTTAGTTTGTTTATATAATGAACCATTAAAGTTAATATAATTTTCTTTTAAGACTAAATCTATGAGAGTTTTAAATTTGTGAAAATTAATAGTAAGATTATAATTACTGTAATTTTCTAAAATTATCTTAATAATATCATTGATATCAATAGAATTGAAAAGATCTTATAAATAAAAAAAATGAACAGGATAAATATTTTTATTTAAAATAATCTATAATATCTTTACTATTTTTAATTATAACTTTATTATGTTGCTTATTAATGAAGTTTTGTATAATATGCAGCATTTTACCAGCAGTAGTGATATATATTTTAAAACCATTTGTTACAGTTTGAAATTCAACAGGATTTTTATGGAATTTAGGTGTTAAAAATATATATGGAAACTTAATCTTAGGAATACAAAAACCCAATTTTCTATATATAGCAATAATTCGATTACTAATCTCTTTTATGTGACCAGTCCAATTTTTTAAAAAATTCATTGTTTAAAAAGTGTTCATATATGTATAACCCCACTTTTTTTATATAAATTATTTTATATATAAGCTGTCCTAAATCAGTAATGTTTATAATACTGAAGCATCCATTTTTTAAATTTTGATTGCTCATGTGTCCTTCATTATGTGGTTTGCTTACTGTCTATGTGTTTTTTGATATTGATTGCTGAATGTTCATCTCTGTAGGGAATTAGACTATATATATATGTGTGTGTGTGTATAATTAAAGTCCTATACTAAATTTAAAACAAAAATAGTTCTAAAATATATATGAATGCTAAATGAATGATGACTTTACATAAAAATGAATAAAACAATCTGAATTATAGTATTAATTAACATGATTATTTTTTCCCCCTGTATGTAGTATCATAAGATAATGCGTGAGAATAAGTAACATTACAAGCATTAGAAAACAATAATGAATTTTTCTGTAAAAAATCTGAGATATTCATATAATTTTTAAAAATTTACATGTGATATTTATTTAATATCATGCATGTTTTTGTTTATTTAAAAATATGACAAGATTATTTGCAAAGAGGAGAGCTTTATTTATGTATTTGTGAGGAAAAACAATATAAGAATCAATGTATCTAACATTTAGAATATTTTATAGAATTTAGAATATTTAGAATAATTCTATGCACTAAACAGCATTTTTGGTGGAATTAATTTGATTTCCAGAAAATGTTTTTCTTCCTCTATCATAACAAATATATTTTGAAAGAAGGTTATTTTCCATTAATATCAAAATTATTTTTGAAATGCTATTAAATTTATCTCAGGATTATGTCTTGTATTCATTTCATGAACTTAACATGAGAGAATTATGTTAAAAATTATTTAAAGTAATAAATAATTCTGTGAATTGAAACAAATTTTCTATTTTGTATGACTAAGATAAACAGTTTTGAGTAACTATTGATTAGTAAAATTACAACAGATATTTTCTAAATTTTTAAACTGCTCAGTATTTCTTTTCAATTTGGTGCCTTATTTTATTTCAGGCAAAACTTGATATTCCTTTTGGCACACATCATACGTAAGTCCCCAATTTAATTTTTACTTTGGGAATATTACCCAACAGTTAAATAGTACTATAATGTTTAATATTTTTTTATAGCTGTATATTTGAATTATCTTACTTTTTTATGTCATTGATAACTGTTTAAATATTGTGATAATCATTGTGGAAATTTTCCATTGTTTTTCGATTTCAGTATTTCTTTTCTTTTTTAGAAAAATGATGTTTCTTTTATACAAAGAGGGTTTTCGAATTGTGATTCATACATCAAATATTGTAGACAGTGACTGGTTTCAGCGAACCCAAGGGTAAAGTATTTTATGTTATTTGTAGTATTATTTTGAGTTTTTTTTAATAGATAATTTTTCAAAGTATTTTGTCGCTTTAAGGAAAAAATTATTTTAGCCATAGAACTAATAGAATTCTTGTATCAAAAACTTAAGCTATTATTTCTATTATTGGTAGAAAATGGCAGGAAAATATTTTAAAAAATGCTGATGTTTTAATTTGTGTAGAATTATATAAAAGTTTTACAACTTTAAATTTGCTCTTTCTCCCATAGTACAAGAATAATTAAAATTTTACTTAATTTTTAAATTTAAAATTTTATTTGTGTTTGTGTGTGTGTGTGGATGTTATTTATTTTAAATTATATTTATTAATCAATATTTTACGAGTGTGGAATAAATATGACTGGCTATTGTTATGTGGATGTGAATGTGATTGTTTTTTATTCATTGAATAATATCCATGGAACATATTGAAATAAAAAAGTAATACACTCACTTCTAAAAGTTAAGCACAAAGATGTAAAATGCAAAAACACCAACAAATACTGCTTTGATTGACACAAAATTTGGCAGTAACGTAGTATATATATTTATACATGAAACAAAATCAATAATTATATACAGAAATGAAAACAATATTAAATTTTTGTAAGTTATCACATAATGTCATATTGATGACTTAAACAGAATTATGTATAAAGTGAAAATAAACAGCATAAAATGAAAAAAAAAGGACATTAATAGGGTATGGGATCCCCCCTCATCTGTATGCAAAGTCTACATCTTCTGACCATGCTTTCAATTAGGTGGTCAACCACCGCAGAATTACACAATTGCCATTCTTCTTGTAGAGCAGTTTCCAGCTCAATAAGAGTGGCTGGAGGTGGAAAACGTGAAGATACAGCACGGCCAAGAGCATCCCAAAGATTTTCAATGGGATTAATGTCAGGCGAATATGCTGGCCATGCCATACACGCAATCCCTTCACTCTCCAGGTAGTCATCGACGATGTCAAGCCTATGGGGACGTGTGTTATCGTCCATTAAGACCAAAGTAGGGCAAACTGCTGCAGCGTACAATCTCACAATGGGTTCTAGGACTTCATCTCGATACCGGGCAACCGTCACAGAACCCCGTTTAAAGATGTGCAGTTTGGTGATGTATCCTAATGAAATCCCTGCCCACACCATAATGTTTCCTCCTCAGAATGGGTGATGTTCAGTGATGTTTTGGGGCTGATTGCGTGTTCCTTGTTTACGCTATATCCTTATATGATTGTCATCTGGCTCCAGAGCAAATCTTGACTCATCAGTAAACATGACATTGCCCCAGTCAGACAGAGTCCAATTGTCATGTTCCCGGTACCACTTTAATTGTGCCCCTCTTGATTGGATGAATAGAGGAACACAAACTCGAGGTAACCGAGCATACAGTCCATTCATATGTAATCTACGGCATATAGTAGCTGCAGATATAGCCTTACCAATGGACGCTGTAACCATAGATGTCACATGTGTGGAAGCAGCTCTGCAATTCTGCTTGGCTACAATAGCAATATATCGATCTTCCACGGGGGTTGTAACCCTTGGGCGACCGCCTACGGGCCTTCGGACAACTGTCTGTGTGGCTTGGAATTTTTTCCATAAACGTGAAATTACAGAATGATGAACGCCGAAGAAAAGAGCAACATCTGTGATCGACAGTCCTGCTTCAATGCGCCCCACAGCACACCAGCGGTCAGAATTTTCCATTCATTTTCTAGAAGTCATAGAAACACGTATGTCTTGAAAACAAATTGCACGAAAGTTTTAAACACCTTCTATCAGCACTTACAATCAACTTCTGTAACCCTTCATAAAGCTGGCTTCTTATAAGGCTGCCCTTTTTGCATATTTCTTGACATGAAAACACGATTGGCTGTTACCTAACATATTTGCATGTTTCCATCTACCTCTGCATCTAATTGCATCCTCTTCAATTCTGATTGGCTTCCGGAAATTAGCATTTTCCTCTCTGTGCTTAACTTTTGGAAGTGAGTGTATGGCTGTGTAATGACTGAATTATTGCTTGTTATTTGATTATTATATAAAGTATTGTATATACTATATACTTCACAAAATATTAACATTGTTAATTTGTTTTCAAAACTTTAAATTTAAAAAATATTTTTTCCTTATGTTTTATTATCATGTTTTTCTATCCTTTACATATATTATTATCAAAAACAATATCCATTTTAAATATGCTGTAATTAGATCTTTTCAACCTATTTTTATAATTTAAAATACAAAACTATTTTAGTTATAGTAGTTATTTACATTTAATAGCTCTTTAATAAATTTTTTTACACTTGCTATTTCAATTTATAATTTGATTTATAAATTTGCCTTAACAATTATAGTGACTAATTCTTTTAAAGGATGTGGGTCAGTCCTGTGCTTCTAGAATTAAGAACACCTTCTGCAATTGATGGCAATTCTCCTACTAATTTTAAAACTGACCTATTAGAATATGTTACTTCTTATAATGCTCAGGGTTTAGAGGAATGGCTTCAGGTTATTAAAAGGCATGACTTCTCAAAAGTAAAGTAAGTTATATTATGTACTGTCTAAAATTAAATTAAAAAAACATTTAACATTTTAAAATTACATTTTTTTTTTATGAATGTATAAGAAGTGAATGTTTTAGATGTCTTTTTGGTATCAAAATTATTATTATTGAAATTTTTTTTCTGTAAAGTTTGAAATTCACATTAAGTTCTATAACTTTTCTTGATATCTTAGGAATTCATAAATTCCAGTATTGATTTCAATTGGCTAGTGTTAATTTTAAATCAAAAAGTTGTTTTCTTGAGTAATAGATGCAAACATTGAATGTTGATATTTCAGGGTAGTTTTGATTGGATCTGTTCCTGGACGTCATGTAGGATCGAAAAAGACATCATTTGGGCATTTAAAATTAAGAAAAGTAAGATTCTTTTGCTTACAATTTAAAATAGTATCTGGATTTAAATTCATAATAGTTTACAAATGCTGTAATTAAAATAAACTTGGTTAGAGGAAGTTACTTTGATTATTGATTATTATTTTATTTATTGTGCAAGTTGGATATCAGTAAGTAACAAAGATATCTATTTTTTTTTAACAGAAATTATTAGATTTTTTTAAATGTTATGAAAATGTTTACATTTTCAAACTTTAATTGTAATTCACATTCAGATGAACCTAGAGTCAGTATCAAATTAATACACAAAGTAATTAAAATAATTAGAATTTTTAATTTATATTTAATTCAATTATTGTAACTTCATTTGTAATTCAAAAGAGAGCATTGTTGTTGTAAAAGAATTGTTTTAATTGAATAGGTAAGGAAGAAATATTAAATATTTTGGTTGGATAGGGACAATAGTAATTTCTGTTCTGATTAATTTACTTTTAATTAATTAATGTACTTTGCATTATTGATTCAGTATCTTATTGTAATTTTGCTGTTTGTGTATAATATTATACTACTGTTAATTAACTGTTGCTGTTAACATTTATTAAATGTGAAAATGACAAAACTCTACTTAGCTGGTTCATTCAGTAAAATAAGTTCTGATGCTCAATTAGTTTGAACCATTGATATATCAATTTTGTGTCATCGTTATTCATTTTGTCATATCATAATTCTGCCAAACTCAAGATTTGATTCTTGTATGGAAATTAAATTTAAACAAGTAATATAAAAAAAAAAAAATTTTAAGTCAATTTCTACTTAGATTAACAAAGAAAAATTTTATTTTAGGTACTTTTTATTAACTAGTTACAATTATAATATAAATATGTATATACATATGACAGAATCACAACATTAAGTGGTAATTAATTTTTATTAATTATCATTTAAGTATCGTATTGTCATCCAAAACAATCGTGTATATAAAATTTCACTTCAACTGAGTGCTTTAAAACATGAGGGAAAAAAAATCTTTTAAAGTTTTGACCCACTTCACTAAAAATGAAACCAACGTGGCTGTATCTGAAATTCTTTAAAAAATTATTTTCAGTCAATTTATTTATAATTAACTGAAATTAATTATCGTATTTTTACCCAAAACAATAGTGTATAGAAAATTTCAGCTCAAATTGAGTGCTTTAAAATGTGAGGAAAAACCTTTTCAAGTTTTGACACAAGTCGCCAAAACTGATGCCAACGTGGTTGTATTTGTAATTCTTTGAATAATTCGTTTTAATCAATTAATTTTTATCAATTATAATTAAATTACTGTATTGTCATCCAAAATAATTGTGTATATAAAGTTTCAGCTCAATTGAGCGCTTTAAAATGAATTTTATTAACGATTGAAAATTTCACGAAGATAAATAAATAAATAAATATATAGAGAGTGTGAGCTAATAGTAGGAATTAAAAAAAAAGGAAGACAAGTATTAAATTAAATCTATTAGGAAAAAATAAAGAAAAATATGATTTCATGATTTTTTTTACTTTAGATTTCTATTCATAGGTTCTTAATCATCATGGAAGTCCTAAAGAAACTGTGAATTCTGATTGGCCTGTGATCTGTCAGTTCTCCAGTATTGGTTCTCTTGGTGCTTCACCTGATCAGTGGTTACGGAGTGAATTTTGTACTAGTCTGGCCACAACACAAAATGCACCTTTGGGGTCTCAGTCAGCTTCTCTTAAACTTGTTAGTAATTATTTTTAAAGTGATGATTCAAATTTTAATATGAATACTAAATATAAGATGTGTGCATTAAAAAAGTTGTAACTAAGCCATTTATGAAATAAATATTTTACTTTTTGATAATATTTTTAAATTCGAGGGGCTAATATCTTACTTAATAGAGGTATAAATTTTTTATATAATATTTTGCAAGAATTTAATTATTAAACAATTAACAAGTTATTCACATGAAAAAATAAATTTATATAAAGAGTGTTTAATTATTGTTACTTAATGGGTTACAGAATGTTTTTACAATAATTTATTTCATTTGATTTGCTATACTGAAACATACACTCATTAATATGCTATTAATTTATGGAGAATTGCTTGTGCTTCTTATTTTATGATGAACTTTGAAAAAGAGAGAAAAAAATGATGGTTTCTATTTTGAACTTTTTGATTATTTCCAATTTTTCTGTTTATAAATAATTTGTAAAAATTTTCAGTCTGAATTACATACCTGTGAATTTTATTTATTGATTCGGTTTTAAAATATAAACCTAAATTTCACTTAGAATGATAAATAATTTAGATTAAAGAGAAGTATCATGAAAAGAATGTTTTATTGAGAAGAATTTCTTATTTATTGTACAACTCTCAATATATTTTACGCATTGACAAACTCATTTGATGTCAATTCTGAAATGCACTTTTTTGGTTATAAAGTTAAATTGTTTTTTATTCTCGATGATAAAAAGTTTTAAAATTTTAAATCGTGTAGAATGAAATTGTCAAATTTGTCCATTCTCTGATCCTTTATAATAATTCTTATTTTTTTCTTAGGATTCTAAATTTGTGTCTTATTTTGGCATATATTTTTACTATCCTTTTGATTACATGATTTTTATTTTTATTACATGATTCTTTATTTATGGTTTGAAGTATTTTTAGATTATATATTTATATTCTCAAATTTGAAAATAAAACGCCCTATCTTAAATCAAGTAACTTTTACTGTGAAATACTACATCTACTCAAAGCATAAGACTAAATATTGAGATAAAATAATTATGTATGGATTAGTTATTTTTGAATTTTGATTTATATGTCTCTAGTGATCTTCATATTAATGCTAGATAAGTTTTCCTCAAGGTTTTGAATTTATTTTAACCCTATTATAAAAAATCTTTTTTTTTTTTTCAAATTGAATAGTCTTTGTTAAAAATGGGGAAAATGTAGCAAAATTTTTCTTACTTTTTATAAGGTTTATCCTACTGTAGAAAATGTCCGAAAAAGTTTACAAGGATATCCAGCTGGTGCATCATTGCCTTATAGCATAAAAGTAGCTCAGAAGCAACCATATTTGAAACATTTTTTGCAGTAAGTTTATTTCTGTAGGTCATTTGCTTGGTCAAATTATAGAAAGATTTACAATCTTATTTAAAGGAATTTACAGAAATTTATTTTTCAAGGTCTTAGTCTATGGGTTAACAGCTTTTGAGAGAAAAGAGCTAAGTGTTGTAACACCTTCTTATTTTTCACCATAAGAGGATGCAAGAGAGCCGCCGGATGTATTTTTGTAACTGAGTTGTAAACAGTAAATAAAGCTTCTTCAAACAGACCAGACTGATTACTTTCCATCACATTCACTAAGTAGTTAGTAAAACGTTATAACTAAGGTGTCACAAGGAGCTATTAGTACTTATATTTGTGTGGCTCTTAATAGTGAAAGCCCCTGGTTGTGGTGGCAATCCAGACTATTGTGCTCCAATTAATATTTTATATATTATTATATTTTTTATAGTTTTAAACACAGTAACATTTTTTATTCCTTGAAAAATTAATAATTATTGAAGATATTTATTTTTCTGTTGCTAAGTACAATGGATGTAAATGCTCAGAATTAAATTTTCAAGCTTTGTAAAAAATCTTTCATAACCCATTAACGTAGGTATAATATATTGTTATTTCATGTTTACACAAATAATTAAAATTGACTTTGGTTATTTTTGTGCATTTAGGTTGGGAAGTTTATTTATCAAATACAAACTATGTATCATTTTGATATAAAATTGACATTACTTGTTCTTATAATATTTTCACTGGCTCTCAATAAACTTTATTAATAATTTAATACCAAAGTAACTGTCTTAAATCACAGTCAAATGTTTAAACATATGTGCGAATACAGGTAAATATTTTCAATAAATAGTTATAAATAAAAAAAGGGAAATAATAATTTTTTGATAGAGTGAAATATTTTTTAATGATCTATAGAAACAGAAGCTTGAAGAACCATAACCATCTGAGAAAAAAAACCACATGTGGTTCTCAAGCCACAGTTTGCCAACTCCTCGCTTTATCAAATAAAAATATATTTGGTTTATAGTTTATAATAAATCACAACTAATAAATAAAATACATATTCAATAATTTTACAATTAAAATTTTTTATTGAGCTTATATATACAAATATAACTTTTTTATATAATAAAAATGCTATCTTAAATTAATGCTAAAATGTGAATGTTTTACATGTATTACTTTTTTTTTATAAATGTTTCGTATGTGAGTGATACAGAATGAGAAAAACACACACATCCAGATGTTATAGCAAAAAGTTTTCTTGCTTTTACATTCATTATTCTCATCAATATGGTGTGTAAAAATTTTGTTATAGTTATATAAAAATGTTTTATATTGCAAATTAATTATCCTTCATTTAATATTTAAAAGGTTATTGATATTCTACATTAATTTTGAAGCATTTTTTAACAGCCAATGGAAAAGTGAAAAACTAGGGCGTAGTGAAGCATCCCCTCATATAAAGACATATATTCGTATATCGCCAAATAATTCCAACATAGCATGGTTTCTTTTGACAAGGTAAATCACTTTTTTTTTGAAATTATAGCATTTGATTGTATTTCTCAATACTCAATTGGTGTTTAAATTAAGATAAAGATATGCCTTCAAGGCTAGTTTTAGTTACAATGAAATCAAATTTATAGAATGTTATTAAAATAAATTTTTTAAGTAATAACATTAACTGCTTAATTATGCACATGGCTTAGAATTCTGTTATCTTGTAAGATTAAGCTCAAGTTATTATATTTCTTATAAGTTATTATAAATGATTTATACTCTTTTATTTAATTTATCATTTCAATAAATAAGAATTTTTTAAAAAATAAATCAATAAACTAATTATATGTTTCAAATAATAATTATAATTTTGAATTTGTCCTCATAAATTATTTTTGAAATTTCATACAAATACAATCCATGAAATATTGAACTAAGATAAAATATTAAAAGTTAATAGAATTTTTTAAATTTCTATTGTTGTTATTTTTTGTTATGTGTTCATTTATAATAATTCAGTAATTAAATTTATCTTATTTCAGCCTCATGTTTGAGTTTTTAATGTTATATATCTAGTATATTGTTATATTTCCCCCTTTTGTTTCCCTTTAATTTTAATTCTCATGGGATTATTTAGAAAAATCATACAACTTTTCTACAATAGTTTTAAAAAATAAATTACTGAGGCATTTGTAAATAATTTATGTTACAGAAAATGATGCCTTATATTCATCATAAAATTCCATGCTCAAAACAACATGTAATGCACCATAAAGACTGCAACAGCTGTTTTACTATTTTAAAACTACAGTTGATAATCCATTTTTAAATCTATGACTTCCAATAATATTCTATTTTATGTGTACTGTAACTGGAAATTTTATTATATTATATTTTGATTAAAATAATTTTTTTTTTATAAATTCAATTTTAATTTCAGTGCAAATTTATCCAAAGCTGCTTGGGGTGCTTTAGAGAAAAAAGGTGCTCAATTCATGATTCGATCCTATGAATTAGGAGTGCTATTTCTTCCCAAATTTTTTGTGAGTTGAAAATAAAAATTTATTGTGATGTACATTTTACAATGCATTTTTGGTATTTTTCTCTATTCTGTGTTTGCTTGAATTATATAGAACATTCTGTGAATACATTTTACTGACAAAATAAGAAATGTTATAATGATTTAGTATATAAGTATATATCATATAGTGTGAGAGTATAAGTTTTTGAATTTGAAATTATATGTTTTTAAGTAACAGTTATTAGATACATAATTAAAAAAAAATTCTGGAATAATCAGTGATTAAAAGTTTATTATATTCTGACATCGCAATATAATATAATAATAATTTTTTTTTACTTATTTAAATTTTCCTGCGTAGTAATAGCTCTAAACAAGTTTTTAAAAATTGCAATTGCAAAAAATTATTATTAATATCATTAATTGCATTATTATGTCTAATTTATATTCAGTTTGTATTTTTTATGTATCAAAACTATTTTCTTTTATTAACTTTTTAAAAATTAAAAGAAAAAGAATTCTTGCAATTTTTGTAATATTTTTTATTTCTTTCAGGGAATAGATTTTTTTTCAATTCCTGGGAATGCTAAAACTGATATGAGTAAACTTTTCCCTATTCCTTATGATATACCTTTAGAACCATATTCAAAGGATGGTAAGATTTGATTTTCTTTTATTTTCTCAATATATAATTCTTAGCATTGTAGTGGATTAATATTTTTAGCATTATAAGAATTTTAAGTTTTTGTGTGTTACAGAAAAGTATTTCAGAATGATTTTGTTCCCTGGTTTTCATTTTGTTCTACACTTTGTCTCGATACAAATGCTGGTTTATATTTAAAAAATAACAATAAATGAATAGGAAGAGGAGTTGATAAAATTTCAAGATTTATGCATAAGTTAGCCATATGTCCCAATTTATTCTCACTATTCATGTTATTATTAAAAAGTGATTCCACATATCTGAAATTTATCATTTGACCATGTTCAAAATCACAATCTGTCACCACTAATATATTGAAACTTCTACATTTTAGGCTTCAGGTGTCACATTAATCTATCTAAACAAAATCTCATAAGGTTTTTATCTTCCGGGTTTTTAAAAATTTTTATTCAAAATGTGCTTAGAAATGGAAAATTATCATGCATTTTTTTTCAGATTCAGAAAGGTTCAGTTCTTTCTGTTTGGATTCAGAAAGCTCTAGATGTAGGATCGGCAACCCATGGCACACGGTACAATTCTCAGTGGTACTCTGCACTACTCTACAAATTTGTCAATATTTGAGTGGATGGAAGTTGATAAATTTGTAATAGACCTTATTTGACAAATGTCTTTAGAATTATGGACATCTATGGCATTACACGCAAAAATCTGAAAGATAACACCAAAGATAAATTTATAGCTATTTTGTTATTTGAATGACATTGCTGGAGTGATTTAATTGTTCAAAGAGAGTAAATTGCAAGTACTCTTCTTTCCTCTTTAGAGTACATGCAATACAATTTTTTACATATCTATGTAAAAAATCTTTCCTTGTATAGAAAAGATTTCGCTTCCAGCAAAGAAAGTATTTAACAACTGAATACTCAGTATAGTGTTAAATAGAAAGGCACACACATTATACCCCTGATGTTGCGATATGAAAGTAGAGTAGTGCAAATACTAGGTTAGCATTAAAATTTTTTTTAACTATAATGAAGGGAAACAGTTATATTTTATGTTGTTTATTTCTTATGTTTAAAAGAATTTCATATATGTACAATTATTTTATTTTTGTTGAAGAAATAATCTGTTTATTTTTATGTTAAGAAATATCTTTAAATTATGCAAAATTAATGTATAATAAAACTGTAAATCTATACTATTGACCTCTATTCTCTAACTCTGCATGCATTATCGCAGGAATCGAAATGTTTCAAACATGTCCTACTGTGTCGCATGCTGAATCATATTGGTAGATTGGTTTGGCATGCCAGAACTAAAAGGTTGCCGATCTGTGCTCTAGATAATGTTTTAGCATATTTATTCTGAAATGTAATTTTGTTTCACCTATACTAAATATTTTAATTAAACATAATCTTATTTTAGATGAACCATGGATTTGGGATATTCCACATATCAAAGCTCCTGATAGGTATGGAATGAAGTGGTGTCCTCCATAGTGATCTGTCTTTTTTTTTTAGAAATTTGTATATAAATGAATATGGATGAATTGTACTGAAAACTTCAATTTTGTATATTTGTTTAATTTTTTTATTGGGAAATGTCTCTGGAATTTTGTATTGATGATTACAACACAGATTTTATTTCAAAGGAATAATTATTTTGTGGTTTGACTTTTTTTACTTTTATTTTATTATTATTTCTTATACAGAGCTATATTTTTACTGAGATATAAGTGCATGCAATTGTATACACCATTATGTTATTTTTTCAACTTTTAATTTAGGAAATTAAAAGTTATGATAATTGCATAATAGAGTATACTACTAATGTAATCTAGTACATAATAGTGTAATCTACTTCATGCTTAGCTAAAGTGCCACTATTTTAACTTTTTAAGTGCTGCTTCATGATTGAATGGTTACACATACTATTTATTGATTAAATTTGACTTAACTTTCAAACATAAAAATCAGGTCGAAAAAAGTGTCAAAATTTTAAATTTAAAAAAAATATTATTTATAACATGTTCCACAAGTCTAACATCTTCATTTCTGAATTTATTTCCTTTTAAATTAGTTCAATTTTTTTTTTTTTTTTAAAATCCAAAAAAATAAAAAGGATTTTTCAAAAAAAAAAAAAAAAAGATTTAGAACTTGATATTGATTTAGAAGAGAGACTTTTAACAATTTGGCTTGGGAAAAAAGAAAACTAATAATAGGTTTATTTAGTGTAATTTTCAAATTTATTCATAATTTATGCAATATACAAAAACTTACTTTAACTAAAAACTTATGTTAAGATTATTGAAAAGCAATTTTATATGATTTTACATAAGCACTTTTTGAAAATTTTAATTTACAGAGAATTATGACTGTGGTGTAATTATTAATTTAAATTAATTTTTTTTTAATTAAAATAAGCAATAAATATTTATTTTAGCTAACATGAATAAACATTTCAAAACTATTTTGAAAAAGCATTAATCTCATATTAATTTTTCCATACCATAGTTTTAAATGCTAAGTGAATAAATAAATTACTTTTTAATTGGTTTCATTTTCTCTTCTGGTCAGCTCATTTTAAAACTACTGCATTACTACACTTCCCAATAGAAGAAAGATTATATTTAGAATTTAATTTCTATTTACATTTTGTTTCTTAAGTTATTTATTTTAATAGTGGGCAACTTGAAAATTAATTGAGAGAAATCATATTAAATTAGGGGTTTTCAACCTGTGGCCCACAGACCAAGAATGGCCTTCTTAAGGCATGTTAGGGATCCTTCATTTGAATCTGAGCTAATTTTAGGAAAAATTGCCTTGTCTGCTTTTTATTGTTAAAAAAAAAAAAAAATTCTATTTTTTTCTGTTGATATTTAAAACATTTTATTAATATGCTTGATATCAATTTGAGATAAAATTTTCTTAAAATGGCAAATTTTTCAAAACTTTCATTGCATTTTAAATTTAAAATATGTTTGACTATGCATAAAATCTTAGAAGCTTTCAGCAGAAAAGGTGGACTTTTGTCATTAACATGCAAAGTTTTTAATTTGACTTCCATTTAATGTTTTTGAAACAGATATATTTATACAAATCTGTATAAATAAACCATCTCTTTCCTTAGATTCAGTTGTAAAACAAATCTCCCTTCCTGATTACATTATTTTTTGACAGTCTAGTGGCCCACAAATCATTATAAATGTATTGATGTGGCCCGCAGTTCATTGTGAATTTATTGATATGGCCCTCGAGTGTTAAAGGTTGAAGACCCCTGGTTTAGCCCTATGTGTATAGTGTGCATATTTATAGTAACTTTATAAAGAGAGCAAACTTTTACTTAATTTAAGAATCTAATATATAGGTATGAGTACACATGTATATGTGTTTAAATTAAAACTTTTTTAAATTCTTAATAAGATACTACATTCATATTCTACTTTTCTGCATAATTGTTTTCTTAAAAAAATCTTTCATGTAAAATCTTTAAAGTACACTAAATAAGTAGTCTTCATGTGATAACAAATATCAGAAAATAAAATAAGTTATTAGTTGATCAAAAGTACTATAAGATCATGATTAATTGTTTTATAAGTAAAAAACTGAATTTTTTAATATGTCATAGTTAGAATTGCAGCTATAAGTAAAGTCCCTTATAAGTGAAGCAGCTATAAGTTTTCAAAACCTGGAATATTTCTACAATATTTTTTTTGCATTAACAAATTTTATGTCATATGATTGACAAATTTTCAAATATTCCTCTAAAATTTTGTAAATTTGCTCCAAATTCATTCTGAATGAATTTTTTTATTCTTATTTTTTAAAATTATCATTCATCAATTTCTTAATGATAATAAAACAGGGGAAATTGCATTAGAAATTTTGCCAATTAAAATTATTTATATATAAATATGGCTTAGCATATTTCTTCATTTGAATTTTTTCCATAAAAATTGTTAGTTAAAAATTCGAATATATTTTTCAATATAAAATCTGTGGAGGGGAAATAACATTACTCAAAAAACTAAATCAAAAATTCTTTTTATAATTCCAAGCAAGTGTGTCAAATGTTGATTTAACTTAAGCCTGTTATTTTGTTATTCATTTCTTGAAAAACAGAATTTATCTGATAATATTTCAATGTATTTAAAGTCAATTTTTCAATTTCATCAATTTTTCATATTTTAAGTTCAATTTTAAAGTCCATTAACAAAAGAAGGATATCAGAGAAATAAGTTAATTTCAAGATTCGTCAACAATAGCCTTTGTGCAGCTTCAAAATGTGACATTAACAAAAAATCAAATCAAATAAATAATAGAGAATTTATCTGACCGTTAGTGACACTATAGCAAACTGATCAAATATTACAACTGTCTCTGCTGTACGAATTCATTCATGTTTTTTATATTTTCTTGTATAGCTTTAGAAAAAGAGAATTTATGAAATCTCTCAAAATTCAAGGATTTAGTGTTGTTTATAATCAGTAAATTTCTCTTAAGAGTATAAGGTTATTAATTTAAATTTCTTTATTTAAAAAAAGAGGTAAAAATCAATGTCTCATTAAAAAAATAAGTGAAAAATGTCTCAGCTCTATCTGTGGTAGTATCACACACTTAAGCATTTTTTCATAACATTAAATGTCTAACTTTAATTTCAGTTCTGAAACAATCCATTTCAATTTTAATTGGTATTTTGAATTAAAAATTATATTAAGCTATGTTCAAAGAAATTGCAATTTCTTTAAGTTTGCACATTTTCAGTAAGCATTTGAGATTGACCAATAATTCAAATCAATTATTAACATTGAAACAGATATTCAACTCAACATGAAATTTTGTCTTTTCTAACATATGCCAGGAAAAATGAACATATCACAAATTATTATTTACATAAGAACAAAATAATATAATTGAGAACCTTTATTGTAGAGTAAACCAAAATGAGTGAGAACAAAAAAAAAAAAAAAAAAAAAAAAAAAAAAAAAAAAATTCTATTAAATATAATGCGAGAGATGTAAATACGAAAATCGAGTCGACTTTGGAATTTCTAGCGTTTTATACCGTTAACAAATTATAATCTGATTTCATTTCTAATCTTCCAATTAATAAAATGAAATTGTTTCATCTGATGTTTAACATTAACCATTTTTCAAATATTGGAATGTTTGTTATACCAAATGTCAAATTTATACATTTCTAGATGTGATATTAATTTCGAATAAGGAAGTTGACTATATGAACCTATAAGGGTATTTAAAGCAGTTCTCAAACAAAAACTAAGTGCATCCATCCCTTTTAAAAGAATCATTTTCTTCATAGACCGCCTTATATTTTCTCCATTACATACATCTCTCTCTCTCATAATACTAAAAATTTCACATAAAAAACTTGGAAGATATCAATTTGAATGTGTACTTAAGTATTATCGCAACAATCGCCAACTTATAAATAACACGCCAAGTTGGCAACTCGGATTTTCTTCGTGTCGTACGTGCTGAATCGGCAACCCTGTGCTTCTTTTCATATAATGTCGCTAATAGGTTGCGATAGTACGTAGGTACCTTTAAATAAATATATGAACATAAAATTGAAAAAAAGTGGTTTATTAGATTTATCTTTTATTTTTTTATACTTTGAAATTCCACTTTAGATGCAGGGATCACATCTTCCTGTACAAATCTGTATTATCGCGTAATTAGTTTCCAGTGCGCGTTCAACACAAAGTACAAGATCGAAAGTTACAATCCGGATATAAAATGACAGGCTTAAAAATAAAGGAAGGATGAATATATAGATTTCTACATAAATTCAAATACTATCTTTTTTTTTTAAAAAAAAACTTTCATTATTAGATAACACGAAAAAGAGAGAGTTCGCCTTCCGTTAAATCTTCAGACACATCATCGAACTATCACTATTACACTGATCCATCGAGATCCCAAACTTTTTTAACCCATCAACCCCTTTTTATAGTCAAAACTTGCCCACGGCCCTCTTTTTCAAGTCAAAACTTTCCCAGGGACCCCCAAGTGAAAAAGCTATATAAATGCATAGTATAAAAATTACAAAAAAAAAGAACATTTTGCCGAAGAATTATTTATTAAAATTATAACTTTTGTTTAAAAAAAATTATGACTTGGATGAATTTGATGATATGTTATGAGTGTATTTATATCCGCCTCAATATTTGTGAGTAGCAACCGCAAATCTCCACGAGCACTAGTTTTTAGTCTCTTTTTTTGTGATGAGGTTTTTTCACGACACTGAATCCACATTCCTCCTTTTACAGCGCTCAGACAGAACTATCAGTGTCTAAAAATACAAATACGAAATGATTAAAATTATTCCCAAGCAACTAGACACTAGTCATCTTTTTAAAGGTGAAAACAAAACTTAGCTTCAGCAAGCAATTCCTGTTTATAGGCTGTACGGATCTTTCTCCAAAGATCCACTTTGTCATAGATCGTGGTATTAATAGATTTCTCCAGTAATTTCCTGAAGCATCCATAGGGTCACCAACTCGCCAAAAATGATGTCAACTTGGATCTATCGCGCCAACATTTCGCCGTTTCCATTAAATCGCCATTATAATGTAAGAAACGGCGTTGTTTGCGAATATCACAATTTTAGTATAAAATAAATGCATCAGAAAGGAATATCAACGTATTACTTATCCAGATGTAAATTTTTTACTCAAAATTCGTAAAAATATAATATAATCACAATTTCTGATAATTACACGTAATAAAGACACCAATTTGACGAAGAATATATGTAGTGGATTAGTGGCAAATTTAGTAAAGATATTCATCATCGTAGAACGTGCTTATCATAAAAATCTCGATGTCCCCCCCTCTTTTTTTCTTCTCATTCTGAACTCAGTATCTATTAATATGATACTTACGTCACTGCATTGCTTTGTTTAAAAATTCTCTTCGAGACCATACAATTAGAATTACTAACTGAAGTTTTCCAGATGCTTCATAAAAATTCAGACCACTTAACTTTCCAGCTGGCTGAAAAGTTTATTTGTGTAACGTTCTACTCAATAAGGCGACTGGAGAGCTCAAGGGTTCGTCCACAAAGCGCATATGCCAAAGGGATGGAAAATAAGCTAGAATATTGTATGTTAAATCTATGAAACGTTAATGTTGAAATATCAGTGTTGTGTGTGTGTGGCACGTATGGTTTGATTAATGTAAATGTGCTTTGATCTCTGAATAGTATTTAATTTGAATGATTTTATATTATTTAATAGTTGAAATATATCCATTTTTCCTTCAAAATATTTGCTACAAAACTAAATCTTTGCCTTCATTCAATTCCTACTATTAGCTCACACTCTCTATTTATTTATTGATCTTGGTGGAATTTTCAATCGTTAATAAAATACATTTTAAAGCACTCCATTGAGTTGAAATTTTATATACACGATTATTTTGGATGACAATACAATAATTTAATTATAATTAATAAAAACTAATTATTCAAAGAATTACAAATACAGCCACGTAGGCACCCTTTTTGGCGATTTAGCGACCCTTTTGGCGACTTGTGTCGAAACTTGATAAGTCTTTTTCTCACATTTTAAAGCCCTCATTTGAGCTGAAATTTTCTATACACTATTGTTTTGGGTAAAAATACGATACTTTAATTATAATTAATTGAAATTAATTGACAGAAACTAATTATTTAAAAAATTACAGATACAGCTACGTTGATTTCATTTTTAGGGACTTGGGTCAAAACTTTAAAAGATTTTTTTTCTCACGTTTTAAAGCATTCAGTTCAACAGAAATTTTAATATTGTTTTGGATGACAATACGATACTTTAATGATAATGAATAACCACTTAATGTTGTGATTCTGTCCTATGTATATACATATTTATATATTAATTGTAACTATTTAATAAAAAGTTGCTAAAATAAAATTTTTCTTTGTTGATCTAAGTAGGAAATTTTTTTTTATATTTCTTGTTTTTCTATTAGCTGCATTTTCCTCTAAATAAAGGATAGTTGGTGGAAAAGAATATCATTTGTAACAAACTCTCTCTCTCTAAAAATTCTCCTGTATGTAATATTCTACTCAACCTTTTTTACCACCGGGCCACAGACATGGGACAACTATTTCACTCGGGCCCCAACATGAGGATTAATGGGGGAGGAAGGGGGATGAGATCAAAGACATTTAAAATTTGGAAAATTGATCAAAACTCATAAAATTTTGGTTTTTATTTTAAAACTATTAAACTCCAAAAAATTAAGCCCCTTGTTTGCATACTACTGTTATAAAAACGAAGCTGTCATGTACATTGATAATTTGATTTCTTCTTTTGACAAAACCTCACTTATTTTTATTTCAGATATTAATTGGTCGAGTTCAGGATGATAGCAAAGTTTTTTTTACTGAATTCTGGACTGAAATCAATATTTGTGTAAAATTAGTTCAGACTTGCTTGTAGATTTTTGTTTCAAATTTATTCGAGTACTTTTTGATTTTACTAAAAAGAATATCTGAACAAATAACTGGATTTATCAAAGAGAACAACCGAAGCACTCTTCCAGTATCAATTCATATGTTTATCCTTAAGGGGGTATTCTAGTACAGAAATTTCTTAAAATATCGATTTTTTTTTCTTCATATTTTCAAAGCTTTAATATTTAAGAATACGTACTTAAGATGATTTATCAAAATTATAATTATTTTCTGCGACATAGATATTTTAGTGACGACCGTCGGAAAGAATAGCCGATGGACGAGAATTCATCGTCAGCTTACTGAGTCGATGTTTAGGTTCACACACAGAAACCTAAAAGAATCTCTGAATTCATTAATATGGACACCTAAACATATACATGCCGGAACACACACAATTGAACTTGCAACTTTTAGAGCATTTTTAATGAAAGCTTCATTTTCATTTGAAAAATGTTGGCCAGTTATGGGTGCAAAAATCGGTCCAGAAGCTCATGCATTCACCATTAAACGTGACTACCGGATGGAGCGCTCAGAAATACTAGCTTCAAAGCACTGCTCGTTTGGAACTTCGGAGAATGCGTGTTTTTGAAGTACAGGAAGGTTCAATGTAGGAAGCATGAATTGCAGATTGAAAAAAATGTTAGTATAAAGCACCATTGTATGGGTTAGTCTGCGCATTCTACTGAACCAACTGACTTGACATTTGACGTGGGCCTTCTCTGTACGTTACTTTATCGCACTAACTATCACTATACTAAAATTTCAATTTTTACTATTTTTAAAAAATTCTGAAAAGTAAAAAAAAAGTGTTTTTTTATTTCAGACAACCACTTTTGGCGGGAATTTTTTTTTTTTTTTTTTTTTTTTTTTGACTTTTTCAATGTTAGGATGATAGTGGCATTTTTTTGGATAAAGATTTAACTTTTTTTTCAGGTTACTAGGAGGGTTACAATCCTGACAGACGGGAACCACCATTTTTTCAATTCTTACTATTAGCTCACACACTCTTCATATATTTATTTATCTTCGCGGAATTTTCAATCGTTAATAAAATACATTTTAAAGCACTCCATTGAGTTGAAATTTTATTTACATGATTATTGTGGATGACAATACAATAATTTAATAATAATTAATAAAAATTAATTGATTAAAACTAATTATTTAAAGAATTACAAATACACACAGCCACGTTGGCATCGTTTTTGGCGACTTGTTTCAAAACTTGAAAAGGTTTTTTTTCGCTCCCGTTTTAAAGCGCATTCAGTTGAACCGAAATTTTATAGATACGATTGTTTGGGATGACAATACGATACTTTTTAATGATAATGAATAAAAATGAATGACCACTTAATGTTGTGTGTGTGTGTGTGATTCTGTCCTATGTATATAAATATTTATATTTAATTGTAACTATTTAACAAAAAGTAGCTAAAATAAAATTTTTCTTTGTTGATCTAAGTAGGAATTGACGAATTTTATATATGTATATATATATATATATTACTTGTTTTTTTTTAAACTCCCGCCTCATCAGCCTGTAACATTTTAATTTTTTTTACTCGATTCTTTTTTCTTTTTTTTTGTATTCCTTAATAAATATCTGGTAAAATAATGGCGAGTAAAAGTATTTTTTGGCTTTTTTCATTGCAACTGATAAAAAATACTTAAAATTCATGCCTCTAGAGTAGAATGCCCCTTAACAATTTTAATATATGTAATGTAATAAATTTTATAAGATGCTTTTGTTGCCTCTGCACTTTGTGATATTACCACCAACCAAATGTTTTATTGCTGTTGCGAAGATTTTTTTAAGAAAGCCAATTTATCACATCTTCAAAGAGATCCTTAAGAAAAAGAGCCATTAAAAATTTGCGCTTAGTGGTGTAGCGACGAGCAAAAAGTCGTATTTTTTAAACATAACATTTTCATGACAAAGCAAATAAGTTGTCGATCTATATTTTTTCCCTCTACCAAATAGTTGAGCTCCCAATCGTCTTGAAACAGTATATATTCTTTGAATATTTTTTGCTTGGATGACTTGAGGGCTAATTTAAAATGATCTTCATCCATAAATTCCACTGATATTTGTTATCACTAACCGTTACAATTACAAAAAGAAAAAAAGTTATCTCGCAATTCTTACCAGTACGGCATCGATAGCAAAATTGACATGTTTAAAAACTTGATTAATAGAACTTCTCCCTACATTTCGAATGCATTGTTCTGAAATAATTGAATTTGATAGTGCAACTGGTTATGACCGGGCCACTCAGAAAAGTCCAGTGGGCCGCAGGTTGAGTATCGCTGTTCTAGAGTAAAGGCGGTTAAAAGTTAAGAGAACGGAAATAAAATACTTTAATATAAGGACTAGTTTTAAATTTAACGTAGTAATGCAAGTATTTAATGAAGTTAAAATCCTATTTTGCTATTTTAAATTTCTAGAGGATGAAATTTAAAATTGCGTTTTTAAGACTGATCATTCATGATGAATGTTGAAACATCATAAATATTTGCCAACTCATTGAATTATATTTTAAAAAATACAACTAGTTATTTATTTTTATCTTAAATGTACGGGTTTTTTACAGATTTTAATTTTCTTGTCTTTCGAATTTCTTAAGATTTCGCATCTTCAATTAAGGTAGAACATTGGAATAATGACAGAAACGATTATTTGCAATTACTGTCCTTTTTCAATTCCTTCTATTAATTCACTCTCTCCCTATATATATATATATATATATATATATATATCGTGTTAAAATTTTCAATCGTGAATAAAATACTTTTTATTCTTCCACTCAAGTTCAAATACATTTTTTAAAACTAACAGTGAATGACACTTGATGTTTGTACAGTTTTTTTTTTTAAATATTACTTCATTAATAAAATTTTATTTTTTAATTAAAAAATTTTTTTGCATTATTTCTGATGAAATTAGAATTAGCTGCAACAGATTAACTAAAATAAAATTTTTCTTTGATGACTGAAGTAAGAATTGAATTGTTTTTAAGAAACTGGAAATCATTCAACTATAAGCTAAATACGTAGGAACAAAAATGTATGACAGGAAGGAGGCTGAGTGGTAGCGTATCGCACTTTCACGCCACAGGTCCGGGATTCAACCCCGGGCTGAGTAAGGCTGACTTAGCCTTTCATCATTTTAATCAGTCGATAAATGAGTATCAAGCTTGCTAAGGAGCTAAACAATGGGGGTTTAACGTCAGACTGACCATCTGTTCATGTACCTCAGTGTCATGAAAAGTGAGATGGGTTTAGCAGGCCGTTGAGTATAGAAGTAGCATGGGAGAAAGCTGAATCTTGGAGCTATTGATAGTTTTTAACAATAAATTTTATATAAGTTTGAATAGGTTTATCCTTAAATGAAATCTAAAATGGGAATTTTCTAGAAGAATATTCACTGAACCCATATAAGAGTTTTTATTTATAAAACTTCAAGAAACTCACAAGTACGGTAATGCTAATTTTGTAGGAAAAATGTACACGTTTATGTTTTTTTTTTATATAAAACAATAATTATAAATCATCCGAAGATTAATTTTGAAAGGATTTAATGGAAAAGTAGATGAAAATATTAAAAAAAATAATCTCTTCATGTCTTATGATACTTTTAGAAAAAGTTAGAATTTACGAAAATGAATTTATTTCCTCATAATTACAAAATATATTATATTTAGCTGACCAAATAGAAATGATATGCCACGTTTTCAGAAATCAAATACACTGCTGGCCACCGTAAATGCAACACCAAGTAAGACAAGAGATAGCACAACAAAATTTATTTTGTAGATAACATGTTGACCAAGTATCAAATGATTAAATTTATAGACTTCTGTGAAGTGTGGTTCCTGCCAGAATCAGTAACCAGAGTAGCCGCCATTGTTGGAGATCACCGCTGCCACACGCCTCGGCATTGATTCAAAGAGACTTTGGATGTGTTCTTGGGGGTACAGCAGACCAAACAGCTTCCACACGTTGCCAAAGTTAATCTGGTGTTGGCAGCTGGGGGTGTAATCTGGGTCAATCGTTGAGCAACCATGGGCCATATGTTTTTTATCGGCGAAAGATCCGGAGAGCGACCCGGCCAGGGAAGCAATTCAATCTGGTGATTGACGAAGAACCTTTGGACAATGCATGCCACGTGTGGTCGCGCATTATCCTGTTGAAATATGGCTGTGGCCAAGCCCTGAAGGTAAGGAAGGACAACTGGCTCCAACACCTTGGAGATATAGCGCTGGCTGTTAAAAGTACCGGCAATGCGTACTAGAGGAGTGCGAGAGTGATATCCAAAACCGCCCCATACTATAATACCCGGTGCAGGACCAGTGTGGCGGTGCATAACGCAGCTGTTCAGCATCATCTCTTTACCGTGTTTCCAGACTCGAATCCGACCATCGTGGTGTTGCAGACAGATGCGTGACTTGTCAGTAAAGACTGTGACGGGTGCACGCCTCTTTTCTTTAACATGTACTTTGGGTATTTTTGGGGCCAAGATTAATGGCAACTCTTTTCCAACCAAAACCGAAGAAGTGAAACGTGAAAATAAATGCAAATTTGATAGCTTTTAAATAACAGAAGTTTCAGTAAGCAGAAGGGCAATTTGGGGAATGTTATGTGAGAGATTGATACAATTGTGAAACGACGGCCAACAGAGGTTATTCTGAAGATAAAGCCATTAGGTCAAGGTGCATACCATTGCACTTGCGTAAAGATGCCATTTCCTAGTATCGGAGCTACGATTGGATTAAGGTAGGATTTGCGTTATTATTGGAATTGAGATTAGGCGGGTTAGATATTGATAGTGGTCAGAGTTGCTTCTTTCAGTATTATTTGTATTGTGTGTTTGTTCATCGTAGATTCTCACATACATATATTATTATCTAATCTGTTAAAAGCTTAATTTCTAGTTCTTAATAAAGTCATATTAAGAGCATGGCAACTTCTCTGACCCTACGCTTCTAGCTCACGCAGATAATTTAAGATAATTGCACTCTAGAGGGGCACTTTCACAAGACAACTTCATTCCATTCTTCCGCCCACATCCTTCTTTAATCGCACTATTGGCGGCGGGGGAGACATCTGTGGTTCTGCATCAAGGGTAGACCAAGCAATGGGCGTCTTGCGGACAGACCACTCTGCTGTAAACTGCGTCGAATGGTACGCGCAGACACTGAATGATGCGTTATAGACTCAATGTGCTGTGCTATGGTTCGTGATGTGATTGATCGATCCGTCACTGCCATGCGCACAATTTGCCTGTCCTCACGTGAAGTGGTGCACTGAGGTGGATGCGTTCGACCACGTCGGTCCGTCGTACCCTCCTGCATCCAACGGTCACATATCCACATTACAGTTGTTTGGTTTCGTCCAATACGACTACCGATTTTCCTGAAAGATAATCCACAATTTTGGTAGGCCACTATCCTTCCTCTGTGGAACTCGGATACTTGATCAAAAGTTGATCTCTGTTTTCTACGAGACATAACTGATCGTTTTTTGAAAAAACCACAAGAAAAACACAATTTTCCGAACTTGAAATCGTCGAAATCTCCAAGCCTTAAATAGCGCTTTGAGGTGGCGCCACAGGCACGCATGATGTGTGTCTGCGCTGAAATTTTTATAATTTGCATATCTCACCTCCGCTAATGCATGTTGTAAATTTCATTTTATTTGCATGCTTCCTTCAAGGTGTTAGATTTACGGTGGCCAGCAGTGTACCTGAAACAAAGTACTACCAGAACAGAATTAAAAACAAAAGTTACTATAATACAGAAGTGTTACTAGTGCAGAATTAACAGAAAAAAGCTTATTTTAAATTCTCTAAAAACGATAACTTTCAAAAATAGGACCAATTTTTTTAATCTTATCAGATGTTTCAGAATGCAATACAAAATGTCAATTACTTTCAGGTTTTTATAAATATAAAATTAAATTTATATAAGCAGAAAATTATTTTAAAAATTATAATGAAAATTTTGATAAGGTTCAGTAAGTAGAGGTGGTTAAAAAGATGAATAAGAGTTTAAAAGTCAAAGAAAAACAACTAAATACAATAATATTACAATGATGATGTTATCAGGTCAGTTGAAATGAGGCTAAGTTTTGTTGAATCTCAGTTGAATGAGAGTGAAAATAGTGCTTCGCTTAATATGTGAGCTTCATTCAATGTTGTATCTGATATTATTAGTGATTCCTTAAGGATATTATAGAGGATGGATTCTTTGTTCATGGGACCGTATATTAAAATAAGAACGTGAGCTGAGTTATTATGAAGTCCTAAGGGATCCACAGGTCAAGGAACAGACTTTTGTTCTTCTCCCATCATGCATCTTTAGACCGATGCTTACTTCTGATGCCAACGATCAATGTATAAATAAGGCCAATTTCAGTGTCATGTGTGAGATAGAAATTCCTGCATTGGTGGCCTAATCGTAGACTTAAGAAAATTAATGAACAAAATTAAATTGTTACTTTCTTACCCTTTCAACCTAAATTATTTCACTTTTTATGTATTCTTTTAATAAAGAAATCTTAAATAAAGAAAGGCTAAATTTATCCTTAATAGAAATTTATTTCGTAGTTTTTTCTCTAGATAATGAATCTTACAAGGAGAGGGCACCACTAAGGAAATTCATTTGGGGTCGAGACTTGGTGTAATAGTAGTAATCCTTTAGGGTGTTCAACCCTCAATGTAATTCCGCCGAATGGCCAGTCAATTTGGAGAAAAAAGCCTTTGAAATTCATACTTAGCTTTTAAACAATTAAATTTCAATTTCTTCCAACAAGTTCATAGCTTGGTTGATATATCGTCTGCATACTATGCGCGAGGTCTGGGTTCGATTCCTCGATCAATTTCTCTTTTTTTTTCATTTCATTTTATTATTTTTAAAATTAAATAAACTAATTTATGAAAGGTTTATTAAATATTAAATGATATTTTATGTAATTATTTTGTATTTTATAAAGTAAAAACAATTAAATAAATTTATTATTTAAAATAATTATTGATAAAAATTATTTAAAATAATATTATTTAAAATTATATAAAATAATATTATTTAAAATTATATAAAATAATTATTATTTAAAATTATATAAAATAATTATTATTTAAAGCTATATAAAGTAATTATTATTTAAAATTATATAAAATAATTATTAATTAAAATAATTAATTATTAAAATAATCAATAAGAATTACTATTAATAAGAATTAGTATTAAAATTATTAATTTATTATTAAAATTATTAATCTATTTTTAAAATTATTAATTTATTATTAAAAGTATTAATTTTATTATTAAAAGTATTAAATTATTTTTAAAATTATTAATTTATTATTGAAATGATTATTAATTTATTATTAAATTTATTATTGAAATAATGATTAATTTTCTAAAAATTATTTAAATAAACTTTATGACAATCCCCCATGTCGTGTCTTCGTTGTATTGAATAAAGAAGGCTGTATGATACAGGAACAAATCTTATTTAATGTTCTTAAGTTCCACACAACACAAGGGGTCACTTAATGAAACACACATCAGTTATAGTTACAGAAAATAGCTTAAGGACTAAAAGGAGGGAAACAGGCATTCCCTGACTCCACGTGTTCCTTCGGGGGCGATCCAGGGCAGAAGAGAGAGGGAAGAACGAGTTCCCGCTTCTCAAAAGAACAAGTGGTGCCCCCTGGCTGTTGCTTATCGTCAAGGGAGGTAGAGTTTAAATGTAGTTGTTACAACTTTTTAAAATTATTTAAATTCATTTAAAAAGGACATTAAATGTTTTATAAAATTATAAAATAATTGAATTAATAATATATAAAAAAAGACATATATAACCATTTGTAACTAATTTTTATGTATAGCATAATTTAATACTTATTACATATTTTATTATAAATATTATTTATTAATATAAAAATGTATTTATAAAATTTAATATAAATATTTATATAGTTACAGTATTTTTTTACTTTATAAAATACAAAATAATTACATAAAATATCATTTAATATTTAAATAAACTTATTTATGAAAGGTTTACTAATTTTAAAAATAATAAAAAGAAATGAAATGAAAAAAAAAATTGATTGATAAATCGAACCCAGACCTCGCGCATCGTATGCAGACGATATATCAACCAAGCTACGAAATCGTTGGAAGAAATCGAAATTTAATTGTATAAAAGCTAAGCATGGATTTCGAAGGCTTTTTTCTCCGAATTGACTGGCCATTCGGTGGAATTACATTGAGGGTTGAACACTCTAAAGGAGTACTACTATTACACCAAGTCTCGACCCCAAATGAATTTCTTTAGTTGTGCTCTCTCCTTGTTAGAAAATTATTTCTTAATTTTAACTCCAGTTTTGATTGCTTAAGATATTTAATAAATAATCTACATATAATTTTATTAAGATGTAAAAAAATTTGTTTATATTTTATTTACGATTAAAATTTCTTTAAAAAAATATTTCGTCTGATTATTTAAAAAGCTATACATAGTTTTATCACACTAAAAGAAGCTTTTCTATTTTTAACTTGGAGAAACTTGATATATTTTAATTAGTAAAAAATGTTTCAAAGTCTCAATTTTTAATTTTTTATATACCAGCAGACTTTGAACTTAATTTTCGAAACCCCAATCTATTCCAAAAAAGTATTTTGACATGTTGCCCCAATCTGAATGGAAAATATCGGTTGGTAATATAAATATCATTATGGATACAATTTAAAATGTTGTGAATAAATATTACATTAATAGAAACAGTAAAAACATAAATAAAATATAGTATTAGAAATAAATACAAAAGATATTTAAAAATATTTTTAAAACGTTAAATATTCAATTTTTTTAAAGTTAAGTTAATAATTATTAAAGTTTCATAATTGAGCCAGTACAGTGAAAACTCGAACTATTTCAAATTATATTGGATTGTAACTATAATTGAGGCAGTTTTACCTCATATCTTATTTCATGTAATTTCGCACAAAATCGTACTCAATTTTATTTTCTTAACTTTAACATGCTATGCAACATGCTTTCTTAAACAATTCTTAAGGGATCCCTTACACGTCTTTAAAAAATCAAATGGTATCACTGAATTGCATAAATAAAAACTATTTTACTTCGAATGTTATCATTATTAAAATTAAATTATCTATCATCATTCGCAGTACGTTTCTGCAGCCTTCGTGCGAACTGTTTTTGGAATGAGTCTTCTCGCTTCATTGGCTTCAACATCGAGTGTCTCAGACAAGTAACGGAATAAAATCATCTCCATAGGAACCATTTTACTCTGAGCAAGTCAAAATTTCTAGGGAATATCATTGTCAAAGGATTATTGATATTCTTTTCCAAAAATTTTCTGTCACATATTTAAAAGTAGTTAGGTAATATACATTTAAAATAATAATGAAATTGAAGAGGGGAAAGAATTTTAATCATCCTTTTAAACTAAAACTAGTTTTACCAAAAAGAAAAAAATAAGTGTATCACCAATTTAATGTTGTTGTTTTTGGTATATTTAAGTATTTATACATTATGTAAAACACACAAATTGTTTTAATTAATTTTATAGCTTTGGATATTCATGAAAATTTTCATAAGTAATTCTATATTAAAACGAATATTCAGAAGCGGGGTCATAGATAACACAATGAAATCCAGTGAAGGCCACACGTATAGAATTTCACTAACTTATTCCTTTAAGACATTCTTATACATTTTTGCTTCTGGAATAGTCGTACATAAGAAAATCCCGATTCCAACGATTGAGTGTGTTTGAAGAAAATGTAAAATATCTCCTTTTATCAACAGACGGTGATTGTAGTCCATGTTTTACTTTCAGCTGGCAAATCTAGCTTGGTTTTCAAATACAACGAAAACACGTCTTTTTATATGTCGTAAAAAAGTAATTATCAATATATTTCTAATTGCTTAGATACAAATTTTTGTATTAAAGTTTATATAATTGTAAAATAGAAAAAAATATTAAAACTCTATTAATGTTCCTTGTAGGACTCGGGATTTCGTTACCCGCACGATCGGGCAGGTTGGGTGTTACTTGTTTTCTGTTTCAATAATGTTGATAGAAGTCTAAATAAAAGCTAAATTCCTTGTTACATAATTAAAACTATATTTTATTGGAGTTGCCATGGACGAGTCCCATTTTTATTTTTCTGGCTCTTTTTTGCAATTAATTTTCTCTTTCACACATTTGATGAGGGGTGTGGCATTTTCATCCTTTATACACATTTCTGCATCCACACACACATACCTATTCTCTCCCCCTCCGAAAAAAATTGGTTTTCCGGTGGGAGTTAGTATGGTGTGGTTAAAATATATTTTTTTTAAATAATAAAATTTTCTGATGCATTTTATTATTTTTCATGGAATACTGTAACCAAGAACTTTTTCAATGTCTAAAATGAGAAGAGTTCTCACACAAGAAGAAATTTTGAGATTGATGAATAAATCAGATTGAACTTAGATCAGAACTTAGTGGTCTCTCGAATGGTGACAATACTGCGAACAAAACATATGAATCCCGTATATTGAAAGGAGAATCAAGTTCAGATGAGAGCAATGAAGAAAAACATGAAAATATTTTAAAAGTAAAGACAATTTTTGATCATTCTTTACCATCAAAGTTTCTTGAACCCATTCATTTCATTGTTTTAACTGTTGCAAATTCTTGGCTTCTGTGCAAACAAGATGACCCAATATTAAATAAATTTCCTCCAAAAATCAAAATGAATTGCTTAAAATTTAAGTGATAGTTGAAGCGTTATCAGCCTCTCCACCTACTAACAAAGATACTTAAACTCATGATGAAGATAACAGTGCTGTGTGTGATTCCATTCGCAAAAAGATAGAAGTGTTATGATCTATCTGCTATGCCTTTAATACTGGCCATTCCAGTATAAAAAACCTTGACAAGTATAGCCATTTTGGATGTGTTGATGACATTTCAAGGCCTCGCAAGTGCAGATTTGGAAACTATGAAAGCAGGTCGAAAACATGTTGTAAGAAATGCAATATATATTTATATATATCAAAAACAAAAACATGTTTTAAAGATTTCCGCAGAAGATAAATAATGAGTCAATAAAATAATTAATTTTACATCAATAATTTACTTATTTGTAACAATTTTAGTGGAATTGTTTCTTCCATCAACTTAGAGCCAAAAAATGTAAAATTTCACAGGTGCTGAATTCACAGAAAACTGCACGATCGTGCGGGTACCGTCTGGGCTCCAGGGAGCGGGAATTTATTATTTTTCCCAGTGTCATTGGGATCAATATAGTATTGATAGCCAGAAGAATTTAGTATTTGAAGATCAAAATAATTCGGGTCTTAAAAGGTTATTACTTCTCTCACCACCTTTCTAATATAATTTTAAAGCCTCTACAAAAATTTATTTATATTTGTCCTGCTTAGTTGTGATGGATCTATCCGCGATTCTTCAACTAATCCTCTTGGGAAATCCTTGGGCTATCATTTCACGTTATTCACAACCAACCCTTCGGAAGAAAATCGTAATATTCAAATTAACTTACTATATATAGTCGATGTTTTCTAGCTTGAATAGAGAGTAGGAGAGGAAATAAGCCAGAAACTAGGTGAGACTGTTATTGAAGGTATCCTATTTGAATTATTGTGATTAAGAACTCATTCGGAGGAAGATTTAAAGTGACGATTGTTCACTGAGACTAAATTGATATAAGATTAAATCGGATGATAGGTTAGATCCTTTATTAATTAAGGATCAAGTTTGATAGTCTCCTAATGATTCGTGTATTACCATCGTTGTTCCACTTTCGAGGTTAGCATCGAGACATTCTCTTACTATTATAATTTGAATAATAACTAGATTGGTTGGATCATCTCGAGTGTTTCTTCCTTACCTCCCCCATATCTAGGTGCCCAAGAGAGAGGTGGCAACCTCTCACATAGTTTACATAGTAATGACAGAAAATTTCAGAATTTGTATGAACACATCGAATTTTAATTAATTAGCGAGGACCGTCTGAAAATATTGCTAAAATATACGTCAATATGAGTGAAGATCTTAATTTTAATAATAATTATTTAAATTAAAGTCACTTATGACCTTAAAGTTTCATTCAATTTTATTCATTGTATCACGAAATATTTGAAGAATAAGAATACAAAATGAAAAAATAAATAAGTAATCAAAATAATTAAAAATAAAATAAAAGTAAATTAAAATAAAAATACAAAAATAAAACGTGCAATAACAATAAAAAAAGCGGATAATACTAATAAATAAAGAAGTACTATTAAAGTTAGTCATGACACAGAGGTAAGAATATGCAACAAATTTCTTACATCACATAAGTCACATCGGACGAAATCCTATAAAACGTATTTTATTGCATCCTTGTAAAGTAGGTTTTTTTCTACATCAAATAATCCCTTACAGTTTGTTTCACTGCACACAATCCTTTTAATTAACAAAAGATCGTGTGGCCGCTGTAGCCGAGTGGTATAGGTATCGGGCCGTGGCTAGCATTGTCACGAGTTCGAGCCCAGTACAACTAAAGATCCGCCATGTAGGGCAGCGATGCACGTTAAATCTGTCGAGAGCTGAAACGTCCTCCAGTTGGTGTGGTGTGGTAGTTAGGATAGGGAGGTGCCAGCTCAGGTGTCATCCACGTCACTTGACCATGGTTCAAAATTACGTGATCCGTCGCTAAAAGCCCTCGTGTAGCTGAACAGTGCGACGTTAATATTCACTCACTCAACAAAAGATCGTTTCACAGCATCACAAGTTTCTTGCTCTATTTGTTTCGTTGCGCAATTCTTGTAAGACTTGTTTTACAGCATAGTTACTGTATCTGCAGTAAAACTTACTTTACATGGATAAGCATTTTACGCTGCGTAAACTAATTGTGTATTGGTTTTTCTGTGAAACTTCTTTTGTTTCATCTTTAAATGAGAATGAAAAGTGTATATATATATATATAGAGAGAGAGAGAGAGTGAGAGAGTTAGATATAATTTTTAGCTTTAATAGTACTTAAGCCATTTAACAATTCCTGGAAGCTTCCCATGACATTTGGAATACTTAAAATGTTATGAAAAAAATTTACAATTAATGTTTGAACTGTTAATTACTAAAATCTAATAATTTAAGAACAAAAATTCCAGCATCTAATATTGTGAAAAACCGAATTATGAATCCTTTTACACCTACTCTTTTACATTGTTATATTAAAGTGAATAACACAATATATATATAAAAAGGTTAATGAAAATTATAGAAAAAAAATCGAAAGCGAATATTAAATAAATATACTTTCTTATTTCTCTCAGAGTATTTTAACATTTAAATAATTAACAAATTTTCAAAAAATTCAAAATAATACATATTTTTGAAAACTATGCGCATATTTTTCTAAAAGAAAGCAATGAAATATATATACTTGCCTATATTCGTTCAAAATTTTAATACTTCATTTAAGCACAGTAGCTTTGTGAAATGATTTTCATAAAAGTTAAAAGGTACAGAAATGATTTTCTTAAAAGTTATTGTTGCTTAAAAATACCGATCTAAATTTTGGTACGTTTTGATACATAAAAGTTTTGATGTATATATCTTTTCATTCACTGACTGGTCATATGTTTTCCAGAATTTCCAAGAAATTTAAAATTAAAATATGTTCAAAAATTTATTAAACATTTCTTGATAAATTTGATGAATTAATTTCTAGGTAATATTTATTAAGAATAAACTCTTAAGAGAAATTATTTCTTGAAAAGAAATAAGAAAATATAAATCCTATAAGTTAAAGAAAATTGTATTTAAAGATATTCAACGCATATATTGCCGAACTGTGCCATTTAAATATGTCTAGTGACAATATGCCATTTATTATCACGGTTTAAAAGATTGAGCTCATAGCTTGTGGACCCACACGGGTCGACAGAAGCATTCTTTGCATAGTTAAACAAAGACAATTAGTTTAAATCAAACAAAAAAATTGTGGATTTCTTTTCTCAATTATATTTGTGAATTAATTTGCCACTCTAAAATGTAGCAAAGTAATAAAAGTTTCAATCGTCAGTTTTGATCGAATAAAGTTTGGAAATAAAATATGCAGAGTGATGAAAAACGAATAAATAAAATTTAATGAGAGAATATAATCACAAATTTGTATAAATCCTTTCAAAAGAATCATTTAAATGAGACAGTTAGGTTAATTGCTGTAAGATAGTAAAGTTCCACAAGATATATAATTCTGTAAATACTCACATCACTTCTGAACAGACACTTCAATAATGCTTCAAAAAAACTCTTATAATACTTTCAAATAGTAAGTTTAGAATAATTTTAAACCATGTCAATTTTGGCAATATAACTTATAATGGCAGATGATTACATATCAGTAAATAAAATAGGTTGCAAAATAAATTATATTCTATAAATAAAATATTTAAGTAAAGCAGACGATAATAGTATGAGTAAGAATAATTTTCGGCCTAAACAGTTTTGAAAATTATATTTCCATTTTAATTTCATTGTATATCACCAAAGAATACGTAGATTTTGATATGTAGTTTCTCAATTTTTTTTCATTCTTTTTCTTAATTTTTTATATAAAAAAAACCATAAGTTTTTATAATAGATTTACGCATACTTTAATACTGACACAAAGGAAAAATAAAACAAATGAGATTTTGCTTTGCCTGCTCTATTTCAAGAGGCAGATTATTTTATTTTTGTGATTTAAGTGTTCATCAAATTTATTTTATTTGTATGCTGGGTTGGAAAGTTTTTCTTTGTGGTACTGTTGACGAACTACATGTATACTTTTTGTTATTATTTTAAATTACATTTTCTGAGCATTCAATTCCTACTCTATTAGTTCACACTAACCCAATATATATTTATCTATATTACTAAAATTCGTAGGTAAACAAACGTATCTATCTATCTATCTATCTATCTATCTATCTATGTGTGTCTAACTTCTCACGAACCGCACCACGCAGAAACTCGTCAAAGGTAACAAGAGATTGGGAATGATCCGAGGAAACCCCGTTTTGACTATTTATATTCCAATATTGTAGTTAGTTAAAAAGATATTAATTAAAAACTTTAAAAACCAGTTTTGGGTGCCAACTTTGACTTGTCTGCATTATTGTAATACTGTTATTGTTATAACAATGACAATAGTTGGCGTCAAAAGTTAGTTTTCAGCCAAACTGGAATTTCATGACGTTGCTTTTTTGACTAATTTACTTTGTTTAAAAAATAAATGCTTTTAACATGTGATTAACTTGAAATATATTAATTAAAATCCCAAACTCTACAATGTTTCCCATATTTTACAAATTTCTATGGATTTTCTTAAATTTAAATTAAAAAAAAAATTACAATTATTTTTCAAATAAAGTGGTCCATTGTATGTCTTTCTCAACGCTGCTAAGTTATATTGATACGCGGAATATTGTAAAACTTCTTTACAAAATTTATAATATTTCGTAATTTTTCTATTTTTCTGCTTTTTGCACATGAAATATATTAAAAAAAAGGGTACTTTTCCATTTCAAGGAGCCATAAAAATGCAACGAAAAAAAAAAAAAAAATGCTAAAATCACCCAATGCCAATAATAATTAATTGTGATAAACCTGAGACAGAATTGACCAGTTTGAGGGTTTATGGAGCATAGGCAAAAGACAACTTTCTGATGCTTTACACAACTGATAGTTTTCTTTAATTTCAAAAAGTGATTTAGACTGAAAAACTTTAAGAATATAAGAAAATGCGGAAATATTTCCATCAGATGGTATTATTTACATTTTGAATCTTTCTTTTTACAGTGAATGCAAACAAAAATATCTAGGTATTTTTTTCCCCATACATTTTTTTTATAGTTGTTGTTGTTTTTGCACGCCCCCATTGGTCAGCAGTGCTAGACCACAGGTCATGACATCATACACTTTCAGAAAGTCCAACACCAGCAAGGGATCGTCTTCTAAATCCTGCTTGGTGAGCCCTAGGCATTCGAGAATGTGAGTAGGCAAGGCCGGCTCAGAAGAACAGTTCGTGCACATTTCAAAGCTCTTGCATCCTTCGGAAAATTTCATTGTTTTGATATGGCCACTTCGAAAGCGGGCTAGAAGAGTTTGATCCTGTCTTGTAAAACTGTGAGCCAGAGAGCCTCCAGGACGAGAACACTGATACCAATGGTGCTCCGGGGCGGGGCCCGTAATCCAAGCGGTCTTATTCTGGTGTTTAGTTTTATAGAAAATCTCCAAAAAGATGAGGGGTGCTGACGGCTCTGGTACCTCGCAAGCCGTGTGAACAGTACACCTTTTTATAGTTACATATTTTTAATGGAATAATCAAACATGCAAAAATAAGCTGTCGTGTTTCAATAATTAATGCTAAGAATTTTTCTCATCATTATTTGATAAAAATGGATATGAATTAATATTAAAAAAACGAAATCAGTAATGTTTTTTTTATTTATTAAAAATCTAGTTATTTAATAATAAAATCGTATGTGGTCTTTTTTCTTGTGGATAAAACTAGAGCAGTTTTATAAATTAGAAATAGAAAATAGAAATTTAAAGAAAGACCTTATCACTAGTGAAAATAAGATTGAAAAAGAGTTTATACACGAAAAAGCCCGTGTAACGACTGGTTAAACTGAAGGAAAAGAAACGTGTCTGAAAAGGAAAACAAATTTAAGACATTTCGCAAGAGATAATTGTAATGACATAAGTATAGCAATCACACATATCACGCATACACTCTTCCACAGAAGTGCTGGCATAGAGAGGGAAAAAAGAAATTTCCATTGGGATAAAGTTAAAATATCGAAAGAAGCCCGTGCAAAGCCGGGCTAAGTGGAGGGAAAACATACCATCCGAAGGGGCGAAGAAGTGGATGATATTTAAAAAAAAACGAATTTTAATGACATTGATATAGAAATCACACACAAACCAGGTAGTAATGACATCAAGCGGGGAAGAGGAAATTTCCATTGGCAAAAAATTATGCACTCGATAAAGCTCGTGCAACGCTGGGCCACGCAGCTAGTTTACACTATTAAAATTCGTAGGTAAGCATACGTATCTATCTATCCATCTATGTTTCTTTGTGCGTCTATCTCCTCACGAACCGCACCACGCAGAAACTCTCCAAAGGTACCAAAAGATTGGAAATTATTCGAGGAATCCGTTTTGACCATTTATATTCCGATATTGTAATTACTTGAAAAGTAATTAATTAAAAACATGAAAAAAGCATGATTAATTTAACCATTTATCGCGCAAAGGACACCTATTGTTGTGAACTAATTGTTTTGCATATCTAATTGTTGTTACAATTTTGCTCTGTCAAACTTTATTACCCGTGTTCTGAGTGAAGAATAAAACGTTTGCTTAAAAATTACGGATTTTAGAGAAGTTTTTGTGTTTTCCGTCCAATAGATTTTTTTCGAGGGTTTATATAATGCAGCTTATAACATTCAAGCATCCAAAAATAGGCAATCGTTTCAATAGCTAAAGGTAAGAATTTTTTAAATTCATTATTTACCGATAGATTAATTTAAATTAATATACTATTTCAAAAAACTAAAGCAGTATTGTTTTCCATTATTCATTACTAAATTAAATATTCAATGCTAAACGGTATATTGTTTTTGTGGATAAAAATAAATTAGATTTTAGAGATATTTTTAAGCTAACAGTATATAACGATTTATTGATAAATAAAATTTGAAATGCATTTTATTATTTTAGATTCTAAGAAGGTAATTATTATTAAAAATAATGAATATACTTTTGGTTTTTTTAATATTAGAAACGTTTTCATTTCGTTTTAAATAAATATTTTGTATTAACTAAAGCACACAAAATTGTTTTTTTGTAAATCATTAATCGAAAATAAAAATTTTGAAAATCTTATCCGTACAGAAAGAGTTAAAAACAGTTTTACACACGAAAAATTCTATGCATTGCCGGCTAAACGGAGAAAAAAGGAACCTGTATGATAAAGAAAAGAAGTGGAAGAAATCTTGTAAAAAATGTTAATGGAATAAATACAGAGATCATTAACTCCCTTGCAAATATATACTCACAGAAACGTTGGCATCAGGAGGGAAAGGGGAAATTTCCAACAGGAAAAAGGTTTGCACAAGGAAAAAGCCCGTGCAACTCTGAGCTAAACGAAGGAAACAAACCTTTCCGATGATACGAAAAAGTGGAAGGAATTTCAAAAACAGAAATTTTAATGATATTAATATAGAAACCAAGCACACACCAGGAAGTGTTGACACCAAGAAGTGAGGGAGAATTTTCCATCTGCAAAATGTAATTCACTCAAAATATAGCCCTTGCAATGCTGAGCCATACGGCTAGCTATTTTTTAAAAATTTTTCAATTCCTACTATTAGCTCTCACTCTATTTATTTATTTATTTATCTTCATGGAATTTTCAATCGTTAATAAAGTACATTTAAAAGCGCTCAATTGAGCTGAAATTTTATGTACATGATTATTTTGGATGACCATACAGAAATTTAATTATAATTAATAAAAATTAATTCATTAAAACTAATTATTCAAAGAATTACAAAGACAGTCACGTTGGCATTATTTTTGGCGCCTTGTATCAAAACATGAAACGGTTTTTTTTCTCGCATTTTAAAGTGCTCGTTTGAGCTGCAATTTTCTGTACACTATCATTTTGGGTAAAAATACGATAATTTAATTATAATTAATTAAAATTAATTGACTGAAACTAATTACTTAAAGAATTACAGATACAGCCATATTGGTTTCATTTTTAGCGACTTGGGTTACAACTTTAAAAGATTTTTTTCCCACGTTTTAAAACATTCAGTTGAACTGAAATTTTTTATACATGATTATTTTGGATGACAATACACCTTAATGATAATTGATAAAAATTAATTACCACTTAATGTTGTGATTTTGTCATATGTATATACATATTTATATTAATTGTAACTATTAAATAAAAAGTAGCTAAAATAAAATTTTTCTTTGTTATGATCTATATACAAGTAGGAATTGACTTAAAATTTCTTTTTTATATTTCTTGTTTTAAGTAAATTGGTACATTTTTTACATTACCGAACGCTGCCAACTGAAGTTGAACTTGAATATTGTAAAAATTCTTTAAGAAAATTCATGAGACTTTGTAATTTTAAAATCTTTTGTTTTTCTTTTTGTTTCTGTTTCTTGGAGGGGACTGTGACGGGCTCATTGCGTTTTCTACTAAAAACTCCTCATGGGTTCTTTGGGGCCGAAAAAAGCAAATTCTTTCCAACCAAATCCAGAAGCAAAACGTGAATATGCAAAGGGGAAACCTTTTAAATAGCAGAAGTTTAACGTAAGCGGATGACCTATTGGGAAGTGATTATGCTAGTCTGGTTTAAGCGCGTGAACTGAAGGAAGAGAAAAAAGCCGTCATTGAGTGTGAAGCTATCCGTGACAGTAAGCAGTAAGATGCCGACAGCTGATTTATAAAACTTTTGCTTAGTATAATGTTTCACATATCGCGTATATTATTATCAATGGACTCAATTGGAATTATTAAGTGAGTAAAACTACTCAGAGCTTGTGGAGGGAAGGGTCATAAACCTCGACGAAACTTGGCGCCCGACGATTGTCTTTCGTGAGTGACATTATCGTGTGGATTAGATATCCGATCTCCAAATGAAGACGGAACGCATCTCGGGGGGTCTATTCCGCCTCATTACTCGCCCCGCTCTTCACTACGCAAAGTGATCAATGGCCTACACAAAGTGCTCATAAATTTTATATCTTCGTTTCCTTGCAAGAAATTATGTTTATTTACCGCGAAAGAGATGTCCCCCAGCAGGGTTACTGATTTCCCGGACGGTTGGGAGCTTTCGAATTCTATTCTTTTCTTAAAAAAATATTTGTTAGGAAAAGATAATTTAAATTTATGGAATTAACGAAATGGTTTCTTTTTGTGACCTTCCACCCCCCTAATTCAGTGCTTCTCAAACTTTCAATATTTTCGACCCATTATTCAATCATAATTTTCTCATTACGCCCCCCCCTTCCATACAATGAAAATGTATTGAATTCAATAATGATATACTTTGACCCTAAAGCTACAATACGACTTTAACTTCTTAAGTACCACCTGTGCATATGAAAGTCTCACTTAGCCCAAGCGTTAATTGCCCCGGACGTATATATACGTCTCTCTCTGTCCAAAGTATGATCTCTTCTGTGCATTGCTATCCATAAAATTATTCAGAAGGCTTTGAAATGCAATAAAATAATTCTGACAGTGTTTGAGAATGACGTACTTATTTCAGAGGATTTCTTATTTATTCCTTTGCG